>CAVNZL010000021.1:2200000-2816121 GCA_963693355.1 Pontia daplidice
AAATTAATAATGTTTAAAATTAAATCGCGATACAAAAATCAATCCCCCAACTTGTGTGCATCAGAGTCTGTGTAATATATGTGGGGTGAGTGGAAGTGACGCAGAGGGATGATACAGATTAAATGCATTTTTAACTTAACAAAAACATTGACACAACCTGAAAAAGCCAGTTGGATTGAGATCCAAGAGTAATCTGTGTTACCTAGATTACCTAGGTCTTCATTAAGTTTCAATTTTGTAGCAAACCTCTGATTCCCGCTTCCTTTCAATTCATCTCAAACATTTTTACAAATATTACTTAAATCATTTAAAAAACTGTTAATATGCGATATTATTTATGAGTTTCGTTGAAAGATTATATTTTATTTCTATAACAAAAATACTATTTTATTAACTTATATTACATCAATTCATGTGAATCGAGATTAGAAAAAATAATCGATACGTATTAAATTAGTTAAATCCTTAATTTTCTTCATGATTTTGTCTGTAAACTAATTTTAGTCGATTTACAACTAAAAAGGAACCTCTGGGCCGACATTACTCTATCGTAAACAATGCTCGTTAGAAAAATCGATTGACAAAATATTCATTACACTCTCACAATATACAAGTGCAAATTGTTGACCTTGAATCTCCAAATGAGGATTCTGGTAATTATCAACAATTTCAGAAAATATTAAACAATTTTATACGTAAGCAATTTAATTTACAAAAATCTATTTATATATATTATACACAAAACTAGCTTCGTTAGCGTATAAACCTTATCATAAAAAGTTATATAGAATACTTGCAAGTAATATTATTTAAAAACTGTTTGATGTAATTCAGCTACTTGGATCGCTAAGCGTTGGAAGACGTCTTAGAAAAATATTCTTCATTTTCTGTACTACGGTTGTCAACCATTCCATACACATATCGTAACAAGGAAAAACACACTTTTGTATGCTTAGTTTATCCATTGTCCATTCACTATTTTTAACATAAATTACTCTCTCCAACTCAAAAATTTAGCTTAAAAGTTAGCTCAATTCATTTAGCTAACTTAATATAATCAAAATTATGTTAACTTGTTAAATTTGCATAATTTACATTTAAGGACGAAAAGAGCTGGTAAAAAAACTCGCCGCCACTCATTTTAATCGCTAAGTATATATTTTTACACGGCACCATCACAATGACATCCACTCGACATTTAGACAGTACATACATACATCATAATTTCATAAGTCTCATTGTCATCATTTTCACGACCTAAAGTCTCTCAAAAGCGACATTAGGTCTAGATAATGTGTAACAATTGTCAAATATATTTTAAGCCTATCTCATCGTAAATGCTCGCTGTTAACCAGTAAGTCGTTGTTTTACAATTTGAATACAAAATTGTGACAACGAACCGAACATTTGATTCCATATTTGCTATTATATACTAACATATACTAATAGGATAAACATGCAAAAAAAATGTTACACAACCATCCCCATTTATAAGTAACCGCGCATCAAATTGTCTCGTCAAAGCAAAGCACCCTTCGTAAAAAAAGGTTTTATTTCACGAGAAGAGGCAAAGAGGCCGAATAAAAATTAAATTCAAAGTAACTAGGCGCGCATTTTAGATAGCTAAGATGTGCCAATTTAGGGTATGAAATTTCACTGAACCAGATGGAAAACAGATTTTTTTTTAAACATAGTCAGGAAAGCCTTAAGTTTTTGTATGCTTTTGTGTAAACTTTAATTTGATAAGTTGTAAGCCCCTGGTACGACACACTGGAAAACAAAGACATACGATTAGTCCTTTCTATAAAAATCCAGAGCAATATACTTATAAATTCGTGGCGTTATTTCAATTAGACTATAATTGAAATATCAAATCTGTCGCCTTGAAGTGGTCTACAGCCTGACCACGAATGCTGTGAAGCAGAAACGGCGTGGTCAAGTTGAGAAATTAATAAAAAAATTAAATACAAAGACGGGCCAAGGAAGTATTATTAAAAAATAGCTCATCATATCATTTCGTGACAAGTATTTCTGAAATATATAAACAAATCATACAAAAATGGTTAAGAGTAAAAAATAGTTGTAAAATATCATTGGCCAACGTTTAGGATTGTAAGACTTGATGAATTAAACATTTTGAGTCAATTATAAACAAAATTAATTTTGTCACGCGACAATGCTACAACGCTAATTGTTTTTAATTTCCTTTAAAAAACAAGGATGAGACCATTAACATACGTCTGGAAAGGACTTGTTTCGATCAATAGGACCAAAATTAAAATAAAATTTGATCTTACTTATCACTGATTTATGTGCTTATTTTGAATAAGCAATTGAGAGGTCTCACACCCTTGGCATGGGTATGGTGCTAGTCTATAATCTTGTTTCATTGATTCTTTTAGTTTATATGAAATACTCGGTACTAATATGAAACAGGTACTATATCCCTACTGTCGTTTTTATTATTTTACTGTTGTTAATTTATATACGTACCGAACATTATTTGAATTATCTACATTGCTTTACGTAATATATTACTAATTCTTTCATAAAAAATATTTTTATGAAAATATTATTATTTTGCATTCCCAATACCAACAGCGTGCATTACATTAAAAATATTATAGTATATGATAAATTTAACAGAATAGGTATTATAAGTAATAATAATATTCTTCATAAAGTGGAAATTATATTGAATATTCTATAATTCTATAATATGATTCCCCATACAGTTAAAAAGTAAATGTGTTAATTAAATATTTTATTTTTTAATACTTTAATTCATTCATGTTGTCAGTAGATTGTAGATGGTTATGATCATGAATAATTATTTGCATATCTAGTTCAAATACTACGCTATCATGAATGCTATCTTTAAAAATGCTTATGAAAAAAAAAAACGTTATCAATTGTAGTTACGGCGGTTATAAATGATTGATGTTTTGTTATTCAGGACTGGTAAACAATATAATAATTATTTTAAAAAAAGATAGTCACCATCATAAATAAACCTGAAACGTGGTAATTAATTGAAAGGGGTTCAACGTCACGTTTTGTCCTTTATTTGTCTTGTCTAGGCATATTAAGGTCTATGAATCCCCTCACAGACCACATCGGGAGCGAAACGAATTGCCTAGAACGAATCGGTTTGCAAGAAAGCTATTCATACAGCTTCGCGCTGTAAAATAGTTAGGTCGTAAAACTTATGTGGTCTTTCTAAAGTTACTCAAAAATAGAAATGGGCAACGCATGTATTCTACATGTTGTGCAAAATATAAGTCAAAGATAAAAAATTATTTTAATAATAAAAAATAAACAAAATTCTTATTTCAGTTGTTTGTTGTGATTTTTTTCGTAAAATAACCCTTTTTTGCGTGATATTAGGAATATTAATATCTTGAAAGAGATTAAATACTTAAATAAACATAGAAGGTGTTTCGAAAATCTTATTTCAGAAACTTGAGGTAAGGGAAAAAGGTTAGGGGTGAGTAATTACCATAGAATATTTGCTATAAAAAACTAATATGTGCAAGCGCGCCTTGTCAAAAAAGTCGAAATCTGTCATTTCTACGTCGGCAAACCGTGTTCGTCTACCATTGATTCCTTTACACGTCCACAATGGAACCCATTGAATCGTCTCAACAATGCCCGTGCAGTGTTTACACTGGAATTTTCCCGCGCGACAGCTTGAAAACGGAACGCAAACGTTAGCATCAAATGGAACTTTTTTGAACGCATCTGTAAAAAAGTTATATTGGTGATTTGGAATTGGAAGTTTAAATTTTTGAAAAACGAACGTACTTGTAACTTTGTCACTAATTATTTTGTTTGTCGGATACATTTTCATTTGGGCTTCTTTTTAGATATCAAATTAGTTTTATATTTTAAAGGATAAATTTGGGTTATGTATAACATTTATTATACTCAAGTGTAGTTTGGGAAAGATTTTTATATTATTTATACATAAAGATTGATTAAATGATAACACACGTCAATCTTAATTTAAATTTCAATATTTAATGCACTTATAATATATGCAAATCCAGTATGAACGTACCATAAGCACACGCTAACCCGTCAAATACTGACGTAAGCCGTCGTCGCCACACTTGTAAAAAGTACCCCTGTAACTAAACAATAGCCCAAAATTGCGTTCAATCTATATATTGAATTTTTTATAGGTTATTTGGCCTCGATTGTTAATTCAGAGGAACTTGAAAGAACCCAAGGGTTGATTGTAAATGTATATTGAATTTTCGCTTTTGTTATACGGTTATTTAAGTTCTTATTAGATGTCATGAAACTTATTAAGAAGAAGAATCAACCTCGAATTTGTTGGACGAATTTTGTAACAGGTATTTTTCAATTAATAATCAAATAACATTTAACAGATACTAAATATAAAATGAGAAAATATTTTATTTATGTTTGAGAAACGTGATTAAATATTCCAAAAATAAAATTTAATTCGAAGTGCTTTAAAAAGTGATAGTACAATTTAATTTTTTAATTTGTTGACAATGGCGTCGATATAACTTTCCGCGTAACTTAAAAATTTCATGTTTAACGTTTCATGTAAAATATATGAAAATTGTAATTACATTAAGGGTCACAGCTCTTGTTGGAACCGTTTACGTAGCGAAGTACATTCGCAAGCTATTGTGTGCGCATTCGAGGGTTAAATTTGTTAAAACCAGCTCAAAAGCGACCGAGTGAAAATTTTATTTTTTAAAGTGTTGTAAGCGTTCGCGTGTTCGGTTTAATATTTTTATTGTTAGTTCGCTAGACATTAACATGTGAGTCTTTAATAATATATATTTTATCACAGTTGTAGTTTAAATAGAAGATACCTTGTATTATTACCACACTCTAAAAATATTTTTTTTTATACTTCTAAGTATAAATGTGTGAGGTTTTAATCATATGTATAGCTAAAATAGACACGTTTTTTCAGTTACCACTACATCAAAAAGTGAGATGTGTAAAAAAAATTCGATACATATAATATAACTTATGTATTGAATTTTTACCACTACAATACATAAATTATATAATTACTTAACTGGAAAGAATCTCACTCCCCCCCCTTTCTCGTTCTCCCCCTTTTCTCACGTTATCATTTATATATTTCCCAAATCTAACCTAATCTACCTTCTACCAGCCCATTAGTCTTTCACCCTGACTTAAAGCCATAATTATGGCTTCAATATAGTCGAAACTAGTCTATATTGGTCTCGAAACTATTTATATATATTTTATATATTATGTATATTTTAATAGCCTTGAAATTTAATTTACATTCAGTAAACAAATTAAGAGCAGCAATCAAAGTTAATCATTTTCATAATACATTGCTTATAAGTTCATATAAAACAAATAATAGACAAGCTGCTTGTCATTTTAATTAGTATGGTTCGTTATATCAATCAAAACTACGACGTATTCCTAGTTATTAGCACATGCGATAAAAATAAAAATGTACAATTCAATTAATTTGCTACCCGTCAACGTGTAGGGTTGTCAATGTTATTAAAAAATATATTTTTTACGGTCTTATGAAATACCGTTTAATAATAATGAAATAAAATAAAACTATTAAGCTCAACTCACATTCGTCAGTGACTTAATTGACAGACATAAAAATCGGATCGGTATATTTTAGACTTTTGAAGTCGGTTTAAAAGGCTTTCGCAAATAAGCTTTTCGGCTTAACGCCTTAAGCCTGGAATCAAGGATTAAATATTAACACGTTATTCTATACCCCTTACTATTATATCGAACTTGCTCTGAATGAACTCACTCTCAAAAGATATAGGTATATGTTAGCTGAGGAAAATTATGTTTTGTGATAGTTTATTTCTTGATGATTGTATTATTTTTAATGCAAGCAGCCCTCAGTGTTGCTAATAATTATAGAGCGCAGTATGCTTGTAAGCTTTGTAGCTATTAAAAAATGGAACCTTTAAACGAATTTCAACCTTAATTTTGAGTCATTCAGTTCAGTTTAAATTTAATAAAACTTTTCACTTTTTTAAGCAGATTAACAGCACGTTTATTGACTTTTCAGAGAGCTATTACATGGAATCGAAAATAAATGCTAAAGGAAAAATCCTTTACAGATTTTTCTAATTAAAAATTATAATAAGCAAACTTGAGAATGTTTTCCGAAAAGTCCTACGCTTATTCAAATATTATTTCCATATTATGTGGAAAAAGTTTGGGAAAACTCCGTTCATATTTACACTTGACTTTATTAAACTAAAACATCTATAGATCTTTTACAATTATTTTGTTACTAAAATTGTTTGATAAAATATTTATGTTCTGTCTTAGTACATAACAGCACTACCTCATTAGGTGACTTTTGACCTTATGTTTGTTTGCAAAAAACAATATAACATCATAAGTAGAGACTAGTATTCCATTGTTATAATAATTACCTATCCAATTCTCGTATATTGAAAACATAGTACCTACACACTGTAGGCATTGCAATTGTAATCCTCAGAACTCGTATAGGTCTCTGAAACGTGTAACTTATCAAACGGAACGTTTATCCACAATCGTCTTTGATTCTGCATCTGTATATCATTTGGATTCCATTTCAACTGCATCAATCGAACGGCATGTAAACAGGGTTAGGGTTGTCGCATAGCTAAAAATTGTTACAAATACTGTGAAACAAGTTGTATTTGGTTTGACTAAGACGTAAAAATCCTCATATCACAGTTTCGTTCAAACCAACTGCACTTTAAAATTTTAATGCTAATCTTGGCGAAAGACTGATTCCAAGCCTTCAATATCTTGTGAATTCCCTTTTTTTATTGCCATTGCCCCCTATTTTATAAAAAACTGTTCGATAAATAACACAATAGTTGCGATTTTGAAAAACATGTCTAAATTTAGTATCGTCCTGTCAAACCCTTTTCTACTTATGAAAAGATTAATTAATATATTATTTTAATTACAATTTTTCATGTAACATCTGAATTTGGAAAATTTAGTTTAGGTTGTTTTGTTCGACTATTGCAATCGACAGCAATGTGAATACATTTTGTATACATATATACCAATGCTTTCGACTAATACATACCTATTTATTATTGTAAGAAGCCGAATGTTTATGAGTGTAACTCCATAAAGGTGTAAGAATAACAGAGGTGTCGTTGAACCGCTTTGTAACGCCGACGTAAAAACTTAGAACCGAAAACAGATGTTTATTTAGTGAAATAATAAAATAAAACATTACCCATGTTTCACGATATTTGCTTTGCAGACCGAGTAACCGGCGTCACTTCCAAAAGCTTTTTGTATACACAAAAATTAATCTTAGGACCTCCGGACTCTTATTAGCAAGGGGGGAAATTAGTTCCAGCTGTAGCTCCATGATCACAGTAGCTCGTCTATGTTGACTCCAAACGGACAATGGCTGTTGAATTGATTGATTTGCAGCCAAACTGAAGATTAAACTGTAATATTTTATTTTGTTTGCACGGGTATTCATTTATATAAAAAAATATAATTGTCAAATTAAGGTACCGCTCTCGTTGACCAGCTAAGTATTGTTCTTAAGCACTCGTATAAGTAATGACATTAATTCGTCGTTACATCCGTTAAAGGACTTTTTTTCGATTAGACATGTCAAATTTAAACAATACTGTTTTCTGGTATACACCACACGCCACATGCGTTTATAACATTTCCATATAATCAGATGTTTTATTTCCAAATTCAGTTTAAAATAAAACTGTTTATTAGTATGCATATTAAATCCATGTTCATTATCGATTGATGTTATATTTGCTGACTACACATGGGGGAGTGTTGATTTTTTACGCAAATAATAGTTTCGCTTATCGACAGCCTAAACAAATAGAGGGTGTTTGCAAAATGGAGTACCTTCGAATTGCATTGCTAAATATATGTTCTGTACTTAACAATTGTTCAGTATTAGAAGCGTTATGCGTAAAGCTTTTCATTATTTTGTCGAGCTTTCCCTATATCATAATAGCTTAGTTACTTGAACAAGGGTTTCGTTCTTGGCAAACTATCACGCGTTTACAAGGATTAGAAATCTGAAAAGAAGTCAGCGAAGTTCAGTTTCAAGTGTGTGTAGTTTAAACTCCTGCATAATAGTGACTTACAATGAACAAAACCAATGTCAAAAAAGACCGCTGACGTTTGCGTACATATAAGTGTTTGACAAATTTGATTGACTTAAAAAAAATACCCAAATTTAATTTATAAATATTGAATGTACAACTATTTTAGATAAGTTTATCAGTTACTGACACTTCCATCAAAACGTATTCATATTAATTTAATAAAGGCACGTAGAAAACAAAATGTCTGTTTATATATTTTTATTCAGTATTTTAGTATAGATGTAATTAGACATTCATTAATCTTAAGAGGTGCCATCCACTGACAGTGAAAGGATCATATTTCATTCAATCTACCTTCATTAAAACTTGCTTTTTATTAACTTAATACTGCTTACTTTTATATCCACTTAGAGAAATATCGTACTATTATAAAGCTGAACAGTTTATTTGTCCAGTTGAACATCGGGAACTTGAAGTAAATGAAGATGAGGTTCATAAGTACACATATGAATATAGAGCTTTTTAGTTAAGTTCAATGTGAACCACTTATTTGACTTATTTTGAAAGCTCATTTCGATTCATAATTACAATTCAATTGATAAAGTCATCCTTTTCTAACCAAATAAGACAAAAGATGCTCCGAGAATTAGATGTATTTCCATTGAATAGATGAAGATTTTCTGAATCTCATTTAGCGACTATATTGGAGTTTTATATGAGCTTTCTGATTGGCAATCAGCATTTTCCTGCGTGGAAAATCTATTTTAGTGATGTGATAAGATGGTGCTTTAAATGGCGTATAAGTTTAAATTATCTCTAGCTTAGGTATTGTTTATGAGACATGTGAAACTAATTACAAGATTTTTCAACTTGACACTATATGCTTCCCTGTTGTTCCAGCAATAATGTAAGTCCTTTTTTTAAGGCTCCATATTTAAATGGGAACCCGATTTCTGAGATCGTCTCAGAGACTGTCCCTCGGTCTACTTGTCTGTTTGTCCGTCTGCAGCATCAGAATGTATTTTATGAACCGTGATAGTTACACAGCTTAAATTTTCATATTTCTGTTGTCACTATAACAACAAATAAAAAAATGGCACTCTACCGTTCGCGTGCATCTGTTTCACGATGCTTTGTGCTGATAGATGAGGCTAAATTATGTTTTTTTTTAATTTTATTATTGTCCTAATGACACTAAATGACAATAAAATGTTAGTTTTTCGTCTAATACACATTTATTAAATGCGTTTAATTCTAGTGTGTTGATGTAAATTAGTGTATTTCAATATATTATCTCTTTAACGTCTCATCATATATCAATGTCAATAACGTATGTATGAATGTTCATCTATTGAGATAGTATTATTACTTTATTGAACAAATATGTATTTCATTGTACCAATATGAACGTAATAATACAGACAGACTGTCATTTCCTGTAATAATTAAGGGTCGTGCATAGTTTTGCATTGATAAACAATTTACATTATAAACGCAACAACGTTTTATACATTGTATTCTGTAGAAATAAAGTTGAAATTTGCTTGCGTGTGCATAAATGTATGATGTTCATAAACAATAGCCCGTGATGGTATGTAGCAAAGATTACACTTTTATTATGTCGCAGACAGAATTCCCGAAAAACATTTATCAATCCTAGCATAAGATATATTCGTAAGCCGCAATGTCGTTAATTTGTATGAATCCATTTTTTTACGCTTCAAAATAGTTTATATACATTCATACGCATATACTCTGAATCGGAGCGTAAATTGAATACTTTCTAGAGCTTTCATCAATAAAAAACTACTTGCCATGCAACCGTTAGTTATGCGCAGTTCTTTTTTCAAAATGTAAATGTAGTTACATTCATTTAAAAATTACAAAACGAAGCGTTATGAATGATTAACACCATGAACTCAATAAGCTAAAACTGAAAATTGCGAAAAAAAAAATTCAAAAACCGCACCGTACGATTTGTTTACCCGCCAGCCGGTACTTGACTATTGAAATACAGCCTTTGACACCTCACCCATTACTAGATGAGTAATGAGTCTACACGGCCTCCTATTTCATAGTTCATACTAATGATACAATTTGCGTTTTTTTAGTACGTCACGATTGATTAAATTCCAAAAAAATTTTTCCATAACCATTTCTTTTAACGAGAGATTTTTATGTTTAATTACCTTTGTGTATGATAGGTTGAATACATTATTACATTTTTAAGGTTTTTAATGTTTTGGTTTGGTTAAATAAGAAAATGTTCTGTATGAATCTGTCTTTCTTAACCACACAACGTTCTTCTAATAATAAAATCGAAATTATTTTAAATTGTACAAAAAACTTTCTCAAGATCGTATTTGGTATGAATAAAAATTCATAGAGCATTGATTTTATTTTATTATTCAGATTAAAAAAACCTTCATAAGTGTAATCGTTAGCAAACATAAAAAAATATGGATAGTTACATAATATTATTCTTATATGTCTGAAAAATGTTTTTTCATCGCTATCTAATCTGAAAATTTAGGTAACAATCACATCTTGAGCACAATTGTAAAACTTAGCAAAGCTCAGATAACACAAACTCGAGTGTGCTTTAGTACGTGGAAAGTTTAAATGAAACTGCCAAATTCAAAAACTTGAATTTGACACCGCAAATGCTAATTTTGTTTGGAAGTGGTAATTTAAAGGATACAGAGGGACCCGGTGATCAAAATTCCACTTCACACCCCATGCATTAACCACCATTCACTAAGATCAGGAATCAGTATGCTAACAAAGTACTTAATGATATCACACACTGTAATGAATGGATAAATATTTGTTTTGGTTAAGTGCTTATAAAATCCATCTCTCCATAAATTTAATTTTAGTGGCAACTCATTTATTTAATTACAAAGCTATACATTTTTGAGGCATATAGTAGACATTTTATAGGTTAATGATACTTGTATGAGGATGCGCCATGGGGTTAAATGAAAAAAAAATGCGGTTTTAAAATGAATATTTAAAGAAAACGAATATAATTTTTAATTCTGAAGATTCGATTGTAGCTTAAGATTATGGTTGGATAGTATAATTATGGTTATATAAAATGGGTCTTGGTAAGATTGAGTCCGCTAATATTAAACTGCTTTGAGTTGAATATTAATATACCTTAAAGCGTCACTTTTCAGTTCAAAAGATAGATCTTATCAAGTTTCGCGTTGCATCTGCATCTGTGACTTGAGCTTTTGAATAGTTTTCTTAGATGTTCTCTAAAGAACGTTCTATCAACATTTTCTCATACTGGAAATTATTTTTGAAGCCATATGTCACTCAAAATGTGTTTTTATTTAAACAAAAGAGTTTCAACAAATATAGATCTTTTTTTCCTTTGGGGCGAAATCTTTTATGATAATTTAGCTTTATTTAGCTATTTTGAAATCGTTTTTCGAAATTTAGTTTTAGTTCCATGCATGTCTTTTTATCTTATTTATGGTTCATAACAATTTGTTGTAGTTAGTCAAGACGTACTTATTTACAAGAGAACACAATAACACACGCTGTATCTAATTTCTCGTAGCTTGTCGATGAAAGAAGTAAAAACTTCTACGTTCCTTGCTCACTCACAGTTATTTTGTGCATTTAAACATGGTATTTATGATGTCAAAAATATTGTCCTAGCCTAGTCTAGTCTTGTTCGTGTTTTTACTCTCACCCTCAGTAAGCGTTAATTATTCGTCGTCTATAGAAACTCAGTAACAGATAATTTACTGAGAGTTAGTGCGGAAGACGTGTCAACGCATAATGACTTAACTTTATTGGACATTATACAGTTGAATAATGAACCCTTCAACAGAACGTCCATAATTAGTGATAAATAATGCTTACGCATTTCTAAAAACATCTGTTTTGTAGATGTGAGAAATCCTAGAATGATATGCACTTCAACATACGAACTTGATAAGAGAACACACAAATGAAGCGCGAGAATGCAGAGAATTTTACTTAAAATTGTAATTGACATAAATTATTATTTAATAAATATTGAATAAAACAATAATTACTTCTTTTTAGATTTTATACGATTTTATCTTGCAAATGTGTTCTGGAAGTATTGGAAGGCTAAAAATTATAAAGACTATTGAAATATAAAGCCGTTCTGTGGGGACTAAGGTTCTGTAATGAGGTTCTTGGCTCATTGCATTCTAATAAGACACTAGACGGGCTCTTTGGTTGACAGGGGTGCTACAGTGTATATACCGTCAGTAAGCTACAAGAACTCTTTGTTTTAACTTATTGGTATTATTGTCTTTGGTTTCCGCAAGTAATGTAATTTTTAACAAATATAATTAATTACTTAGCCGTTCGAGTCATTATCAGAAATCTCGACTGACAACAACAATAACCCTTTTGTCGAAGAGCGAGTTTTGTAAATAATTTTACAAAGTTATATACGAGCAAAGTTATATTGAAATAATATGTATTGTTTAAATATATAAAATCCTTCGTTATTTTTAAAGACAGTTGCAATTCCATTCTTTTAATAGAATAGGGCTTTGTTGAAACATATTTTTTGCGTAATGCTAATGAAATTTTTCTTTGTTCCAGCCCTGAATTAGTGCCATGAATGGGGCTAGTATGAAAGGGGGGCGTCGGATACCCACTCCAATGCCCCCATCCAGAGAAGCCCAATACTATGCCAACAGGTATGTCTTCTTTGATGATTTCAACTAGCGCAAGGACAACGACGTTTGAGAATTATCATGGCCTATCAGGTTAGGGAAAATTGTAAATGAAAGAAGTCTTGGATATCATTCCCGACTAAAAAATGGGTATAGAGTTTAAATTTAGTCTACGATTTTAGCCATCTGTACAACAATATCAATAGACAATACAAAATATTGCTATTCACTACAAAAACTACACTGTAGTAGTAACTAAGTAGTGTCCAAGCGCCCGCTACTGTTTTAAAGGGTTAGGAAAGCTAAAAAAAATTAAAGTAGTAATATTTAAGTTCAATACTGTCCTACTATATGAGATGTCATGGGAAAATATAGTCAAATATAAAGGACTCATTAGAGCTGTGACAGAAATGTGATACGTTACATGATTTGTCAAGCATACTGAAATATTATAACCACATTTATAGCTACCCACCACAAAATGAAGTCATGCCATTAATTAATATCGAGTTTGGGAATGGGTTAATAGTAAATCTATTACCAGTGTTTAATAAAATATCTAAAATATTCAAAAAACATATAATTTCTAATGTATGCCTTACAAGGTATACTATTTTATTTTATTACATATTATATACATATTTTATAGTAAAACCCTTTTTTTTAACAAAAAATAGTGTACAGATTCTACTATACAATATTTTTTGTGAAATCTGATATCTACGTTACAAAGTTGATGTAATGATTTATATATTGTACGACGTGTACAAATGACTAACTATTCAGTTGAATCTCAGACGTATCGTATGACTCCAGCGGTATCTAAAGAGAAACACAGATTCATTTATTAAACTTAATTTCAGCCTGAAATTAAACGTCATTTAGAAATCATCACTTTGTTTCTAAATTAAAATTATTATTGAACATTTTAAAATTATTTGTAGTCGCGTTTAATCAAATGGATATAACGCAGGAGGCCATGGAATTGAAGGCTTGGCTATTGAAGCAATCGATGAGCGCCAGTTAGTGCCTTCTTAGTAAAATGCACTGTGTTTGAAATTTTAAATATGATTCTGGAAAATGTTAATTGAAGGCTCTTTAGTGTGGACTGCCAGAACAGCTATCCACTTCAAGTGTGTCAAATAGGAGTAGTTATTATATTGAACTTTTTTTAATTAAACATTCAACAGAACTTATTTTAAAATAAGCTAATTTATTACGTAGAAATTTATAATATAATATAGTGTTTTCGAGTTCGAGTCGCTTTTAATAATGATAAATATTATTTAAAAATCTTGCTGCCTGAATGTCATGTAATGTTTAAATTCAACCTCAGTTTTTTATCCTATCAAATATTGCAACTATATTTACAGAGTAATGTTCACCGTAATATTTTTTTGGTGTTACGATTTGAGAATTTTGCGCACTTTATGTAACCTGTATTTAAGACTAGTACATTTGTTGAATTTATACTCGAGTCTCATTTAGTAACTACATCTGTTGAGAACAGAAGAATTTAATTTTTATCCTTTTTAAATATGCCTATGGTTCGTTCACATCAAAGGTAACGCGGTACTTAAGATAATTATATGGGGCTTAAAAGCCATAATCCTTGCAATATTCAGGTCGCTTACATCTTTTGTTGTTGACGCCTAAAATATTCTGTAATTACTACAAAAACCACAATAGTTTTTTTTTATATTTTGTTATAAATTATAAAAATAATATAAGTAATTCCAATCGAGATTTAATATTATATAGATAACCAATAACCCACTAAACCTTCAAGTTTAATACTATTCATGGAAAATTTGTATGCATTGCATTTACAAAGTTCACATCTCAAGTTAGAATGTTTGAATGTATTATATAATATAATTAATGTATTTATATATTTTTAAATCTACGTATAAGATATGGCGATTTCGAACGGTTAGATAAAAACGTAGAGATAGCCGTAGAAAAACCCCCGGGTTAATTGAATGTTTAATGAATGTTTTTGTTGTTTTTAGTCTTTTCGCGGTGCACCAAATTTGCCAAACTTTATTGGGGAATTTGAAGTTTTAGTGTTCTTAGATGGACTTGATGAGGGACTTAATGAAAAGTCTTATCTTCTGGTAATGGTATCTTAATAACTGAATCTATGTGCTTAATATGGAAATCTCCTAAAAGTTATGAAATAAACAATTAATAATTAATTGATTTCATTCGGTGATTGATATCTGTTAAATTAAATTATTTATTTGAATTGACACTACGATGTTTCAAAGTAAAGAATGCAACTACTGCAGGTATTTAGTCTGTGGCACGACCACTGCATAGACAACATAAACAAGACTCACGAGGACTTTCAAAAACACCGGAGCTAGCACTCTTTGCATTTTATGTGTGGACAATGTAGAGCATAAACAAAAGAAGCTTCACCTATTATCACGCATAACGTCACTACAGGGTTGTCAGTCCGAGCGGTATAATTCGACACACTCATCTTTTCAGTTGAAGATATTTGAAAGACTATTGTACTTTTCACCTTGGAAATTAACTATTGTAATACTTATTGTACAAAATATTTTTCAGTCGATTAACCACCCCTGAACTCTTGCAGTGCTACTTAAATTTTAAAACTGCTATGTTTATTTTATATTTATATCACAATTTAAGTTTACCTCTGTATTGTACTCGTATGTAATCGAACCTACGATACCATGTAACGGCGAGTTACATAGGGGTGGACGGCGTTTGAAAAACGTTCACCGTTAGCAATCCCCAACCAAAATTTTAATTATCTTTTGTAATGTAGAGAGCATCGCATTATTTACGTATGATGTGTCATGAATGTGGCGTTATTGATTGGTCTGAGCTATTCAGTGCCTGAAATCGGTACAAAGACGTATGTATTTGGTGGATAAATATTTAGCAAACATACTTGAACACTGCTCTAGAGAGTTTTCTATTAAGGGCGGTTTTCCAGCGCAATTGTTTCTTCCGACTTGTATCTATAAAAGTATTGTAGATTTCACGATCGTTGAGCTTCACACAACAAAGCTTACGGGAGCTACACTGGAGGTACTTATAGTAGCAAACGATGACATTTAAAATTAACATCAACTCGATTTTATTAAGGACATCAGCAATTCAAATTATAAATTCTATACTTTTTTATGCATGTAGTTGTGGTTTAAACCAAGCAGCAGATAATTAATTTTTACATATTTGTGAATGGCTAATAATGAGTGTATTGAACATGTATGGTTTGATGCGTTGCCGGTTGTTTGTAGGATTTTAAAATCATAATCTTATACCCATTAATATTACATTACGTGTATTCTACAAGATGAAGACATAAAAGTGGCGTATTCGATTACAATGAATTTTGTTAGACTTGGGGATTGTTTGTCAAGTGTCTGTAATATGACACGTGGCGAGGTCTTCATATTTAAAATCCCCATTTGGAGTAAATAATCTTTAGATCATCGGATAATTTACCCTTGTGTATTCTATAGTAATATTTCAGACCGTTTGAACAGCAACTTCAAAGCGCCCTTTGAGTACAACAATTTGATGATTTGAATTTTTATACCTATTTTCACGAAGGTAATATCTTATATGTTTAATAATCTTTTAAGTAAAAGTTTAGTATTAGCCTTAGCTCTTTTATAATAAATCTTGTACATGTTTTTTTTGAAAATGCATTCTCTAGTCATTTTCTGTAAGATTTCAAATATGTTAATTAATTTATTACAAACTTTTGTACTGTCATTTAAAATTCTGATAGTAAGTTCATGTTCCATGGCTTTGTGCGCATATAAATAAAAACATGATTTGTATACTTCTCTTACTTAAATAGAAATTCCATATTTTAAAGAAATAAGCTCTCTAACGGTTCGGCTGATATTTTGCACCGTGACACACTTTTTAAACTTATTGTTTACTCATCTAATAATCTGGAGCCCAATAATTCTGTTGTTAAATCTAAGCAGCTGGTAAGCTATTTAAATAAAGTTTCAAATCTTCATTAATGAGTAGATTTGTTAATGGTTCGTTTTCTCTAACTGTTTTTAATTGTTTATATATAAAACCAGACAAATTTAAGTTTGACTTGCGCATGAAGGGTTCTGCGCCATTATTTTAAGAAAAAATAGACCTATTTAAAATTTATATAAAAATCAATTTTTATTTCGGCAACAGCAATATATCATCTGCAAAAATTTCAACTTCCTATCACAGCTCATGGTATACAGCCTGGTATCAACAAACGAACAGAGAAGTCTCAGTAATAGAGCTTCCGTGTTCACTCTAAGATACGGAACCCTAAAAAGGGTAGCGATATAATGTCTTAGGTCTCTTAATGATTGTAAATTAAAATTACAGTTAAGTTGCACAATTACAAAGTATTAGTTAACAATAAAAGTCTCAGTATGCAATTAAACGGAATCTCAGCCAAAAATAATTAACAATTATGATCGTCTGTTTGAATGAATTAAAGTCTGCGATGCCGGAACAAGCGGAATTTCTTATAAACTTAATTGGGTCTCATTAAAATTCGTTATGTACGACTATGAACTTTCATTTTACGTTATTTAATGTATTTTTCAGTAGTTTCCATAACTAATATGAAGTTAATTTTAGAAATAAAGTGTTTTTTTATATATGGCTATATTGTCTTGAAACTAAATTAAATAAGTTTTTTTAGACTTTATTTTTATGAATAACAGTCACTGTTTCATGGAATTTTATTTCACACAAAAATATTTCTAATAGAAAATCAAATTTCAATAAAACGAAAATACGCGTAGAATTGTAAAGTTACAGGAGGTACCTATACCTTCGGGTTTTTAAAGGTCGGACTGCAAAAATTACCTTTTTGCAGTCCTGAGCGTGTACAAAGTTAAATGCAATAAAATATAAAACTATTGATTTTCCTTAATAAAGCAATTTTATTGAAAAAATTGTCAATTTTAATTTCAGTTCAAAAGGTAAAATGTTCAGCGTAAATCTCTCCTCTAAAGAATAATTTTCATACTCCACCGAGCATATGTGTTAAAAGGCATTTTCAAAGTAAATAATTAAATGTAGTGGTGGCGTGTAAAAATACGAGGGCACATCATCTGTAAACCGGAGCCCAGTGCATTTTCGATGACAACAAATTATAAACAAGCATACACGTGTGCTCGGCAAACTTTTAATCTATAAGCGAGAGCGGTATATCTTTTCGGTCGTGGGTAAAGCTCTATCCAGCTTTAAATATTTATTTTTAATTACAATGTAATATATACACAATTAAACTCATATTTCCAGTTATGTAGTTTTGTAGTTAAATAGCAAATGTTTTTGATATTAAAACAAAATACATATTTTTAAAATATTATATTCTCCACGCTCATATGTGAAAGACTTTGGGTCAATTATTTCAAGGAAAAACATTTATTTATAAGATAGCGTATAACGTATATCCTTGACAAATTGTGTATAAAATACAATTCACAACATAATAATTACTTATTCTAAAATAATTTCACTGATAAAATGTATTTGAAGTCATGACATAATGTTCCATACATTAAGATAAATCAATACAAAACATAAATTTAATTTAATATACATATTTAATTAAAGTTTTTGTTCAATAAGAATTGATTATTAGCTGAAGCTCTTGTCTTGTGCCACACATAAATATTTCATTGAGAGTGCTGGGAGCAACCTCACGGAAATATAAGCAGGTATGAACAAAAATACACACAGTTCATTTTTCATTCATGACAATCTACTAATAGGCCACATTTTTTCAACTTTCAGAAACAGTATGAAAAATTGATAAAGCTTTTACGTAAAATATAACAACATTCATATAATAGTGTTAACTAATAAGAAATATTAATATGGTTCTCTCTGCCTTTACACTAAGTTAATATGGTCCCATAGTAAAAGAATCTTAGGAAACTCAAATGCGCCATTTCCCAATAGCTGTCTAGAAATCAATTGGGTTAGAAATATGTCTGTATAATATATTTGACAGGTAAATCTTTCTTTGAAATCTAAAGGTTGATGGAAAATCTGCCCTTAGGTTATACTTCTCTTTTTATTTGGCAATAACTTTTGCGGTGAAGTTTATAAGTTTACAAGTGTAAAAATAAGGTATTAATTAAAGTTCATTGGGACACCTTAGACGACAAAAATTACATTCACGAAAGGCAATTGACCTGCCTAGATGTTTAGTGAAGAATCCTGCTCATTGACTCGTAGGATATTGCCTGCTTCTAAACCAAGCCGCTACGGGACACTGAAGTACCATTGTGCGAGTATCCCAGAGTTATGTACACTAGATGTTCACTTTTAGATTAGGGTAAATCTCAGTAGAAGTGGCCCATACTTTACAAAATGTTTTATAGAGCCAATTTACACAATAAAGGTACGAATGAAAATTGTGCTTTTTAAACATCTATATATTTTATTATTTACTTTGAACGTAACGTTTACGTCAAGTCGTAAGTTTTTATGACAGTATGAGCCTAAAATATAAAATTGCTCATATAGGAATTAAAGTTAGGTGTACATAATAGAATGCTTTTTGATTCAATTACTATTTCGTTCAGATCTTGTTGAATTCAAATCGATATACCTTAAGTTAACTAAAGTCGAGAGTGCAATCTTTTCTGACTGTAAAAAAAATATAGTCTACGTGGGTGGTCACAACGCACGCTGTAAAGCACGCGAAACGTAGGCAAATTTTTTAAATAATGTAATTATATTTAAATTTTGCAAAAAATACATAACATAAATCCGTTAAAAAGTGTTTTGTTTAAAAAAATTTTTTATTTATTTTACTTATAGGCTCTTCGGCTCTTTGGTTGTATATATATACATGTTAGCACTAGCACCAGTGCAGCGTTGTTTGGTAAAACAATAAGAAATTAGACATGTCCAGTACCCATAACTCTCCGTCACTCATCTTGCATTAGCCATTGAAAGATTCATAAATAGAGCCACTCCGGACAATACCTAATATTTTGTAGCGAAGCGGGAATTTGTTCTAGTCCCCACCCTACTGATCGATAGTTTTTTAATAATGAAAAGTTTTTCTTTTATTCTTCAAGATACAGTGTATAGCACTAATATTAAGCAGGGACACAACAAGTTTGTTGTTTGTAAATAAACGACACTTCAAATGCTGGTTTTAGTATGAATACATATCTTCACACCGATGGTTTGTAAAGTAAAAAGCAAGATCTGTATTGGGAAGGTTCAAATTTGATAAGTTAGTACATTTCTATTCTTTAATAGATTTGTATTCATGCATTAATAAGAACATTATTTGAGACTATTTCAAGATAATAGACATCGTCAGGATGGCCGAGCGGTCTAAGGCGCTGCGTTCAGGTCGCAGTCCACTTCTGTGGGCGTGGGTTCGAATCCCACTTCTGACAACCTTTTTCTTAATTGTTGTTCAACTCGTTTGAGAATTTATCCAAAGAATAAATTTGGCTTTAAGTATCCACTATTTCCACAAAATTATAAACCTGCGACATTGTCCCTACTGCACCAGCACATTACTACATTGTCTATACAACACTACTGTTTTACATTTAATTCGGTTTCTATTAAATAATAATTGAAAATAGTATATTGAAATTGTATTAGACTTCAATCGAAAGTCGTTGCATCGGCACACTGACGTCACAAGACAATGCAATCTTTAAAGTCAATATTTCAATAAAACCTCTATGCATTTAAAGAATGCACGAGATGAACAGACCGTACATTGTTGATTTTATCGATGAGTCAACTATAATTAATCGTTCAACAATTTGAATCTTATCTCTCGGTTTCTTTTAATGTTAACGAGTGGTTTATAAACAATTTGTCTTTGTAAACATTAATTTTGAGAACATGTAGGAGCAGATTACAGTTGATGAATGACTTTATCTTATTTTTATCAATCATACGGCGTGGACAGTCACAGTTTTTAGATATCGCCATTGGTTAGTGAATATAGAAGAACTACCGCATAGAGAGCCAGAATAGCTATAACAGGAGAAAACCAAACTATAACATAATACTATATTCCTCAATGTTGTTGGTAAGCCTCGCCTTGTCTGTGCGCTTTAGCGACACTTTTTAGCATCATAATAATAAATATCGATGTGACTAACTGACTTGTAATGCATCTTGAGTCGGGGTGGCTATGTTTGAAGCGCACATTACTCAAACTGAAGAATTGTGTTCATAATGAAGCTTCAAATTACAGTTTTTGCTTTTATATCTTAGCTAATTGGTCTGCCAAAATAGTGAGCATTAAGAGTTCTTATAACATTGCATATATTCCAAGAATAGCACTAAAGTTGTGACTAAAGTGACGCGTGCGCAAGGTAGCAAATGCACATGGCTTGGGCATCAAAGCTACGGACGTGCGTTATTGTTGTGTTCCTGTTGCAAATTACTTTGTATAATTATCTCAAAGTTAACTATAGGATACATATTATAATGCGAAGTATTTTTAAGTCTGGTAACTTTTACCGCTTTATATTCAGAGGTTAATCTATAACGTCGCTGTACAAATCCAGCCAGTTTATGCAAAAATGATTGAAGAATTCATCATTCTTGTATATAAATTAAATAAAAAATCACCAAAACAGAGTCAAAAATATCCATTTGTGATTATCATTAAAGGTTAAAATGTTATTTTAAAGATAATGCAAACTATATTGGTCTAAGGAAACAGGAGATACACTTAATCTGTTAAATGCTTTTTATGACAAACTAATATATTCATTATATCTATGAAAATAAGAAATAAATTTCACTGAACATTTTGTGATAGTAAATGCGTCAACGGAATCGTTGTTCACTTTGAAACATTGAACTGTTAATGGTCGACGAATGGATCCAGGATATTGTTAAGTAATCTTTAAATGTTGCGAAGATGCCAAATATAGAATCGATCATAAATACACATAGGACATTGTTGTTCTTTTATACAATGAAACGAATGCTTAAGAATCTCAATGGAATAGAAAACATATTCTCGGATTGGGAACAATGCGACTGGCAATAAAAACACAAAGATTAATTAATACATTGCAATGTTTATAAAAAAAGGTTTTAACCACCATATTCAAAACAAAAGAAAAAATTTTGCTTCATAAGAATAAGTCTAATAAGTCTAATAAGAATAATTTTGACGAGGAAAGGTACTTGTATTGGATTTGTAGGTCGTTTCTACTGATAATCTGTTTACTCCAACTGAATATTATAATCATTTTTTATTTTTCTTTCCAGAAGAGTTACACTATGTAAGCGATAGATATAAAATAATAAATAATTTTGAGAGCTGTAATGAGTATGATAAAAGTAGAGTACTTGTTCTCCCCCCCGGTTTTATTACGGATGTCCTGTATTTCTAATGACATAATAAATAACTTGTCTATAGTGTTTAATAAAATTAAAGTCGATGGCTATAAACTCAATCCGCAAGTTATTAATGAAAATCTCAAACACACAAATCTTGTCTAATCTTTAATGCTACAGTTATATTCACATAGAGATAAGCAGTAAGCACACTTGTTAGAAAAAGCAATATAGTATCAGTAATTGCATCTGAATAATAATTTATCGCGCTTTATTGATCGCACATTGCGTGCCATTGCGCAGATTTTGTCAATAAATAGCACATGTGAGATCAAAGCGTATCCTGTACTGTAAAATATAACAAATTTGTACAGTGAAATTGAGGAATATTTACAAGTAACACCTATTTGTTGTGATTAATCAAATTACTAGGGAGCGCATTGCGCTTACATTTTTCTAACTGGTTCATTATTATTATCTGACAATCTTTGGATCTAAGACGTGTTACTTCATTCTCAAAGTGAATAAAGTGTGCTGTAATTTTTACTTCACAATATGAGCTTCAGAATGAGTGTTTCTTACACTCATAGAAAGAAATTACGAGGGATGGGACGCGGCGTTTCTATGCGGGAGTCAGACCTTATATTGATACGTTTGGCTAGGCCACCTTAGTTAAACAGGTTACAGGTTCATTTGCGAAATCCTAACTTCTAGTTTATTTAATAATAAATACTTGGTTTCACCCACGTTTTTCATACAAGATAGCTCCCGCATTAGCCCCTCAATGATAAAATAGTAATGTATCCATTATCCATCGACCCTTGTAGTAAAATTGCGGATAAACGACTACCCTTGTGGTGAAAATGTTTGAGGGTGGTTTTGTACCTAATTTCAAAGCCCTAGTGATTTTGTGTCAGGATCCCCTACGTTGCACAAAAATGCAACGATTTCCAAGTGGCTCAGTCATATATTTGCACGATTTTAAGAATTTTATTTTCAATAAACCAAAAGTTTATTTAACGAACAACGTCAAGTTCTTGGCGCGCTTTGCATGTGATCTGAGATAAAGTATTAAAATGTGGTTTTCTCAAATAAATAGAACGTTTTACAAACAGAACGATCGCGCCTCCTCGCGGTATTTAATACTCATAGAAACCAAATGGCTTTTCATGCTGCATGGTGTTAGTTACGAATATATTTGCTAGAGGTCGCACAAATAAACTTAAAAGTAACAAAATTTATTATTTTAAGAAAACAATTATATATTTACTATTTCGTACTTTACGAGTATAACGATTAAATCTAAAACATAATTAAGTAGAATTTTGTGAATTATTATTCCAAAATTGAGGCTGACGTTTTTAAGAACAGCGACCTCTAGTGATATAGCGAGTGAAGTTGTGTCCAACTCTGAATCGTTGACCATCAGCATGAGCTTCCGTCTTCAATTACTAGAGAGCGGTTGATGAATATCTTTATTTGGAACTTGTATTTAATAAGATGTATCAAATGTTAAATAAATTATATTCTGCGTTCTATTACACTTTGCTGCCAATTAAATTTTAAAATTGATTTTTTTTGAAACTTCAAAGTTCACTTTACATTTTCAATTCACCTCGTGAGAAAATATTTATAGAGAGAAAGCAAAATTCAAAAGCTGTTGTTGCAAAATTGGAATTCTCAAATACCTTTAATCTTTCTGATCAGAGGAACCTTGCACGGAATTCCCTTGAACTTGCTGCAATAATTTTTACGCGATCTGAAGCGAAATTCCAACATAGCCTTCTGGGAATAACATTAAAAATATCTTTGCAAAATTATATAATAACAAATAATACTCGCTTCAAGGAATTAATGCCTCTATAATCACTAATACCAATTCTTAAAAGGCCGACAAGGCATTCCCGGGGTGTGTGTCCATGACATAAGCTGCGGAGTTTTATTTTCGTTATCTGTTTCCTTAGAATGTTTTATAGAGTCATAACACCACCAGGAGAGCCAGACAGAATCGGATGCACTGCCAGTAAGCTAACACTGTTTTCAACTGTCTGTTTCTCTGGGCAAAGATAAATTCTCGCCGATGCAATGAAGAGATAAAAATAAGCGCTAGGACCGTAATAAGTTCGACTTAATCGAATCTGAGGCAGCGAAATCGGAAATATGGCGGCAAACAGATATATTTGAGACGCAGAATAAAAATAAATGAATAGTGATGCGCGCCACGTGTCAAGACTTTTCTAAGTAGGTAAATGTACGCGCATAACTCCCGAACGACTGTACCAAATTAGATAAACTTATTTATTGTCTCCGTATTGTTAAGAAAATCTTAGTATATAAGAAAATTTAATATGAACAGAATTTGTAGACATGATGACATTTTTTAAAAAATATTTTTTTTCAAGTAATTGATTTTAATCCTATGTTTATTGAACGCATTCGTTTCTACGCTCGCTTTTTATTTTTTGAGTTTTTTTGTAATTTGAATTCTCTCTTAAAATTTTAGTCTTTATTTGTGTGATATTTGTTTATTTTTATGAGGTTTTAAGGAATTTGCCTTACTTTTTTTAAATATCAACTATTAATATACGTATTTTAATTGATATATGACCAATTATTTTGGTTTGCTTTTATAGTGTTAATATTGGAAGCAGATTACGTTGTAATAAAAACTAATGACTCTACTTATGTTATAAAAACGAATACCTGCGTCTTGTGATGTTTGGACAATGTGATATCATAGCGGGTAATGTTTTATACGTGCCTATGTAATCAATGAGAAGGTCAGGGTGAATGGTTAACCGATAGATCCCGATTTGTTGAATGTATTCAATTATGGATATTTTGGGATTTGAAAGGATTCCTATCTATTCCAATCGGATTGTCGGGTCTAATTGAATAAATAAATTATTAACTTCGAATATTGGCGATAATGTCATAGTCAAACCTAACTTGTTCGAAAGCCATATAAGCTCCCTAAAATATTTATAATATTTAGTTTGCTTTTGTTGTTATACTGGCAACCAAAAGACATCATATGTAAAAATCTCGGCATTACTATGTAGCTTGGTGACAAACGGGCATAGAGACAGTGAAGTCTGGTTATTTGGTTCCGGAAGCCCAAAAAACTCTTAAGTATAATATATTATGTACTTGTGGAGAATGAACTCATATGTCACTTATATAAGCCACTCATAAAAATTACACGCACTTTTGAATCATCTTGTTATGTTTCTACATCTCCATCCATTACCCGTCGTTTTCTTACAAGTCGTACTGTACGTGAATATTACATTTAACGTTAATTCTTCATTTGCTAAGTGCAGTGTCACCCCCGTGGCTGACGAACAATCACAAACAGACAAACATAACTAAGAAATATTGTGACAGATGCTCTCTAGTAATATTCGTTATTTACGAATGGGCTAAGAGCTAGCGGTGTTTTATTTTTATACTGACAAAATTTCATTTCTACTCGAGTTCAATAAATTTTCAAATTGTAGCTGTTACATTGTATATCACCTGAATGTTCTAGTTTCTCTTTGAAACAAAATATTACAAGTAAAAATATATACAATATTATCAACAATGTATTTTTGTACTCTTAATACACAGCAATGAAAACATTGCATACTTTACTTCTAACTTACTACTCATAGTTAATAATTACTGTTGATGGATTCATACCTATTACCATGTATCCAAAAAATTAACCTAAAACTCCACGGTGACATTTTGCTATCGGTTGCAACAAAGCATAACAAAAAATAAATATATTTGTATTTCTAATGCTAGGAATATATATAACAGTAATATTTTAAATGTGTCGAGTATGTAATACCATAATTGAATAGTACGCCGACTCTTAGCCTCCAACCCCTGTCGTCTTTGAAGTGTCAATTATTTTGGAAAAATAACATTTTGTGACATTACGTGTAATTTTAAAGTTCGCTTTCTCTAAATTCATCAAAGCAAATGTTTTTAATTAACTTATTGTACAGATGCAGTGTTTCCGCCTGTTTCTGCTCAAAAGTTAATTTATATAATGAGGTATATGGTTACACTTAAACATAAAACAAGTCAATTTCGCTGGTTTTTACTACCGAAAAGCAAATTTATGTTTATAAAGTAAGTTGTAATAAATGCAGATATATTTAGTTTACCATTTTTATCATTTTCAAGCTGGTCTTGGCAACATTTTTCATTTATACTCTGCTCTTATTGACAGTGGCGAGATATTGAATAGGTGTTCCTCGATAAATCGAATAATAACACAAACAAATTTAATTTCGTATGATTAGTTTCAGAGAGAGTGCATCAACCAAACAATGATCTTTGGTATGGATACGAAATAGATGTTGAGATTTAATTTCTGTTGAGACTTGCTTCTTAGGGCAGACTCATGTCGTCTTAATTCTAGAACCCAATGCGTCATTTGGTGCTTGTCTGAACCACGGAACTTCTAATTACTTGGTAACATCAACATTTTCATTTGCTTTCAAACCCGCTTTAAGTTAAGCATAGAAAAATTGCTTATTCAAAATAAATGATATCGTCTTGAAAAGTGGAAAAATTACTTATTAAATTTTTATGAATTATTGTGAGCTTAATAATGTATTCGAATGCTCCAACGATAGAGAGGAATTGCCAATTATAGATATTTCGTACTCGTCTCAGGAGTAATGATGGAAAGGGACCAATAATTTAAGTCAAAATCTAAATAATTCAGGTTTCCGACACGCCTTGTCGATACCCTAAGAGTTTTGTATAAAACCCTATTATTCTTCATCAAACAAGAGAAGACAATTCAACCGGACCGAGTCGTATTTGAAAACAATGACATTTAACATATTTCCCATAACGTAAGCATGACTTTACTACGCCCTTTCGAGATGTGATCTGCCCAATGCAATTTTAAACGTCGGGTCAACGGGTTAAGTTATCAGAACAATAAAAGGGCTTACCAAAAGTCAAAATAATATACGTTTGAGAGGCCGCCTTTAAAGAATTGGTCAGGTGCTTTAATCGAGTTTGACGACCCAGTTTGGTCGCCAGTTTGGCGTATTGGTCACCATGCCGGGCTGACGAACAGATTGTGCGATTTCAGGTTATAAGCTTGTTTGTTGGTTGTTTGTATTTAGATAGGAAGTACTACCTAAGAGTTTCAGTTCTAATAGTATCCATAACAAGCTAAAAGTAGCTTACTTTGGTGTTAATGGATAGTGGGTGAAATTAAACCTGATAATTATGTATTTATTTGTAGAAAGGTAAAAAAATAAGTCTAAGTTTTTCACGTTTTTCGCGTTTTGGAATGCCATAGATAAAATGACGGTTAAATGGTAAAAAAATGTGTTAACGTTGATTTTGGTGAAAATAGCTGTAACTTGTCAGATTGTATTTATAATAAACACTTGAGTTTTACTTCTTCATTTAATAATTCAATTAAATCTACACTCAATAGCTATTTTATTGTGTTTAAAATAACTAAATCAAAATATTTTTAACTCATTGAGTACTTAGTGTATGGCATTGTAAGTTTAAATCGAAAAGTCATCCAGATAAACCACAATTTTCATAACAATAACTACAAACAGCAAGTACCTTATAATTCGGAAATTCTTTTAAAATAATCGAACTAAAAGAAGTCTAAGATTTTAGCTGGCATAAATAAATAAGAGTCGTGACGTGGAACTTCTGTAATTCCCATTTTGAGGCTTAGCGGAATTATTCCGAGTTAATTCCGGGAATATTCTATATTATTGACTTTATTATCTTAAATCAACAACTGATAATTCATCTCTTATTGGTTCTTTCATATAGATAGATAATCTTATTATTTATTCAAAATAATTATAGTCATGATAAACCTGTATAAGTGTAATTTCGATACAAGCATATTTTGATGATGGTAAGTATGTAAGAAGAGGTATAATAGACTGACCTGACTGACTGTGAGATACACGTATATTGTTTAATTTTCTGTATGTTTGTTGGAACTTCGAAACTATTCAACTGATTTAAATGAAAATATGTATGGATTACCTTATATCACTTGGCAGTATCTTAAAAACTTTCATCCCGGAATTAGAGTTCCCTTGGGATCATTTAAAAAACTATATTAACTTATGCAGACGGATATCAGAACAACTTGTATGTGGTGTACGTAATTTTCTTATGCACGATACGGTGCAGATATCTAAAAAACGATAGATGGCGTTGTGTTCACTCGCTGTTAACATTAATGATTCAACACTTAATATGATAAATATAAATAGTCTTTATCTTTGAGAGTAATCAAGAAAAATTCTTTATATTATAATAAAAAGTCAAAACACACTGAAAAAGTATTTCAGTGTGTAATAAAACGATTTTGATTTTACGTAATAACAGCTAATTACTTAATTTTCCAGAATAGGACTTCGTGGATATAATTTGTCGGCAAACGTTTGGGCGGAGGTAGCGCGGGAAATGAGCGTATTTGTCTTACCTGTTCTGTGTGGTTGTATTGCGAACGCTTTTTATAGAAGGCACTATCCACCAATTGAAGTCTTCAACTATCCAACTAGATCCCGTTCGATAAAACTCAAAAGGGTAAAAAATGGCATACTTAAAGCGTATGCTTAGTATTATTTAAAAAAAAATCGTGCATGGGGAACGAAAGATCAACGTTAGATTTTGTTTCTTTTAATGTATTGTATATAATGTTTGATGATACAACACCCTACAAAATAAAACGTTTTATGTTCATCTAATATACATTATACAGCCTGTTATTCACTGACGAAATTCTCATTTCAGAGGTGACTTTGTTATAGATTTATGATGTACCAAAACCAACGAAAAATCTATAATTTGTATTAGTTTCCTTGTATGCCCGCTGACAGTAGGACCCCCAGTTATAAGCTGGAACTACTTTCAAAGTTAACTTGGCAACGTTTAATAAATGTTGATTATTAAACAGTCCCAGCCAATATGTGTGGTTAAATTTATTAAAGTTTCTCTAGAGAATAGTTTTAATGTTATTTCTATTCGTATGATATTGTAGTTTCACGTGTAGTTTTGCTACTAAACAGTTTGTGCATGCATTAATGGTTTAGAGATTCAATCATTTTTAAAAGAAAACATTATTTGTATAAAAATTGCCGCAGTGGTCACCATGTCGGACTAGACTGGAGCGGGGCTGGACTCTAAAGAAGATTAAATTAACAGAATTACACTTTGAAATTTTATAATAGAAAAATATACAAATAAAAAATATTTTACCTTACTACCACTAAGATTAATTATGTTTTGTTTAAATTACCTAAAATCAGTCCAATTACACACCGTCTCTTTCTGTCAAATTCTTTTTACGCTATGACGAAAAGAGAAGGTTACTTAAGTTAAAACAGTTCAATTGGATTGTTTTGTTTATTAATTTACCAGACAATGTAGAGAATTATCTCTTTTTTATTTGTTGTTTCAGAGCAACGCCGCGACTAGTGGGTTCGGATTCATCTTACAAGTTGAGTCCTCACGAAATTGAAGCTCTCAATGTGGTAAGGATAATTCATATTATAGACAAGAATCGTATTAAAAAACTAACAAAATATTTTATCATCAATTAAAATTTATCTTCAAATTACAGTTTAATCCAAAACAAATTACAGTATTTTCACACTATTTTTTCACATCAATAATAAAATATGTTTGGTTATGACTTAATGAACGTTGATTGACTTATCAAATGTTGTTGGAATATTTGATGATAATTTAATTCAGTTATTCCATCGTTATCAATAATGTGGAAGCCACAACTACTGTGTAAACAGATTAAAGTCAATGAAATACAAACATGGTTATGGAGTATTTGCGTATAAGATAAATATAATTTATTCGGGGGTGGAGAAATCTTCCCCAATGCAACAGCTTAGAGGGAATGATTGAATATTTATTTTTCAGAAATTAATAATATTATGTCTGTCCAACTTATTCATATTATTCATAACCGTTTGAAATAATATTCTCGTCTCTCCTTTCATTACATCGAAAACGCAATGCAACAGAAGGAGACGGAACGAAATTTTATTAAAGTTTGTAATGAAAATTGCTTGTTTGTTACGAATCATGTAAATGCAAAATAAATATTGATTTAATTAAAAATAAATATTAATTAATTCAAATTTATAAAAATGACCCGCCTGCTTGTTTGCCACCTAGTAAATTTTACATTTTATAAAAAACTGATTTTTCAAGAATAACGGTTGAGTTTTTCACTTTTCATTATGATTCTTAATTTTATGTCTTAAAACAAATTTATTCATCCGGGTGCCAATTCATACCTGCAGATTTTTAATGTTTATGTTGTAAGAGTGGAATAGCGTATTCTTAAACTTCTCATACAAAATATGTGTAAAAAAATTTAAAATATGAATTAATATTTCCGTTTATGATACAGAGTCAGTATGACTAGTGTAAATGATGATTTGTAGAAAGATTCTGTCATCGTTGCCATTCGCCAGAATTCCTATGTGTGTTAACGTCAGCCATTATGAATGAACTGTTAATTCAGTATTATTGTAAAATATAACATTGTGTTTATTTGAGTACCATATTCACTTAAAAACAAAACACACAGTTACAGTTGATCCAGTGCGGAGTACAAAAATTGTCACACGTGGTTGACTGGTCGGCGTACATTTTTCCTTGTTCGCAAATCATCAAACAACCGGACATAATGTGTCAAAGTCAGACAAATTCTTCATAAAGCCAATTTAAACATGAATTTATTGCTTCTTTGAAAAGGGCAATTCACAGTAAATTAACTGCAAAGTTCATTACAATCAGGCGTCGGATGAAATTATTCAAAACGACACGAAAATAGCCTAAGATATGACTAAAATGTTTCAACATTCATTTGTGCCGTAGCTTTACTTGGTGTTTTTCTACCCTTTACTAAAAACATTTTATTTTATATTTTCTTTGTATGTGTATTGTATTGTAACAGTTAGATTCTTTTGTAAACTTGGAATGCTGATCTAGCTTTAATGATACATAAATATGTAACGAATTATGCGTGGTCTATGTTCGTAAATTGGCATCGGATAATGATATCACACTATCGATTTTCGAATATATTATGTCACTTCCTTTCGTTATTTATATTAACCAGCTCTTAGAAGTAAAATGAAGATTTACACGGATTATTCATCAAATCCCTTCGGTTTGCGCATGAGGTGTGTTGAAAAGCTCTATAATGAAGAAGGTTATGGTTCATATCAACAGATGTGCCAAGGTGGGTACTAACTGCCACCCATTTATTCGTTAGATTAGATGAATTTCAAGGCATTTTCCGTATCTACTCAGAGACTTCAATTAAATTATATTTGTAGGGTAATATTTATATGAATGAAAATTTTATACTTGATTGGTTAATAGCTTATGTAAGTCAGTAACTTTTTCCAATTAAATTAGTAAAAAATACGAATATATAAAAGTAGTTCAAGTAATCAAAATATCTTAATGAATCCCATTCGTTGCTTAGTTATCCAATAAAGTTATATTTATATAACTGGTTATATGATATGATCGCAGGTTGCAATTCTATTCATGTACCATCTCTCATAATAAGCTGAAGTTAACATCATTAAAGCTTTTTCTCTTAATGAGATAGAAAATAGTAATTGGGTCTATTTCTATTAAGTCTCAGAGGCTTATTATATAACACCAATCTTCGACTTCGCTTCTATTGCGGAGCATCAGCGAAAAATAATTGAAACCGGGAAATATAAACGAAGAAAGAATCTCGAAAAAAGGTAACGAAAAAAGCGAATCATTGTCCATATGATACCTAAATAAATTTATATGTTCATCATGCATTGATAAAACAAAGTAAATATAGTATAGTAATAACCGATTATCTGCATGCCTGATAAGCTTCACAACAAAAACAATTATTGCATCTTCAGAACTTGGATGTGATACAAATTCCTATATGATATGTCAACCGTGAACCAAACTAAACAGAAGCCTCCACCTCGAATTTACGCAGATGCATTCCTGTTCCTGGCGCCACAGTATGCTGAATCACTGCTAGTTAATAATGTAGGAATAATGCGACTCCCTGTTTCCCTCTAATGACTCGTGTAAATCTGTATAGCCATGATGGCACAGTGTTATGTCTTAGCGTATCTTGCAATGCCCTTAAAATTGGAATGTGTCAACAAGTGATTTATTTTTTAAAGCACAATTATCTTTACTTATAAACGCTTATTAGATAACCTTGATTACTATGAACGGTATTGACCTCTACCTTGAAGTTCTCTGTGGAAACCTCTGTTCCTATCAATAAGAATTGGTAGCACGTAAGAAAAAAATTAGAGATGATTAGAAAATATTTTTGATTATTTATTATGATACAAGAAAAAAAGTCGATGGGTTTTCATATCCGATCATATATTTTCATACAGATAGAAAGATGTACAGCAAGATTCCACTAAAAATTGAAGACAACCCAACTTCGATAAGTGCAAATTCATGTGCATTAAACGCAGTCTAAGTTAATTAAATAACAATTAACTCGTATATCTTTGTCAGTAATTCATCATGCTCTATTATATCATAATACGCTTGACTTTTCCTTTAAAATGTAGGAAAGGGTAGGCTAAATCGCAATCTCTAAATCGGAGGGTGCATAATTTATCATCTAGGCTGCTACCTCGGATCTAACGCTATTTTTATTACATCACACGTTTCGTGAAGAATGAATTTCAAATGGTGTCGGAAGTTTATGTTGGGGGAATAAATCTTATTCTGCTACCATATTAATGGATGCGAGTGTTGAGTGAGATGAGATCGAGTTTTATACTTTTTAAATAGTTCTCCGAATGAAAATATGATGAAGGTTATTTAATTTGGGTAGTGAATTATATTTTTTTATTACTTCTTATATTTACGAATTTAGCTTACCATTAGTATGAAAAGTGATGATGATTAGGGTTCGAGATGAACCAGCAAGAGCCACTTAGAAGTAAAATTATGGAAACTTAATTATCAAATTTTCTAACAGATATAAATGTGAATTTATTACATTACATAACACGATGTTTGACATACGTTTCTCAAAACGAATTTCATTAATTGTATGATAAGGCAAATTGAAAACTGATTCCAAAATAACAGTACGAGGAAAATTTTTTTTAGCCTTCGTTTGCTGAAGTACAGTGGTAGAGGTAATAGCGTGTTTCTTTGAAATAAGAACGTTAAGAATATTCTGACGCCTTAAATCGACTCGAGAGTGATTTTCACCCAGCTTGAATGATCATCATGACCTTTGCATTTTTAATGTGAGACATGCTTCACTTCAGGGCTCACCAATATTGCAAAATTATACAGGACGAGCTATTCATATTTCTTAGCTCGCTTTAGTTTGTGAATAGTGTTTGGTTTGAAATAATAAATAAATAAAGTTTAAGACTTCTTAAAGTGAATTCTACAGTTGAGTCTTAACTGCATGAAATCTTCACAATAGTAATCGATATCGTAGATATATGTTTTATAAATTCAAAATGGATATAAGATTTCAATGAGATATATCATATCACAAATCTTCTTTACGTAAAAAGAACCCATTTTCATTTTCGATTAAAAGAAATTCTCTTTCTATTTCAAATCAAGTTCTCGTTCAAGGTGCGGATTACCGCAATTTACAGACAGACATTCCAGCGCTCCCCCAAAATCGATAGAACATCTATCAGTATAGTAAATTTGACTATAACAACGTATTTCCGACGTGTCGTGGGGAGCAAAAATTAATATAGGGTACGCGATTTTAACGACTACGGGACAAATTGATGCGGAACGATCATTTGTTATGTTCGACTTTGTGGACTTATTCTGAGTACGTCAAGGCACGAGGATAGACTATACATACATTATAAATGTATATTTAGACTTCAAAGTGGTATTTAAATTTACAATTCTATAACAGGACTTTTAGTTATAAGAACAATCTTCAAATATATTATTTTATTCTGACGCCGCAAAGAAAGTTACATTAAAAATTAAGTGGAATAAAGTTTGCGATAATTATTGTCTACATAAATTTTATAAAAACAAATGAAAGATTGGGTAACTTCTCGTACGAAACGAATTGTTCTCGTACTCGAAAATAGTTTCTCCTAGGAATAAACCTCCGCCTCTTAGCAGCTGTGAGATACTTACCCTCTTCAGGCAAAACTAGGAGTGACGTTTACAAACAATATCGATGTGCATCTGTTTTGAGAGGAATTGTTGTCGAGTTGCTAGTAATTGGACAAATTAGTACGAAACACCTGGTTTGGTGTAAAAATAACACTTTCAATATATTCTAAGTTTTATTTATAGCAACGACTTTCTGCAATGAGAAGTACTTATATACCAAATTTTATTAATGTATGTTTAAATAATTTAGACTAATTTAGTTATGAAAATGATTTAAATTTGATCAATTGGCTTGGCTGGTAGGCGTCATAACAAAACGCCGAAAAAACAAAAACAGAAGGAGAGATTCTAATTAATTAAGTTTAAGACAAACCAAAAACACTTAATTTAGAGCTATAATGTGTCATAGGAATCACATCACAAAGTTAAGTTCTTCAAGTTATTTTTGTTTTGTATTTGCATTGTTGCAGATGTCGGCCATACAAATATAATCCTGGTGTAGATTAATCACTATGTAGTAAATTCACGTGAAGAGGTTCTGAGAGCGATACGCTGCGCTTTGCCATAGCAGTGTTGAAAACCAAAACATGCGAGATCAAAGTGACAATGCGGGAGGGAGAATTTGTCTAGGTGATTGTATCCTATCGGTTCATAGTACTAGAAGTGGCATTATATTAATATGCCGCATTGTTTTTTTGTACAATAATATGCCATCACAGTGCTCAGCTCTTGATATATCCTGGAACGGGATATGTGGATATATTCTTACTTTGCACTAAGTTTATTAAAATCAGCGCAGTTTATTTATTTAACTGATCTAACACCCTCCTGGCAAATGGAAGTAAAAGAAATCTAAAAACAATCCTCAGAACAATTGAGTTTAAAACTTTTACTTTTCGAGGAAAATATTTTTTGCAAACAATCTAAATTAGGTGTTCAATTAAACACGGAAGAAATACAAAGTCTATATATATATATATATATTATATGAGAGATATTATCATACTATATATGACTAGTTAGTCATAACAAACTTGAGATGTGCCTAGCATCGAAATACCAGAACAGCTTACGGTATGACATATTACCTGAATGAGATAGAACTGAAACTCATGATACTAACATAACATAATATTATGATGGATGATTAAAATAATCCAGTAGCTATACATCTATAATACACTAATAAGTGGTGCAAACGATACACCGCGTATCATTACGCCACAAAGGGCAGCTGGGAGCAACCTCTTTGTATCGGAGCTTTCGGTTCCACAGAACGCCCTTCAACAGTTTTCATCAAAGCTTGGATCAGAGATTTGGATGAAAATCTTTGGTGGTATAGGATTTATTCCTTATCAGCATATCTTGGTTGTACATATTATCTTTGATATTTTAAGCGACCGCGACTATACAAAAATCTTCCACATGAATTGACCATACATATCCTTAAACATTATTAATGAGAGAGTGGTCTTGAGATGATTGGCGATGTCTTAATTGGGTTCTTTGCGAATATAAAGTATGTTTCGTGCTCTTTACAGCAGTTATGGTGAGTTAATGAACAACGTTACATCAGTGACAAAAGTTTTATTGAATATATAAATATACTTAAGTTACAGTATTCAGGTAAAGTGTACGGTAAATCATTGTAAAATTTATTTGAGAAAATTCTCAAATCTTCTTGTTATAATAAACATATATAATTATAGCGTAGTAAAAATCACCATATAACTTATTAAAGATGTTTAATTATAGCGTAAAGCCCACACTCAAAACATGTTTTAAAGTTATTGTGGTATCAAAAACGCCCTTTGTATAAAGGTGTGTTAATTGGCATCACTCACGGCACGAAACCAATCAATGCATAATCCCAGCTTTGACAAACGCTTTGAAAGGGGCACCAGTATTCATACCGGTTTATAGAATTTCATGAATTCCCATGTTTATTGATTAGTTTAAGCCCTTCGTAATGCATATTATATAATTGTAAATTTATTACGAGGGAGTGTGTTATTAGCCTCAATTAAATTTAGAATTAGTGACTTGAGATTAACTTAAAACATTTAAGAGATATTCGAAAGCAAAAATAATACGATATTGCTATGTATTCATTTTATTTCTTAAAATAACTACATATTAATAAAAAAATAATATTATTGAATAAAAGTTGTAATCAATTAATCAGCCTATTTTAACTAAGAGTACCTTTTACAGTAGTGAAAAAACCGTTACCTGAAATGATAAGACTCCTTATAGCACAGAATATTTGAAGGAAAGCAATACAAACTGTACGCACCTGTGTCTCAATTATGTGCTGAATCGCACAAAGGGTGCACAGATGGTATTTCTTTAAGCCATTTATTATCTATGGCCCAATCACTGTGAAAAATGAAAGTATTTTGGGGAGATGTTTTTTATTTTGTGTTAACACAATCCTTATATGTAATCCTTATGGTAATACGAGAATATGCCACTATATAAATGATAATTTTATATTTATATACATATAATTGCTGATATACTGTACTGACGTTTTATTGTTCCATGGTCATAGTTGATACTGTATTTAATTGCAATAGCCGATTATTAGTTTGGTTTAATATCCTTAGTATGATTGAAAATAAAACGAAAATTTTATGGCAGGTGCGACCAATTTTGGCCACATGTAGCTTGATCTATGACTAGTAAGCATGAAAGATTTATATGGAGTTTAAAGTTTATAATATATTAGAATCGGCTATAAGGAAAGGATACATAATATATGCCGTAATAGTAATAGATCTAACAGCAAACCATAAACACTAAATTAATGTGAAAACAAAACATTGCTTATAAATTAAACAATATAGGGTTTACTCTTAAAATTCTTTTGTTATATTAGCCCGCCATTGGTGGATTGTAAACATAAAAAATAGGAATTGAGCCGAATAATTATTTCAAAACATAGCCATGTTATCATAGCATCGATGGGCTTAAAAATATATTGCGAACGTAACGCTAATGTTCATATATATCTGTTAAAAGAGCATTCATATAGTTTTTTAATTATCTTACTGTCTATCTTTGTTTAGTTTAAACTAACTCTAAGACCGCTTAAAACCTTCTATTATTTATATTACTATGGATACCCAGTAAATGACACCTATTTTTTAAATATTTTATCAACAGCATACCAATTATAACACTAAGTACTCCTTTAATATCTTGAGATGTATTCGTAGCACGTAACCGTATATGAACAACAATGGCATCATACATAATTAATTTGACAATTAAAAGGGATTAAAATTACTTCTTAAAATAATATCTAAAAATATAGGCTCATAAAAGTAGGTATAAACTACTAATATACGTGAAGCCCTAAAAAAATAATATGTACCTAACATTATGGTAAATACAAGATTGCTATTCAAAAATAATTATAGGAATTAAAACAAATATATTTTAAAATATAGAATATCGTATCATTTAGAAATTCAAGCAGCTACCCTAACCAATGTCGCGGCTAACACCTTAGCAGCAGTATTCCCGTTGTAGTATTAACTACACTATTAAAGTATGGAAATCCACTAATAAAGATACAATAGAAATTATTGTAATATAATAAAGCACAATAGAGATAGATAGATGTACGCGTGATTAATTCAATTCGAGTTACTGATACGGCAGGACGATATCAATAGCCCGAAATGAAAGAATCATATGTGTTGTTATATTTTTCGGTATTAATCCGAATTCAATTACAAGAATAATAGCATCTCTTTAAAAGCAATTAATATTCGATGGGTCCTGTAATTCGTCAGCATGTTACCACACCTGGGAGAGGGTTTTAATTTGTTTTCGTCGCTTCGATCACGGCTGTTATGCCTTCAAACGATGAAGGGTAAATTGTATTTTTTTTTGGGAAAAAGTCATTAATGTATATTTGATATATTGTGAATCAATCGCATCTGATTGTAAAAGCAGTTACCAATTTATTTTATTAAAATAATACATACCTGCGGATTTTTCTTTCTTTAAATTAAAATTGTACAATTTTTAACGATCTAAAAATTTATACAATTAAATTTATAACAAACAGCAAGTCACGCAGCATCCTATTTTATATAGAGATTAATCGCTTACAGCGTTTAGGAGATAGATTAATAAATCTCGGTGCTAGGGGAGACTTATTGAGTTAGCAGGACTCGAACCCCTTACACGCCCACCGTTGGTATCAAACTAAAATACGCCAACATTTATTTACTCTGCATCATTAATTAGTTATTATATTTATATTCACTTATTCATTGAAATACAAATGGTGGACCACTATAAAGTAATAAATTTTGTATAGCATGGAGCCTGCTTGTACGTACGTGTGGAATTTAGACCGTAATTAATAAATCTAACAATTTCTGCTTAGTTATTTGATATCTGCTTGTCGAACAGGTAGCAAGGGTTCCAGTCGTCTTCCTATATGTATATAATATATATGTATACTATTGTAAACTTGTGTAAAATGGATTATTGTCAAAAGAGCGGTAAATCCGTTATAATTATAAAATAATCCTTGTCATCATACGGTAAATAATTTTAGTTGTTGTAGATTTTTTTTCTTGTATAAAACCACAAAAAGTAAGGATAAACTGTGGCATAATATTATAATCGCTTATATCGTGGTAAGGAGGACCGATTTCCCAGTGTTTTTTGCGTTTCCCCAAACAAAGCAAAGATTTGAACAGTCCTGTTTGCAATGATTAGTCTCGAGATTAGCGCCCTGCGGATGTTTAATTTGAGTGTTTAATTAAACACAGTTCGTCTTGATTGTCTCCCCTTACGCGTGTGTTTTTGACGTTGATTTGTGATGACAGGTTGATATTTTTTATAGGTTGTCATGCATTCAGACGCAGAGATAATGTACACCATAATAATTTGACAGCTCTTTGTCTAGACTATGTCATAAGTTTACAGATAAAAGTGTGGTATTTGTCACTGAAATATGGCATATGTACCTCATAGTCGTCACTTATATTGTCTGAAATCATAAATTAACTAATTATAGTTAAAGGTACAATTCAGTTACGAAGACTGATTATTTCCCGATTCGCTTATTATGTAAGTCGCCTAATGAATTTTGTCTATGTTGAACCTCTTAGTTCTATATTCGTAAACTTTTCACGAACGACTCGTGGTCTATATACCAATGCTTAAAACATTGATGGCTCCTAATTGAAATTAAATCATATAAGGTATCTAGTCTCTACACGAAAGTTATAAACGTCGTACATTACATTACACTTTTCGTCCAACCATAAACTAGAGAGATAAAACCGTATCAAAGATGTAACAGCACCTCCAAGAGAAAATTCCCTTTAAAATTGTTGTCCTGAAATATTCAGCGCACATTGGGCTAGATATTACCGTTCTACGATCTAGGTGCCTGCGGTAACCTGAATTTGTTACCGGAAAATTGTTTAAATAGTTAGAAACACTGTATATGACAGCGTAGTTTATACGAGCAAGGTGAGTAAAAGGTGAACTTTGTAAAGGCTATGATGGTAGTTAAATTTAATATGGCTGTATTATAATAGATTTTCTTTTATAATACATTGACAATATATAGTCAATATCCTAAGTTTAATATATGAAATAATAATTATAGGTATAATAATGAGTAGGACATTTGTTTATCAAAAACATACAACTGTAATAATATGATAAAAATATTAAAAATAATAAAAATATAATAACCTTTTAGTGGCCTATAAAGTGAACTCTATAATATATATTAAGAACAGTATAGTTCATCTACGAAATTGAATATCTGAATAGAACTCCTTTAACGTCAGATCTTTTAGAATATCTACTCCAGATATCTCCTCTTATATATATCGGACTACTCTTTCTAATATAGTTCAACCTATTCTAAATTATTTAAATAACAATAAACATGGATATCCATATAGATAGATAGATTCCAATGCCTTGCATATGGAACAGGGTTTTACTTTTAAACAGTATAGAACTCTTACAATTGCTAGTTCTATAGTTGTAGCTTGTAGTTATTCAGTGTACTTCAATATGAGCCGATCGACGACACGACGGCTAGTCGGAAAACCGAGAGAAGCTTTTATTCCGATCTTCTCTCATTCTCTCAAGATCGCCAGTCAAACGTCTTTAGTTTAAACGCCAATTATATTGGGTATGCCTATCTGTTTCTCAATCTAATCGTTTTTACAAGCATAAACACTTAAGCCTTTTTATTTTTCTTATATAACATGTTAAATTATTTAACGTTTCCTTGTTTACTTAAAGTTTAATAAAACCAGTACATCAAATGTATCGATTAAATTAAAGCAAAAATACTCGTTAAATTTTAAAATTCCGTGTCACAGATGTACGCGTTTAACGCTTGACTGATCTGTAAAGAGCACAGGTGCGAATATCCTTGTTACGAAATAATATTTTATTTGCGATTGTAATATGAATAAATAATTATTGTTGATTTTTAAAGTGAAAATAATAATAATAATAAATAGAGAATCGATAAGGCACTAAAGATAAAATGAAAAATTCATTTAATCAATTCAACAAAACCTTTATATTTCTTATTCAGTGACCTACAAATTGTTCGGAATCTCGCTTTAATTAGTTTCCGTCGCCTGATCGTGTTTAAAATGTATTGATTCCGGGTTTCGAACATCCTTTTTTCCATTTATTTATAGCAAGATTTAAAAATGAACTTATGCCATGATATTAAGTTAAAAAAAAACGTATGATTGCACATATATTGAGTTTGTGTTCTATAAGGGTGTTAAAGTACTTGAATAAATTCACGGGAAAAATTCTCTTTTTATTTCTTTAGCCATCGTTAGCTTTAAGCTCCATGCAAATATATTATCAGTGTATCTCTACAATCCCTATCTACGAGTATAGATACTGGATGATACTATGTTAGATTTAATGTTTCGCCGTATGTTGCAATTGTGAGTTGCAATTTATCTAAAATCATTATTGATGATTTAACATAATTTTCAATGGTGACAAAAATAAAATACAAGTAACAATTGTTTCCAAAGCTGTTTATCATTAAGGATTATGGATAAGACTTTACAGTAAAATAATAAAGATCGAACGCATTAGCCTTGTACAATTTGAGCTCGTGTTTAAACGAAGTCAGTGGATTTAAATGTCTACTATTCTATAAAAATAATAATATAAACCTATTGTCCCCAAAAAAATTGGATAACCATATAATATAGTTGGCTTTGTTTGTTATTCTTGTATAGACTATACATTTATGAAGGGTCAATAACCTATACCAACCCACACATATTAATTAACTATAGAAAGAATTAAGAAGCACAAATATCGGAAGTTTTCCTTTAGGTCGCGTGAAAAACTTTGTCATAACATAGATTAGCAGTATGCGTAGATATGTTTTGAAATATAATATAACATAACATTAAATTAATTTATGGGCTTTTCTATTATTATATTATTATATTAGTAATATTTAATATTGTGTAATAATTTTGATAAATAAATATAAACTATAACTCATATAATCAAAGGTTGCAGTTTTTTATATACATAGTTAATTAATATATTATAACTAATAGTTAATATGTTACAAATCTCATATCATAGTTTTGTATACAGAAATTAAGTATATTTTATTCTCATAACATAAGTAGTAGGTTTTACGCTATATATATTAGCTTTGCGAAGTTCAAGTTTAGTAACAAGCTTTTTATTACAATTTTTGTCTTGAATATTTATGTCTAGTCTGTATATTCAACATATCGTAATTAGTACAACATGTTTATTCTATACATTGTCAATCAAATGCACCTTTGTGTTTTGTAAAGAAAACAATCTATTTTTGATGTTGAAATTGGGCTTTATTATGTTTCAAACATTTTGTTACTCTATATCAACAAGAGAAAATAAATAATAATAATCTATGAGGAATGACGAGACCGAAAGCAAAAACTATAGTCCATAATTGATTGACGACGTGATTAGTTCGACCGCCGCTTCAGCTAATTCCCTATTTCTATTTTCTTATTTGCGCTTATACACTATTAATAGATTTGTTTTTACATAAATAATTAATTTATTATTAAACACGAGGAACATCGAGAGAATATAGTACAATTGACAATGAGCCTGAAGATACAGAAGGAGATATACTTAAACATAAATGAAATAGATAGAGAACACTATATATTGTATATTGTTTTCTCTAATTGCGAAAGAAAAGCCCGCAACCAATAGATACACTCAGGTATAAATGCGTCAAAGATAAGTAAAAAGATAGAAAGCAAAATATGAGTATGTAGTAGCTCTTTGGGTTCTAACTTAAACATTACATAGGATGTTGCTATTGTTGCCACGTATTTGATGGATACAAGAATGAACGGCGTATATTTTATATATATATATATATATACTGTAAGGCTCTTATATAACAAAGATAAAAGCAATTCTTAAAATCATAGATGAGCTATCATAATTTTTCAACCGTTGGCTAATCACACTTTCGAATGGATAATCATTACGTAAATTTAATTTATTGTAATGATTCGAACAATAGCTTTGCAACAGCTCTTAAACATTTAAAATCCCGCTTACGTCAGCCGCAAAGGAAACTTAAGCCTTTGTTTTGTGGCATTCCACTCCAACATTATTATTTCAAGCTCTCTCGAAACAATAAATTGGATTACAAATACGAAATATATCCGTTTTGTTGCTTAAGGTATTATTCGAAAATCGTGAAGAAAATGTGTTTATTTGTTTATTCTTAGATATGCGATTGTAAACTTGGAATGTTCCCTTTACTATATTGTTAGTCTCATATCTGCACTAGTGTATGGGGCAATTTCGTTTAGCTATACGTTGTGTATGTTAAAAACCTGTATCGATTTAGACTTATGTAAGTGATAAATTATAATCTTTTGGAGATTAAACAGATTCCTTTTGACTTTTATGTTTATACATATTTAGTAAAAACAGGGTAATAAGTTTGGAAATCAGCTTATCAAAATATGGTGACATTGTATTTTCAGAATCATACTTAAGGAAACCCGTGCGATATAATACTGACTAAGCCATCAAAGCTCCCCTTTTATTGCAAGACTTAGATATATAGCTTTCTCTCTTTTATATAGAACATTAGAATACCATAATAAATCAGATGATGTGGAAATAGATGGATCATGTCTGACGTCTAATATTCAATACTTTCAACAAAAGGTTATTTTTGTAGTAAATATAAAGTTCCATAGTTTTAAATTTGAAAGGATTCTTATAATTTGAATAATAGACAATAGTAAGTAAGTAATTTTAATCAATATTATCATGATCACTTTTCTTACTAATATCATCAACTAGTATCAACAACGTTCAACGGAAAGTATGCACTAAATTATAATAATTGTCAGAAGTTGCAGATACAACAAATTGGACAGTAATAAGTACGCCTTAATTTATTATAAAAATTAATATCATAATATTAATTTCTTGAAGAGAGCTATAGAAAAAATCGTAATAATGATAAAATCAGAATTTTGCTAGAAGCCTACATGGCGCCCAGTCAAGCCATTTTAATAAATCAGTAACGAAATACATATCGTTCACTCAACACTTAAATTTGGCTGAGTTACTCAGGACCACAACATATACGAGCACGAGTCTGATTATAATAATTATTAATTAATTAATTTTTACATATACACATGCAGATTAAACTTCCAATTGCAGAATTAGATATATAGAATTTGCGTTTTTCCCAACAACTAGAGCATCGTATAATTGATAGTTTACGTATCAGCTAAAAACAAAGTTGATTGTGCTTCAATTGGATATGACCTGGTCTTCTACACTGTATACCCGATATAAACAGGTAATACATTTAATTAATATCTAAAATGACTAGACATAAAAGTATGACAAGCAATCCTAACAGGAGTGATGGCCATTAAAGGTACTACTTGTGATATTGCACATAAACTGGACGGTGAGGCCACTCCACGACTGCTATTAAACGATCATAATATGTCATAGATTATGTATACGAGTATATTAATAATCATAATATTTAGACCTACAGCTTGGGTGATAAAATAATTGCTTACGAACATGATTATAGGTAATTATTTCTTGTGAAGTGGAAAATAAAACAACATCGGTGTACACATAACTGTTAAAATAAATGTAAGATACATTTATTATACATATATATAAGATACATTAAAACGTTACACTTATGACTAATGACAAAAAAGTATATTATTAATAGATTAAAATAAATAGATTTAAAAATCTGTGGTTAAAAGTGGGACAGTTTAATAATAACAAAGTAAGCAACGATTTTTTAAAAGTACCTAGTTTAGGTATTTAGATTCAAATTTTTTTAATACGTAAGTATTATTGTATATTAGTCACATCTCCATAATAAGCTTATAATCTGTGACAAGTGGATGAAACGCATTAATTTAATCATCGACCTTTCATTACACTATAAAGTTGGATCGTAAAAATGCACTTTTCAGTTGCGATGGGATTTTTCATATTGAGTTTTTTCAAGTCCGTGCCGAGTAATAAAAGAAATCACTTAAAAAGCGCAGCCGACTGAGGGCTCCTTCCTTATAGTGACTGACATACTGCAACCACGCGTGGGTATAAGACGATTCACTATATGAGTAGATGTGAATTAATATTAAAAGCAATTAATTTTAAAATTAATATTTAGCTAGGGCTTATTAACTAAATTAGTTTTTGAACTAAAGGATTCTTCCATCTCGTTTTGTCAATCTGTGCTTACGCCGTGATTAAGAGATTATATTATTTTTTATTATAGTCGCAGGACTGTTAAGGATACTTTTCGAAAGCGATTGTCATTTGTATTTTTATTTGCAAACGCAAGTGCAGTTTCATAAATTCTTAGCAATGGAAAAAATAAATTACTGCACTATTTTCGTCAATAGCGTATTATTTTATCAACAGGCTGTGTGTCTCAAAACCTAGGGAGGTAATAGCAGGGTGCCCTGAATAAGATCCTCACCTCACCAGGGGTCGCCAGTTCAATTCTGACGGTTGCCGAATTGAAGATTAATACTTGCTTCCTTTGTGTTTCCTTGACAAATAACGGGGACGGAAAAGCATTAGGCGATGCATCATTATTTTGGATTATGCAAACCTAATACTGGGAAATATTGTACTCGACAAACAAAAGAAAACTGGTGGAAATGAAATATAATATCTATACGTATGAAAACAATTATATGCGGTGTTACTAAAGATGAAGATCTTTTCGTCATTAGTTGCTTCATAACTAAGCGTGCTCGTGTTTTGCTATTGATTACTATTATCTATACATATTTATTTTCAATTAATAAATAAAAAATAAGGGTTATTAGAAGGGTAAGATTTAGGATTTTTATTTTTTAGTTTATATAAAAAATTAGAAATAAAAATTTTATCTAAAAAATAAAAAATTAGGGGTGGACTACCCTTAGCATTTAGGGGGATGAAAAATAGTGTTGCCGATTTCCACCTATCATACTCCAAATACATGAAATCGGTATTCGGAGGATTCAATTCGAACCCGTACACAGAATTTTATATAATATTGTGAATCTAAACCATAATCCCTTGACACACACAAAAAAATTCATTTTCATTTCACCTCATTTCAAAATCGTCCAGTCGTTTGAGAGAAGTTCAGTGACATACACACTGAAAAAATTATATATAAAGATTTACGTACATATGTCCAAACTATGTATCTATAAAAGTGATATCAAGTAATTTCATGTTTAAATTTTAACAAAAATGTCTTATAAACTCAATAACGTAGCTGATATCTGAAATCACGACAGATTCGCACTTAGTAGATAATTTGATTACTTATTAAAATGATTAGTAGGCGCGCTCTCCGGAAAATCCGCAAGAACGCCACTTAACCTCATTACGTCGCTAGGGCGTAGATCTATAGCTTCATCACATATATAAAGGGTTTTTCTCAAGATCTGGATTTGAACCATTCAAAGTGTTATATGTTATTACAGTTTTATATATTTTTTATTAATTTATAGGTAATTTTTTTCCTTTTGAATCCATTCCAATCAATGCAAAAACATTTCCGGCCAAACATGACATGTAAATTTTGACTCTTCTGTAATTGATCTTGTTACCAATCGCGAAGGATTAATGTTGTTTTCTAGAAACTGGGGTTAGGCCCCTTAACTAAATAATTCATTTCTTATATGTCACCGCCCTAACTGTGTTACATTTAATTTATACTCCACGGTACAGAATTTACTGATTATTAGGGAAAAGTGGGGAACCATATTGTCTAGTTAACACTATCCACACTATAACTATAATAATTTAAAATTTATAAAGAAAGTGTAGACTTGTGTGAGTCACCGGATTCATACGTCCATAGGCATATTTGAGTGCTCGCAGCGCTACTTATCAATGCAGTGACGAGGCACCACGATTTTGATAAAATATTGAATGCTAACGTAAAATATGTATCATATAATCATACCAATTAACCAATGGTATCAACATACAATTTCAAATATTACTTTTCGTCACGACTAGTAAATGACCTTAGTTAATATAGCATTATAATGAAATACTACAAGGTAAAGAATCGAGTAGCAGCGATTGAAAAAAGCGAGTACAAAATGCGAGTGTGCTATAATTGCGTCTTTATCCGCAGCACAAGCTTTACTCGGCCTTTTGTTCACAAAAGAACGATTAGGATTATTTTGGATGCCTTACAGAATCTTTGAAGTTTATTAAAAACGCTCTTTGTGTAGAAACTCAATTTAACGTAGAATTTTTTGATTGTGGTTGAAGTTTAAGTACAAGCATTTAATGAGAGTAAATAGGTAAATATATATTTGTACATGACAGAAGAAAATGGCTGTTATTTTTAAACTTATACTTCTATCTACTTTAATATGATGGTATCTGCATGATAGCATTGTAATATGTAGATATCAGGCAAATAAATTCTTTCAGCACTTAAATAATAAATTGCATTTTATATCGTAAGTGGAACTATATTACTGACATATTTAAAAAGGTCAATAAATACTTAATGTCATGTTTTATAAAATGGATTGAATCTGTGAATTTTTGATATGTGCGTCGTATGAACAAAATAATATCATTTTGGGTAATTTGGAGATTATATACATAAATATTGTTCAGTTATTTTATAGGTAAAATAAAAATTTGTGATTTTTTTCGAGGCAACTTTAGCATATAGTATACAACCACTATGTAATCGCTTATTGATCAAGAATTAAAGAATCAATTTAAATTTAAGTATGTTAGAAAAGACTGACCACCTAAGGCTACACTGAATACTTATTATCCGTTTTCATAACTAACATATTCTGATATTCTATACACAATTGTTGCGCTTAGATTTCCTTTATAAACCATCCTCTTGTTGAAATCCATCATTAATTGAAAAATATAAAACGTATATAGATATGCTTATAACATCCCCTTTAGGGCTAAACACTTGGGATGTTAAAAGCCACCTATTGCGCGACAATTCACGCACATATATAAAATTCCGCCCTTAAATTTATTTTTTTCAAAATCACGACAGCGAGACGCGATGAAAGCGAATACTCTTGGGATTGCATACCTAGTGGTAAGCACTCTCATAAACGCCAATCTTAATAAGAAGCATAGAGTGGTGATTCTAAGCAGACAAGTATAGGTATTTTATTTAATAAACCTTTTTTTGATAACGAGGAGGAAATGTACTTTACGCATTCCCCGCAAAGGCTACGGAGATATGTGGGACTCAACTCACACCAGGCAAACTCTCTGCTTCTCAGACAGCCGGGTAGGCCCACTAAAACACTCATAGGGTGCATACCTTCCTCCTAGAAAGAGACTCCCTTCCGCATTCTACCGCGGCTTAGCCTTCTCATTACCAGCAAAATATTATTTGTTAAAGCTGATTTGAGTTTAATATAAATAGTCTGCATTATCGGCTTAAAAATGAATATATTTATTTATTCAAAGTTTCAGCTTTAGAGAACCCTGTAAATTTCATTTATTTTAAATATCAAAGTACGAAAGTTTCGAAAGCGAGATAGTTTTTTCTTATATAAAAGTCATATACCGTTGCTTCAGGACACATTTGTGGAATTAAAGTTGGGTAAAGTTTGTTTAAAGAATTACTTGAAGTTTAATTAGCTGTAGAGACAATTGCTGAAAACCAAAACTTTTCTTAACTTTGGAGATTAATAGAAATTCTCAGTGCAATTAGAACACAATAAAAAAGTAAAAAGGAAATTACGGAAGACATTTCTGAAGTTAATTTGGTTTGGTCATAAATTATATCTCGTCAGCAGTTAGACGGAGTGGCTTAATTAGCGGCCATTATCTGATTTGCGCTTTAATTCCACCAAATTATAGACCAATTTTATTTCGGGCTTCTATTGCTTATAGTCCGTCTTCTTAGAACAAATAGCATATAACCGAACGCTATCTATAGCTTGGGTATGTTTGTATCTTTTGTAAGCTAATGACCCTTTTGCCTCAAAAATATCAAACAGATACTAAATCATAAACAAAATTTAATTTTATATAGTTATATCTTATCAAATAATAATTGTTAAATAATAATTGTTTGACAAGAAATCGAAGCTCGGATCTCGGAATCAATGCATGTTAAAAATACACAAAGTTCATAAAAACTTAGTCAGTGCACTGTTATCTAAACGATTGTTTAGTAAAGTTCTCTTTACCGTTATAAAAGAGACCTATTTGGAGTGAGCTTTCGTTAAAATGGACGTATATTCGTATAATTAGAGATTTGAACTCAATTGAAGGTGTTGTAAGTTATTATATTATTATAAGATATTGTTATGCAGCAATACAAATAGTTTTTTTTTTATTATTTAAATAAACTTAAAACTACGAGACAGTTTTTAAATACGATGAATATTTTATTAAAATACTGAGTTGAATTTTTCATCACATCGATTTCTACAATTATACCTACGCTGATTTGAATAGCAGTAAAAAAATAAAAATGAGATAAGTGTGGATCGATCGATGTTTTCTTCTTCTTTCTGACGAAAATTCTAATCCTATATAAATGATGCTACAGGCTTCGGCTTAAAATCCTTTGTCCCAAATTGAATCTACGGGGGCCTTAAAAATATCAGTTTATTGATGTCAGTCTGGCAGATCTTAAAGGTAAATGTAATTGCTAAATATATAATAACGGAGAATAATTTAAGTTACACTAATCGTTGCCTAGTAACTCAGTTCTAAGTACTTTTCATAATCACTACAAAGCGGCGATTTTGTTGTGGATAATAGATAATGAAAAAATCATGTGCAAATTTAGATTATGTGGTAAGCCCAATAAGGCGAGAAATGTATAAGAAAATTACTACATACAGTAAGGTCTTTTGTTGAATAAAGCGAACATAATATGATGTAGTCGGTTTGTAAGGCTGTTCATCCGAGTACAACACGCAAACAATACATTAGTACATTCGTAACTAATGCGCGCTTAAATTAATTATTAGAAATATATTTATAGCAATTGTTTGCCACACTTCTACGTTTTTGAAAATTGGAAATATTTTAGTAGTACTTATCTGAGACCACTTCATACATAACAATAAAAAGCTTAGGATTCAAAGTTAATATTAGTAAGTCATCCATGAATCACTAAAATGCTATTACTAATATATAAATTTGGACATTACTGAACCTATTCTGTTACTTGTTAAGAAATTTCGAATTTCAGTATTTGTTCATGTAAACAATGCTTGTAAGAGTTGCGCTAGACACGAGATCAAAGACACCTGCAAATTGAACAGAGTTTGTCCTCGTAAAGTAAATATTCAGTGTTTATTCTCACTTGTGGATGCTAATTGGATCGGAACATCGTTTTAAACTGGTTTGTAAGATTTATATGTTGATGAGTCGTTTGTCTTTAGAATCTGTTAAAGCTTAATGGATTTTCATGGAACCGTACTTAGCTATTATGGAAAGAAAGCAGTAATTGTTTTAAGCATGTGTGTCTATTGAGTCTACGGGGGAATTGCTCTTCACTTTGACTTGCATTGTTGAGATTTACCTTCGCCACTATAGACTTTGTCATCGATGCATTGAAGTAAGTAAATGTTTACAAAACATTTATTGCAGAAATAAGTTGTTAAAGACAAGTCAATAGTATAGTGCAATTCGCAACACAGTAACTTGTAAGCTTTGTAGAGTTTATTCTAGAAATTTTTAATATAATGTATTCCATAATGGAAAATACAATATATCTTAACTATTTAAAATGTTTGTTTTCTACACATACTTCTATTACGCACCGAGTGATATTTAATATGTACATACAACCATTTTATCTATACTTATAGTAAAATTGTAGTTTTCGAATTTATGCTAAAAAAAAAATCTAAACGCCGAGTCCAGACACATTTACATGTTTTTGATTGTATTTATTTTTCCTTCTTTTTTTCTGCTTGTACAGGCTGAACTCCGAAATTGTTGCATTGATTTAAATTAACTTTTGTATAGTAGCCCCTGGACAACTACTAATATATTTTTTATCCCGCAAAATAAAAGAGTTCTACTAAACTTAGTCAAACAAACCTGTGAAAATCTCAATTCTGTTTTTGTCTCTAAAAATGTATTTTTTAGCTCAAACACACTACTCAAAGGCAAAATGTCATTTTACATTACGAAACCGTATAGATTCGCTGTAACCTTTGAAATAACTTTATTTCAACATTTATGGTTAGATATAAATCATCTTATTTTTTTTAATTCTTCTCACTATAGTGCGAAATTATCACGAACGAAGTAGCATCAGTTAGTTACAATATACAGCTTAAATGTTTCGTATTTATATTATTACACAATATTTGACAAACATTTCAATATGGCGAATAAGTACGGGCGTAGTAAGTTCATACTGACAGCCGAAAGGCTATATATTCGAGGTCGCGTATGTCAATAACTGAAGACTTATAATAAATGACAACTAACGTAAACGACGCGAAAAATACCTGCAGGCCAGGCTGGTATCAAAGTAGGAATCCACACTGCACACAGATGTGAGAGATGGATGGGGCAGAGCCGTAGTTACAGTATGGTGGTTTGGGCCCCTGACGGGAGATTGTTTTCCTATTATTAAATTTATTAAATTGTCTCAATAATCTTAACTTGAGATCATTTTACTACGCATATAATCTTATATACATCTGAGTTCGATTGGACTTCCGTGGATATATTCCATACAAATAAAAAACTTTCTATTTTTTAAATTAAAATATTATTTATTCCTCTTAGATTAACTTAACTTTAACTATGTAATAATGAATTAAGGACAGTAAAACAGATAAAATAACAGATTATGTAAAAATAATATGTGCTAATACATTAAAGAAATAATGCTACTACAAATTCTGGGGCCTCCATAGCTCCAGGGCTTTCAAATTGGTCTCTGTTTTTCACATGAGCGGCCAGTTAGCATTCAGAAAGACGCCGCAGGGTGGCAAGATAACATCGTCACAGTTCATGACGAATGGGTCATACTGCGTGAAAGGACTGATGGTAAATAGGTCGTTGATGTATTTTACTCTGTATTTTATTTACTTTTCCCGTGGCTCAACTCGTAATTGAGTAAAACTTTTCATTAAATCCCTTTAAACCTTTCGAAAGTGATTGTGTTGAAGTTGAATATGAATCATTGACAATGTTAAGGATTTAATATGTAATAAAATAAATAAGAATTAGGTTTAGTGTGAATTCGATAGTTACACACATATAGTTACAGGTACTAAACTGTAATTGAATATTAAATTGATGATGCTGAAAAAATTGATTTAAAGCCTAATCAAAAGGAGTCAATTCCGAGATGACTCAAAAAATAACGACAGTTCGTCGTATCGATAACAACTGACATTTGCACCTTTGTACCTGTCACAGATAAAATAGACATTGTTTTGACGGCAGCCGACTGTAACTTGAAAATGGAATTGATGGAAAATGGACTGAATATTCAGCGTTTATTGAGTCTGAAAAGATTTTCATATTGACTGTTATTGGCATGTTAAAGCCAGATATTTGTTTCATTTTTCATTACCAAATAGATTTATTGACTTAAAGTAGTACTTGTTTTTAATGAATTCAGACTTTCAGCTATTATTTTAGACTGTAGGTGAATATAATGCGCTGGATAATTAGTTTTCATTTGGATGGAATTATATAAGTACTAGCTGATCCGGCAAACGTTGTTTTGCCATACATGTGATTTAAATTTTCAATAAATAAATAAAAAATAAGGGTTGATCGTAGAAGGGTGAAAAAAAAGGATTGTATGTATTTTTGTATGTTGTATCATAAAAAAAATAAAAACTAAAAATTTTGTCTAAAAAATAAAAAATAAATTTAGGGGTGGACTACCCTTAACATTTAGGGGGATGAAAAAGAGATGTTGGCCGATTCTCAGACCTACTCAATACGCTCACAAAGTTTCATGAGAATCGGTCAAGCCGTTTCGGAGGAGTTCAAGTTCAAACTCCGTGACACGAGAATTTTATACAATATTGTGAATCTAAACCATTCCCAGATCCCCTTGAACACACACAAAAAATTTCATCAAAATTGGTCCAGTCGTTTTAGAGAAGTTCAGTGACATACACACTCACAGAAGAATTATATATATAAAGATAATCAGAAATATAAACGAGACTGATGAGTAGAATTAAGAGATTATTGGTGAGAAGTATACGTACTATCTCTCCGATTATGGTTTCATTTCAATTTAATAATGCAGACACAGAAAACGGGTTCTCCTATTTTTATAAAAAGTTGTAACTGTAATTGACGAAATTTATTCATAGTTCCATTAAATACTGAAACTTATCAAAGCTTAATAAAGAATTATTGTTTACAAAAATAACTGTAACTTTAGATTCAAGTAGTACAAAATTCCTTATAACCTTATGTAGTAGCACTGTTTATATTCAAAAGATTATATTACCTTTCATTTTCAGGTTAAAGCAGCAACCCCGAAAATGGATAAAAACGGCTACTTTTCCTATGTATCATCCACCGCTAAAAAGAAAAAAATAAGTTTAATGCAACCTCGACCTCCACGGATGGCTTTTGAGGAAAAGCGTAGACCAGGGGTGGCTGAAAGGGTCGACAGTTCGGCTGTAAACGCCGGAGAACACAGACGTGTGGAGGCTATGTCGCATCGTGTTTTGACAGATGCGCCACGCGCGCGTTTGTTTACGCAACTCGAAAGTTATCAACCAAGATATCATACGATACGTGAAAATAGTGATAGAAAAGTGGAAAGTGAGTGTAAAAGAAAAAGGAATGAGCAGAGAAAAGGACATCAAAGCACAGTCAGGTAAAATTTGAACTTTATTTTAATAAAACATTTATTTTAGTTATTCTTAGAAATATACATTTATTATTCATATTTTTTTGATTTTTTTCATGTAGCTGTAATTTTTTCCACGTTATTTTATGGTTACCATAAAATACATAAATTATTTTAATAAACAAAATTGGTGTAATTATAATAGAAGAATTAGTTATATGCCAGTATTGCTTGTTGTATACGGTACAAAATAATTCAAACTGTTATTAATTTATTTTTTTAATTGAGAATAAATATAAATTTTCGTTTTTAACCTAATGTTTTCACACTATTTAAGAAAACACTATGACATAAATTTTAGGATTTTTTAAATTTTAGGTTTAGGATTTTTTAATTTTGAACAGTTCTTTGATTCAAATCCTTTATATATGTAAATGCCAATAAACATTTGAATTTAGATACATAATGGATTAAACTGGTTCGGTTTTCAATTTGGGATCATCCGGAAATGAATATTAATGATTATGACGTGTTGATAGTTGATTGGTCGTGTTAGGTCTATTTTGATAGGATTCGTTTGATTCTGTATATATTATTAGCATGCCTTGTTAACGACTGTTGCTTAGAATTAAAGTAAAAAAAGATTCCCTATTTTTAAATGTTATTTCTTAGAAATTTACTTATTTACACAGGTTATATATATATTTATTGCTTGATCTTTAAAAATATTTTATTTGTTATTTATTAATCTCTCAATGTGTTTATTGTATTTAAGTGTTTTTTTTTGTTTTATGCATGTTTATATTATTCGTACATATTTAAACCTTTTTTTTAATATTTATATTCAATGTTATTGTTTATTAACCTATTTTTAATTTTGATCATACAAACGATCACGGTATGGCTCTGCAGGTGCAAGTTTAAACCCCCTAGTGGTTTTTTGGTGACTGACAAATGTATTTGTTTATTTTTTGTTAATGTACAAATAGTAATAATAGTTATTATTCTGAGAATATCTTTAATTAAAATGTTCTTACTGTATTTTTATTCGTGGTATGGCAACATTCTTAAGAACATACATTACTGCGGCCCCGATGTATTAAAAAATGTGCGAATATAAAACTGAAATAATTTTATAATAACCACTTTCTGTACTATCGTTGTTTTTATTTGATACATGTCAACTATGATTATCATCACAAAAATGTAACTAAAGTTTGAATAGATTGTCATAATACATGAAATAATCAAATCTTCGCACGTCTACTGTCACTGCTGAATATTGTAACCAGTTATGGGGCTTCATCAACTCCAGGTCTACTAAGATTCGGTGATCCACATCATCTCGCGTTTTACAAATTCGTATGGAAGGATACGGGTACGTTACTATAATCTTAATGCATTTAGATTATCCTAAGCGCGCGTCTTAATCAATCTCTCCTTACATGGTAAAGTGACTAAGCGTCATGCAATTTGGCACTTCAGTATTTAGATCAAAGGTGAATCTAGTGCCCTTGAGATGTTAGACTAGATGATATGGCTAGACTAGTTTTAGCTATGTACATAGTCTAAGCTTAATATTTAGTGTCAAAATTTAGACGTGTAAAATCTCTAGGATTAAAAGATTGTAATAAATCTTTTAATATCAAATGCGGTTTTTCTTGACAAAAGTGAAAACGACGCAACTAGTAGCTTCATGAATGAACAAGTAGTTTGCATTCATCTCCATCGGTTTTTATTGATGTATTAAATTTGTGATACATAAGTTATTCTCAGAAGAGGAAAAGATTGTGAAGCTGAGTGAAGTTACTAGTTGCGATGTCTATACTTTATGATCACCTTCTCTAGCTCGTAAGAGTCAAACTCGTGTGTGAGTTTTCGATACTGAAGAAAATTAAAAAAGTTTTAATTATATTATTTTCAACTTATTAGCTACATTAATGGCCTTTATGAAATCTTTTGACGGCTTTCCAATACACGTTCATATTATAAATGCTTTAGGTATGTAGAAGAAAAAGTTGCTAAAACAATAAAGTAAACTTTTTGGAAGTTCGACAGAATTTTAGTAGGTAGGAAATATGATTTGTTATGCCGTTATGTCTGTATATTGTTTACGTATAAATAAATATCAATTTTATTTAAGTGTACACTAATTGTGTTAATCACTGAATATTACGATTGTTGGTTTATATTTACAGTACTCGTATGACATAATAAATTTTATCAAACAAAAATATTTTATCGAGCAAAACAAAGTTTAGTATCAATTATATAAATGAAATCCTTTAAACTCTCAAATCATACCCCCTGGGGTCATTTAGCATATCGGAAAGTAATTTACCATAAATCGAGTTAAACACATGGCATCTCATGATTTTCTGCAATTTTAAAAGGTCTCTTGAATTATGGAAAGCACCTGTCAAATTACCGCGCCAGTTAATAATGCGTTGGGGAATTTATGAGGTTCTTACTTTATAAGAGGCCTCTTGATGTGGTTAATAATTTTGCTTGGTGCTTAAACGCGATTTCATCGATATAAGAAGCCTTGTCTTGTCTATACACAAGTTGACCGAGTCTCTTTAATGAGTAAACGGCTTATTAATGTTTCAATCAAAACGAATCGTGGAATTATATGATCAAGTTATTATGATTATTTCTCTTCATATTTTTGTTCTTATTATATACTTATACTAGCTGATCCGGCAAACGTTGTTTTGCCATACATGTGATTTCAATTTTCAATTAATAAATAAAAAATAAGGGTTCATCGTAGAAGGGTGAAAATGTAGGATTGTATACATACAATCCTACAGAAAGATACATCTTTGTATGTTGTATCATAAAAAAAATAGAAACTAAAAATTTTGTCTAAAAATAAAAATTAGGGGTGGACTACCCTTAACATTTAGGGGGATGAAAAATAGATGTTGGTTGGTTGTATGGGAACGAAAACTGTGACACAAGAATTAAACCATTCCCAGATCCCCTTGAACACACACAAAAAATTTCATCAAAATCGGTCCAGTCGTTTGAGAGAAGGTCAGTGACATACACATTCACAGAAGATTTATATATAAAGAGAAGATTTTATAAAGAGTCGTACGTTTATTTCCTGTTTTTTTGATTAATGTCCTTAAAATGTTGATATCGACATTGGGAATCACATGCTCAAACTAAATAACCTACACTAACTGAGAAAATAACGTTAATTATATTGATCGAATACATATGTAGGCATAGTTGTTTATTTTTTTTATAAAATAGGGGGCAAACGAGCAGGAGGCTCACCTGATATAAAGTAATACCGCCGCCCATGCACACTCGCAAAGTCAGACGTCTCACTAGTACGTTGCCGGCCTTTAAGATGATATTTATTTTATTTTCACTGTAATTTAAAATCATTAAGGTTCCTCATTAAATTTTTGAAATATATCTCAAGTACCCGCCTGTAATTGATTTGTAATTTTGTATTATACCCAGATGGGATCATTATCATCATTCGGGATCAAAAAGCGATTTATTTAAGTTTTATAATCGCTGCTCTCGGGAATATCTAAACTACTAAAACTTATTAAAGTTTTAACTAAATATTAGACTGTAATTTGAATTAAGCAAATAGCCGGTAAGGGCGTAGGTATTACATATTAACATTGACGGACCCAGACGAATCGATTCAAAATCAGTTCACGTACCAGTACATTAGCTAACATAGTCGGCATTAATTAGGGCACTGACTTGTGATCTAGGTGTGATCTAGCTATGTCTGATTAAGTCTTATTAATACTGATTACAGACTATTGATTTGATAATTAGTTACATTTCTTAGGTACACCATAACAGGTTTCAATAAAATATTTAATTACTAATCAGATATAACTTATTGTTACGCCTTGACTCTTTGATGCCCGTCTGGCTGTGGTCTGGAAACTGATATCTGAAATGTCCGCATAAATAATAATAATAAATCGCATTTCAATCCGTATCAAGGATTTTATTTTAATACGTGATACATGTGTTAATAAAAGACAATTTATATAATAATATAAGATTGGACTTAAAAATAAATACTGAAATATGTTAATTTTAAATTTTGAAGCAATAACTCGAATTCAAATGAAATATTTAAAAGATTTATATTTCATAATGTAATTATTACCCCGTTCGTACGTAGTAATCTGTTGATCACAAATTAATAGCAGGATTAAATCAAACAAAATTCTCATCAAGATACGTTCGGATAGACGCGAATTCGAGTCGTGTCTGAGATTAGTAGGCAAGTTTTATTGGCACCGACGGAGTTTCGAACCTACTTACCAACTTTGAGCTCAATCCCGCGCTGACATACAAATGTACGGCATTTTATTGATTCAAGATTTCAGTTTAACTCGACTGCTCTTTGTCTTACTAAAAGCTTTTATTTTCACTGAATTACACCCTGAAATTATCTTTTTTTAAATGATAAGTATGCAAACTCCTATCTCATGATGGTATTAAGAAAGTATAATACTTGAATTAAGAAAAATATATAACTAATATTCTATTGGATACAGATATATGTTAAATGAAAAGCTTTTTCCAGTACTGACATTTACTTACGTAAACATGATATGATGTAGAATTGGATTGATGAATTACAAATATTTAATAAACCAAAAAAAATAGTTTGTTTTATATATTGAAATCTCTGAATACTATACTCGTTGTTCACCGGTTATGTACTATGTAACTAAGTTTATTTTATTTTACTTACACCTAAGTTTTAGTAACAATATATATACAAAAACCCCTTTGTATCTTGTCATGATCATGTGTTGCGAGTCCCATATCTTACAATTGTGCATGGACAACATGGCATGGAAAATTATTCGGCATGTGCCACTATGCCCCGAAGACATTTAAACAAAACGAGAGCTTTATCTATACCTTTACTTCTTAAAAATGTTGCATATTTTACTTATAAACAATAAGAATTAATCAACCCTAAGACGAATAATAAATTTACTAACTAGAAAGATTTCTCAATAAATACTAAATAAAGCGAGAAACATTCGCTTGGAGTTGTGCAATATTAATGCTTACATGAGCCACAACTGTTGAGTTTCTCAGCTAAATACTGAGCAGACATTACACTTTTGCACGTATTTTCGCGCAACTTGTTCCCGAGATTAGCTATTAGGAAAATCATCTTGGGTCGGTGACATCCAATCAATTCTTGTGGAGAACGTAGGTTAAATTCTTAGAAAATAGACGTACTAGCTATATCATTTGTCTGCGTATTAACGTACTGTGAATTCCATCTTGTCATACAACTTTATAGTATCTATTCAAATGTCTATTAAAATGGATACTATAAAGTTAAAACATAGTAAACTTAGAAACTTGCAATTAGTTCAGCCCCGTCACACATATGCAAAAATAAATATTAATAAATAAGTACTATATTATTTTAACTTAATTAAATCAACTATATGTTACTTGAAATGTCTAAAGTAAATAGTTTAGTTTCTGTTTTGGGACTTAAAAATTAAATAGAAAAAAGAGTAAAAGACAAAGTTTCCTACTCTTTAAGCTGCCGTGAGCGCTAAGAACTCTATTCAAAAGGTATTGCAAAGACCGCTCCTAACAAACATTAACATTAACTATCTTTTTACCTTAATTCAGTTTACTATATTTTGCGATGATACCGTTTGCAAAATTTTGATTTTATAAATTTAATATTTACCTGATTCTACAACATAGAGTCCGAATATGACTTGGAATAGATCAGATTTATTTACTTCCTAGATTGCACATTTGAATTGGAGACTTTACTTTTCGAATACTATAAAAGATGATTTTTTAACTTTATATTTTATTGATGTTTTTTTGACTAAATTGCATAAATAAAAGTTAATGGGAACTGCATTACCGCTGTGGAAGAGCATTGGGCGCATAAAAAGTACCATATCATGATTGATCACATGCGATTATGGAGAAAGTTTCAAGCTACAAGCACTTGTGAAAGTACGGTAATTGTGACATCGATCTTCCTTTTCAAATGCCAATCTTATTAGACTTTTTCTTCCATTCACAGACCCGACGACGTATGTAAAAACTGCATCTTTGGTCAAGTAGCAACGCATATTAAATGCTTAGCATTTGCGTAAATTATTTAAAACAATTTGTTTATCAATATACAAAAAGTTATAAGTTATGACAAAAATAATCAATTGTTAAAGTGTAACAGAACATCGATGTATACAAATAATGTTATATTGATGCTGTTAAAATATTGTTTTCTATGTTCTACTTACTATTATTTGTAAACCCTACTACGTGCAATATGTGTTGAAAAATTTCACACTTCGAGGCCTTTGCAGTGACAATTCTACATTTTCATTATGAAAACTCGTGATTTTATACTCATTATATTTCGCGTCTGGTATAATAGATGCGGTGTGATGCACACGAAATAATGAGGTTTTATATTATTTTCAATAACATTACTGTTTACGCTGTGCAAATGATTTCACTTTTCCCTTTATTGAAATGTAGCATTCTGGATATTGATCACGTTATGGATATTTTGTTAGTCTTGTTGTAATTAAGTGTTTGCATTTCTATCAATGATATAATATTTTTCTAATTTACATAGTTTTAAAGTTGTTTTTCATATTTAACACGGCTTTTTTATTTTGCGAACTGGCTGGACTAAGTTATTTGCATGGTTTTGTATATAGTTTTATAATAAGCAGCATTATTAAAAAAGTCGACAGATATTCTTAACGCAACTGAAAATATTACCAAATCAATTATATACCAAAAATATTTTCCATAAAACCCTGTTTGATTGTAAATTAAAAGCGTCTCATTTAATAGGAGTAAAAGTAATAAAACTCTGCTAAAACATTAAATAAACTTGTTTGTACTACGCCTCCTCATTAAAGTCGTACAAGAAATTTGCAATTAAATGCAATGCGCTCGTCGTCACTGATAATACGGATTTTTCCAAACTAAGCCAATCTATTCTCAATTCACAACTTCAATAATTTGTTCAAAGCTGAAACATATTTTTATAGTTAACGAGTAGACGAGAGGGACTACAATTTACAATTTCAGTTTGTAACATTCTGTATTGAAATATAACCAAAGTTCATCTAATTGTGAGCGCTTACGATGAGTGAATTTGAATGTTATTAACAGTTATTGGTCAAATTAAAGGTACTGGTACATTTATTACTTACTGTAAAACAAATAAATCATTCATCATCATCTATTAACATAGCATACCTTAGAATTGAGGATTTTCCATGCCTTCTTTCAAGTATATTTAAATACTTAATATTCAAATAATTTACGGACTTAGAATTTATATACTTACATCTTTATTGCTCACAAAAAAAAAAAAAGAATCTATGGATAAATACAAGAAAATATGGTATTATTGCAATATCAATAAAAATCTAGAACAGTTCTTTTGGAAAGGGAAATAATTTTATTTTCTGACACGAAGCGAAAATGTAATTAAGGCCATAACTTAACAGTAATATATTAAAGCGTAGAAATTAAAATATAAAAACACGTAATAAAGCTAAATAGAGTTTAGGGAGCTATCAGTCAAAATGATACCCAAGAGAACGGTTTTCCATCAATTTAATATTCCATTATGAGCTACCACTGACCGCGGAACGAAATATTGAAACCGCGAAGCCAATTCACGAAAAAGTTAGAATTTGATAGGCTTTATTGACCTACTTTTATTTTTTTAATAAGAATTTTACTTTTGTACATATATGACTACAAAACATAATGCCATATATAAGAATTAATTCTCTAATAATGAATGTCTAATAATGAATTGTTAAAATGAATTATTTTCAACCAGCCACAATCACGTCCGTTTCCCAATTGTTTAGACAAAGAACTCAGACCCCCATTTCCTACGATTTATCTATTATTATTTATTTCCTCCACTTACACAAAACATAATGTTATGTTTTTCATACTCGCTTGGTGGTCATGGTCAGAAAAGTACGACCTGGTCAATAATTTATGTAACATTTATTGCGAACGTTCGATGTGATTATGTTAAAATATTTGTGAGCAAGAATTTTCATATGTTTTTAAATCAATATATGGCCACAAAACATATCCTCCAACGTCAAGTTTAAATGATAAATCCGATAAAAAATATATCAATTTTTTTGCTTAGCAATTCGTGTTTACGCTCAATAAAATAACGCTGGTGGAAATATACGAATTTCCTGACTCCAGTTATACCAGGACTCTATAAAACTTATGAAGAACAGTCGCTAGGAAATACAATAAATCACGAAAGAGGTCGAATATGCCCCATTGGGACCAGAACTTTTGAAATATTCTAGCCTTTGTTACCACTAAATGTTCGGTTTTTTTTTATTTTTACCAACTGAAATATCGTTTCCTTTACTTTTTAGGTGTTACTTAGGTGTTACTTAAATGTATTCCATATTAACTGTACTAAATCTTCGATTTATCACATATCTCTACACGGAATTGATTAATTAACAGTTAACAGTAACGAATAATAAAACTATATAGACCAGATTTTTTCAGTAGTATATATATCTACTCCATAATAATCTACATAATTATAACTTTACACATATATTATATTATTATTACTTTAATGTATATATTCTTCTAACAAAATTTAATGCATGAGACGGAAACGACTCAGTTTCGAACAAGACACTCGCGAAATTTAAAAAAAAACGCGGTGTTGAGTCGTTCGCTAATAAAATCGTGGGTTATGAATATATGCATAAAAAATTCCTTTACTAGATTCTTTTTTAAGTAGGATATAAAGTCATGTGAATAATTGTCTCATTCAGATACATAAACACATCATCCCTACAGTGAACAATTCCTCGATTCACACCCAAATATTCTTCTAAATTTTGGGTCTATTAACATGAATTAATAAAAAATACGTTAGTGATATTACTAATAATTATAGGTGGTTAAACAGTAATATGGGTAACATTTATTGATTTCAATAGTAAAGTGAATAAGTTAAATCTTTACTTTGTCTAAATCCATCTGAGGGCTATAAAATCAAAGGAATGTCCTTGAAAATCAAATGTATATACCTAATATTACTTTCGCATTTTACTTTTACATTCTAGAAATACTTGAAATAAATTGAAATTGGGGTCATAGTTTTGCTGTGTATAGTCCACCAGGCTCCTGTGCACCATTACCTACTACAAAGGGAACACAAGGAAATAAATAAAAATATACTTATTATCAATGAAACCACGATATAGACGCCCCGCATGTGGTGGCAAATAGCTCAACTGTAGACGTAGAGCTGTACAGTAAATGTGACAAAAACAACAACAATTTAAGCCTTTTACATAAATTCTCAGATTAATAAATCTGAGCTTAAGATATAGAATAGTTTTCGGGCATTTGTTAAATAGTTCAAATTTGGCATATAAAAGATACATGTAAAATTTTCATATTTGATATTACGTGACTTAGTTGTTAGGATCTTTGTGACTTCAAAGCTTCCAAAATTATATGTAAGAGTTAGGAATGAATGCATTTCTAAATATTATATAATAATAAAGACTAAAATAGGACAATGAAAAATTTGTTACATTAGTCCTTCGAGTATATAAAAATTTGGAATTTTATTGATTTCTTCTTTTCGTCGTGCTATTCAAAATATTAATTATATAATTAATTTTCTAACAATATTATTAAAGCATCTCCAAAAATGAATAAAAATATCAGATATGTTTATTTTATCCATAATGTTTTCGTAGAATTTAAAAAAAATATGCAATGTTTCCCTACACCTCGATAGTTCACAATTAACACTATCCGGTGATTTCGAGTAACGACAGATGTTTTCGAGTTTTACCGTCGATAAATCTGCGAATTACCCTCGGCGATGGCTTTTTTCGTACGATATTTCACAGCACGCGTTTCGTTTATGATGCGTTTGATTAATATGTCTGTGGTAATTGTGTTACTGAGTTTGTTTGCTTAAAAATTGTATTATTGGAGCAAAATTAGGTGAATTAATTGTATTACTTTATAAAATACAGTTTACTAAATACTTACTTACTTAATCTACACTACGTTAAGGTACTTTTTAACTATAAAACTTCGTAATAATTGACGCGTTCATCAGGTTGGGTTGAATGTGTGAGCGAGGGATTAGCTATGTTAATATATCCCACAGCCGTTCTTCATGTTTGATTTTTTTAAATCGAATTAGTGTACTTTCCCACCAAAAAACACTTAATGCTTTTCTAGTTTTAAAAATGAATATATTCCAAATTGCCTATCGTAGATCGTTTTAATTGAAACAGAGTAATATTTATTATTAGGCGCTTGATGATTATAATTGATTCATCATTATAGATTGATATTGGTGTCTTAAATAATTTTATGTTTATACGCAGCACGACCTATTATGTATAGATCCAGAAAGTATAGTAAACGTATAGTAACGATTAAACAGTCAGCTATTTAAAGAACTAGTTATTAATACTTGCTCTTAAGATGAAAAGCTTCATTTGCAGTATTACTTACAGTCAACACATAAGGGAACAGAACAATACAAAGACAGATATTGCTTTTTCTAAAAGAAAATCTTTTAAAGGAAAATGACGATTAATATCCAGGTTTCATTTTAACTTTAGGTAGTAATTCTTTCTAGGTGATTTTGGAATTGTGATACTTTCACTTCACGGATCTGATTTTACTCAATTTTCAAGGTATCAAATTCCTATTTACCTCACTAAAAGTAAGTTTAACTAAATAATTTTTTTTTAAATAACTTTTTAACATGGTTCGTGCGTATCTTGTTCATATAAACTTAACATATTAATATAAGCAAAAAAATATAAATATAAACATAAAAATACTTTTATTTCTTTTGCTTGGTTTTTATTAGGGGACAAAAAATTTTTAAGTGGATTTTAACGTGTAAAAAAAAAAAGGCATATCCATATAATTTTGTAAAAAATCCAATGTCCATTAAATATTACAAATATAATTAATTTAAACATTGTTATGATTCTACACAAATTCACTGTTATGTCCGCTAAATGAGTTATATTATCACCTCGGTGATAGGTGCTTTTATGTATCACGAAAAAGCATATCAAAATAATACTTCTTTTTTAACATTTTTAATTACGTTTTACGAGCTTTAAACTGTAAACTTAAGTACGTTGAGTTTACATCTCATTTGGGGACGTTTTCTGAATGGCCCGACGTTACATTGATGACGTAGGAAATTAACGAAAGCTTTTACAGAGCCTTTAAAGGACACGTTTGATGTTCTGTTTTTGAAGCTTCAAGTTTAAAAATGCAGTTTTTATAATATAAAATATTCTTTATCTTAAAATATATAGTTAAAAATTTACAAAACTTAATGTTTAAGCGGTTATATATAATTCAACGTAGTTTCGTTTTAAAAACAAAGTTTTTAGAACTTATGTAAATATTAGGATTTCACTAAGTTACATGAAGCAACATTTTAAAGTACTTCAAAACTTTTACTTTAAATGTAAATAGGTTTAATTGAAAGAGGACATCTAAACTTTTCATTAACGAGAAGGCAATATAACTAAAACTGGGTCTCTATCAAAGCTTTGTCGCTGCTCTATTTTACATCACAGTGTCAGTAGGTCATATGCATACCGAATTATCGCAAATGAAATTACTAGTGATGTTATTTACACCATTATGGCTTAAAGTCAAATAATAATGCTTTTGCTGTGGTATGTCTAAACATGGGTGAATTGTCTCTGTACAAGTAAGCTTTGACTATTTTAAATGATCTATCTCCGACAAATAACCTTCTTTTACCTTTTTAAAGCTGTATTAAAAATATCATTCTGTCTTTCAAAGAAAGCCGTAATGTTTATAATCAATAGCTAATTAAAATTTATTTTTTTATGCTCACTGCGCTATTTGATTTATACTTTATATTATATTGAATTATTATTTATTAGACTAGGTTCCATTATATCAGATCAGATAAAGGACTATAGATAGAAGAGTTTCCAGTTACAAACATTATTGATTGCATAAACCATATTGCAGTAAAATTAAACTGGAGAAAACAATTAATTCATCTGATATCGAAATGGCAGTGGGTCACACGCATATAGAGGTAGATGGATGGTACACAGATTGCTATCGCCTCACAATAGATCATTAGATACCCAGATAGCATCGCGACTCGGTAAGCTCCTTGCTGGTGCGGTACAAGTCACAAACAATTTACTGTGAATGTAAGTAGCTACTATAGCTGCTGTACAAAAAACTAATATAATTCATTCGACTACTTTAGTAAGATAGCTTCCTCGTTCAAGTAACAATGAATTTTTTTTATATTTATATTATTTTTATTATTGTATGGAATTTGTATTTTGGTGCATTGGCTTATATATAACACTAACAAAGTCATCACATAGTTATTCATCACAGTTAAGATTATAATAATAATTCTTTCGAAATAAAATAGAATTATTAATATTTGAGGTAGAGTCCTTTACTTGATACTTTTATAATGTTAATGAATTTGACCCAAGGTACTAATGACGATATATGACGATATATAATGACGTTGCAGGCGTATTAAATGCCCAGAATCGCGTTCTATTCCGCTAGAAATGTATGTTTCGTACCGAGCACAAACTTGCGCAAAGCAGCTTACCGGTACAATGTCTATGCCTTTAGCATTAAGCGAAAAATGTCTCATTGTTCTCAGACAAATTACCTATCGTACAATAATGCATTATAGCTCGCTAAGAAGCACGGTTTTTGAACTTGAATCTTTTTAATTTCAACGTCATTTTCAGTTTTATTGCTTTTTAAATAATTATAGGCAACGGTAATTAAAGGTGATTTGCTTAAGTAATATTACTTATAACACTATATCACACAATTATTAAAAAAATAACTCAAAAGGTAAGAAGAGTTTCTAATGCTTAAGTTGGTAGGTAACTTTTTACTAGGCCAAAAAATATGATATCAAAATGCAAGACCACGTTATTAGGAAGCATTGGCCTAATTTCACGTATTTAAATCAAGGGTGATGTGTGATATTATTTAAAAGTTTTCTTTGCAAACAGATAAATTAAAACCGAATATCGTACGTGCCGGTTGCTGCATCCTTTTTCGTTTTAGTCAAATTCTTTTTTATAGCAAATGAGGAGAATTATTCAAATGATGTTCAATTATGTATCCGTATCTTAATTCAGCCTTCCATCACATTATCGCGAAGGTAGTTCTAGAGCTACCTCATAAATAGGCAACAGACTCCTATCTTGTGGTAAACACTAGTCTAAGAGCCAAATGCCTTCTTCATTCCGGTTATTTAAGAAATGAAAAATATTTACAGTCTAATGTAGACAGAAATCAACAGTGTTTATACAAGCCTCTGCTGTATATAAGTATAGTTTGTGGTGTATTAAGTATACACTCAATTATAACAACACCCGCGTTCAGTACGACCGTTTGACTATCGTCTTCGATGCTTCTTTCCAAAACATGCGTGTCTCCTATCGATGTTCCTTTTCTCTAGAATTGAGTACTAAAATGTAATTAGAAAATATTGAATGGGCTGAATTTAACAGTAATGAATTATGGAAAAACACACGATATACTACAGGGTTGATAGATTTTCATGTATATATTTTTTTTTAATTAATTTAAAAAAATAAGTTTAAATGAAAATATTTTTTTACTTTTGACCACAAAATCTAGGCATTTTCTTCATTTATAATTATTATTCTTGATGAGAGAAATATCTAAGTACGTTTGAAAAACTTAAGGATGAAAACAGTGTACATTACTGAAATGCTAATATATACAGCAGCTCTAGCGGTAAGGCGCAGCCAGTGGGGCGGTTAATTCAGTCAAACACTCCAACATCCGCGACGTCCTCAGGCGATGTAACGCTACCCTATACATTTTACACTCAACCCCCCGACCTCAGAAGTTTAAACGATTTATTAAAAAACATATAATATACACAAAAACATTTGTATATGCACCCCTTAATCATTATTTAAAAGCTATTCTGATCAATATATATATATATTGATTTTGTAATAAGAATGACGTTTTCCTAATACTCTACGTATTGCTTCTGATTGATCTTATCCAGTCAGATTGTATGATCCAAAATAATGAGGTTTCGAAAAAGAAAGGGCATAACATAAAGTAACTGTATTATTTAATAGAGCATAAGAAAATTAAGGAAAAGGCTAATAATCAAAATTACGTTAAATACAATTTTACAACTGAAATGGTTAGTATACTGTATCAAACCACGCATTTTGCGATTAGACGTTAATGCTAGCTCTAAATCGTAAAACTTGAAGTATCTCAGTGAAGAAAGCTTAATGATGACAATTAACCCAATATTTTCAAAACACTTCGTATTATAAATACAGTTCATAAATCATACCAAATGAATTCGTATTTCTTAAAATATAATAAAGAATATTAATATCATTGGAAATTAACTTGCGCCCGTTCCCAAAACCACCACAATTTGTAAGTTTTAAAATTTTTTTTTAGAAAAAAAAATTATTAAAGTAATACATCATAATTATCTTTTATTTATAACTATGGGAAATAATAAATATAATATTATATAATGCAAAGCTAGCTTAGGTTAGATTTATTGAAGCCCATGTAAATATATAAGTTATTAATTTGGTCTTGCATATTTAGTCTCATTTGACTTTGACTTCAAAAACTAATCTATGTTACTTCCTATTTGCTGACGTACCGGAATCTGTTTATTACAATTTGATGCAATACCTAAGTATACCGGAGATCAATGTGAGATTTAATGTTTTAGCAATTTTTATATAAAGTCTTATATCCCACGAATGAAATCCAGAAAACTTTCGAAATAATGGTTTTTCGAACTGAGGTTTTACTGCTAGTTATAAAAAACCATGAGAAATCATCGTGACACATACTACATGGCCATTTAGAGACATGATCACATATATCTTCTATAATTAATAGTCCGGTCAATTTAGACATTCGAAGTACATAAATCCCACAACTGAAAATCGGTATCTTAAAATATCATTAAAAACAAAACTTGAAAGTTCCCCATCTTTCCCCTGTAAGGAAAAAATGTTATTCAAGGTCAAAGGTCAAAAAAATGAGTTTTTCGCGATTTTCAGCAAAACGGTAAGTTTTATCATAAAAATACCTTAGACAAAAATTGTAGATTATAAAATTATCTACAAAAACTAAATTAATACTTTTTTTTCTACGAGCCACCGTTTTTGAGATATAACGATTCAAAAAGCTGTAGAAGTTGTAATCGTCATAATATGCACACGTTTCCTCGCCACCTATGAGGTAGGGTACTTGTTTTATTTTTACGTGGTTTCCCCAGTAGGCCTATTCCACCGGTCAGTTTTAATCCTGTTTTATTTGAAACTATTGAAAAATAATGGATTTTAGCAGAGATTGAAAAAATAAAGGCAATTTAAGTTAAAAAAAATGTAGTGAAATTTAATCGTCCGAGTCGTAACTGTCAAATTCTTTTTCTTGTTCTTCTTCTTGATCTTCTTGTTCTTGATCGTCTTGTTCTTGTTCTTCTTCATCTTCATCCTGAGTGCATGTAAACTGCGTTAATAGCGATGTATCGCATGTTGCCTCGTTGGAATCAAACGGATCCTCTTCTGTTGGTGATTCAATATTAGAACACGACCGGCCTTGACAATGCATACATGCGGGAGAACAAAACAATCCGACTTTTTTGCAACCACATTTAGCACTCATCCCTTTTGCAGTTGCAAAAAATCGAGTTCAAAAGTTTTTCTGGCGCAGGTGGAAGTAAAGTATGCACTGGTTCCAATAAATTGTTGACCAACTTCCAACCCAGTCTGTAGGGTCTACTGATAACCAAGCCACACTTGAACTTGGTAATATACTCTAAAAAGATGTTGATGAGCACACTAAGGTTGGAGGAAGACAAGCTAATTGTACTTGTTTTTTTACTTTTGGTGTTTCTAACGAAACTGCTATCTAAACTTTCTAAGCAGGTAGTTTTTTTAGAAGCTCCGTTCATAGAAAGAAGAAAGCGAAAGCCGTTGGTAATAATTTCTTGTCGAGTAGAATTACTATTTTTAAAAACTTCAGCACATTCAATTAAATTTTGTTTCTCAAATAGTTTGAAAACTGTTATTTTTCCCCTCCTGTAAAATGCAGATGTCGTATCACAGCCACTTATTGCGTGTAAAAATAGTACATGATTTTGACACTTTGCAAAAGTAGATAAACTTTTTGATGAATACATTTCTGATTGATGTTGAGCTTTTCCTGGTTTTAAGAAGAAAATAGTTTTTTCAGTTGGAGTTCGAGCAGTCAATAATACGAGTAAGTCTACATCTTCACCAACAACAATAGTTGTATTTGTCACATTGAATTGCTCAATTGCTGTTTCAATAATAATCAATACGTCACATCATTTCAGCTTGTCTTACCGATTATTTTCCGTAGTAAATCTTTCTTTCAACATTGAAATGAATCTGAGACTTGTTGTGAGTATTAGAAAGAAATTTTTGTTGGCTGGTTGGAACTGTCATATTTTCATCAAATAAAATATCAATAGAAGAAGGTGTTGCTAAAGTTCGACGACGCTGTTCTGCAGCTTTGGTATTTCTCGTGCAATCATAACGCAGTTTACATGCACTCAGGATGAAGATGAAGAAGAACAAGAAGAACAAGACAAGACGACAAACAAGAATCAAGAAGAAGAATAAGAAAAAGAATTTGACATTACGACTCGACGTTAAATTTCACTACATTTTTTTAACTTAAATTGCCTTTATTTTTCAATCTCTGCTAAAATCCATTATTTTTCAATAGTTTCAAATAAAACAGGATTAAAACTGACCGGTGGATACCTACTGGGGAACCACGTAAAAATAAAACCAATACCCTACCTCATAGGTGGCGAGGAAACGTGTGCATATTATGACGATTACAACTTCTACAGATTTTTGAATCGTTATATCTCAAAAACGGTGGCTCGTAGAAAAAAAATATTAATTTAGTTTTTTGTAGATAATTTTATAATCTACAATTTTTGTCGAAAGTATTTTTTATGATAAAACTTACCGTTTTGCTGAAAATCGCGAAAAACTCATTTTTTTGACCTTTGACCTTGAATAACATTTTTTCCTTACAGGGGAAAGATGGGGAACTTTCAAGTTTTGTTATTAATGATATTTTAAGCAATCTTACCGATTTTCAGCTTGGTGGGAATTTATGTAACTTTACTCTTATTTTTTCGTCTAATTTGACCGGACTATAAGATATATAGAACAGACATTGAACCCTGTCTCGTCTCTATTGTGTCTATCATTTCTATCATCGTAATCTAAATGATACGTATATACTTAGGGGAACTTGATACTTGACACATATCTGAGCGATCTACTCGAGACAGCAACTTCAAACTTAGAGCATCTCGAGAAGTTGGAATCTAACTTACTTTCGAGTTCATAATACCTGTGAAGTTAAAATATATATATATGCAGTTTGATTCACACAAAAAGCAACAAAGTAATGTATTAGTTTCATAATGAAGCACACTTTGTAACGTATTATAATCTCGGTATCTATTCCCAGTTGAATTATTTTACCGATAACATTTTAAAGTTTTTATTCTGTTAAAAACGTATTCTTTACAATTTGAGACCCATAAGGTTTTTAAAATTTACGTTATAATATTAAGAATAATATATTACTGAACAATTATGCCACTCCTATGAGGCCTTTGAATGCTAAATAAATAATGACCTACCCTGGTACTGGGACGGTATTCCGAGCTTTTTTAGCTCCTACTATGGAAATATACTACTATTATTTCAAAATACTGTTATTAAAGGATTAGAACTTTAATGGTATGTTCGCTTATAAAGTAATAATATTCTTTTTAGATTTCTGATCCAGGCATGATTGCCTGGATCGAATGGTATTTAAATATCACATTTGTTGATAAAATCCATCGGATCACGTAACAATTTCTTCACGACTCACGTTTAAATTTCAATTTGTCAAAAGTATCTCTAGACCAGTAGCATTTATTCGTTGTGGTAAAGGCACTTTAAGAAATGCATGAAACTCTTTACTCTTTTTATGGATGTTTGGATATCCTTAAAATGTTACCGGTGCTATAGTTTGATTTGACAAACTCTATATACATTTTGTGTTGCACATGTTTGTACATAACGTGTGCTTAAAAAACTTAAAAAAAATCAATACTAAACTCAGTTTCGAAGTGGAATAATAGAGAACCTGTAGTAGTTTCAGTATTTATATAGGCTGCTATCTAATTCCCATCTTGTCCGGCTCTTTACCTTCCCAAATAAAATATTCAACATTATTTCCTAGTGCGAGTTCAGTTGGTATTTCATTTTTGATAACCATGGAATTTTAGTTGAGCCCTAAATAATAGAAAGAAAGTGGGTTGATTGTGAGTGTGAGGGAAAGAATTGTGTTAAAACAGAATCATTATTAAAACAGTTTTTGTATTTAGGTATAAACAAAATGGTCACTATTGGTCATAAAAACAACAATGTCGCTAGTTTCCTTTCTTTATATTTTTTCTTTGCAAGTACTTGTAAGGAATACTATAGGTGCCTGAGTTACGTCCTTCTATTTGAGGTTCTTTTTATTTGCCCTGTCAATAAAAATTGACTATACCTCTAATATAATTGGGAACACATTTTACAGTCGGTTAGCCTCAAGGTAAGCTAAGCGTTAAAACGACTGAAAAACTTAATTACATACGTACTTTATTATATATTTTATATATATATTTATGCGAATATATATGGAAAAATATCGATATCGATATCTGATTTTAATTTCGTTCATAGCCAATACGCTAATTGGTGAAATGGCTCACTAAAATTAAGTGACAGAAGAAATTATCATGCCCATTTATTAAGAATTAACTCATATTTATTAGAAATTTAAATGAAAATACAGAAAATAGTTATTGTCAGCTTGTAAAATATTCAACATAATATCTTCACATATCCTGCAAAATATAAGAAGATATTGATAAAAAGGGTGTGTATTAACAATATACTTTTTGGGTCTATTATTTATAGGTCATAAGTTATGGATGAGAGAGTGTTTAAAGGAAGTTATTTGGAAATCATGGGTTGAACGGAAATTGGCTCGCTTTGTATGATTTTTTCGTAAAAGAAAAATTTTCTTATCAATAGATATAATACTTGGTTTTCTGCTGTTGAAGAAATCTTAAATTGATAAAGTGTTTTATTTTAGGCGATTGTTATCTATAGAGGTACTTTTGCAAATATCTTATAACAGATATTGAGACATAAATAACAATAATAATAAAGCTTTATTTATTCCGAATAAGACATATTTTATGTTAATTTCAATTTAATTGTTACGTAAGGTTAACTGCTTTACGCGTCTATGTTTGCAGAAAAATCTCGCAATCTATATTTAATATATATATAAGAAAAATAAAAAGAAATAGTAATGCATAAATTCTTACTCAATAACAACAAAAAAAAAGTAAGAATAATTCACACATGTTGAACGATAATATATCTTTAATACTATCATAATAAATTCGCGTGTATAATCCAATTAAGTACAAACACACTATTTCTATGGAAAATAGTTACATCTTCAAGCTCATAAATGGTTTTAAATCGTTAATGGCCCATTAACTCGTATATCCTCGAATAGCCATTCTACGCCAGCACGTACAAATTTTATTAATTTTAATCACCACTCGCGTGCTGACACACATTAACTTTCTCCGTTGAAACATTACACTCGATAAAATAACTAAACAAAGATATTCGTACGAAAATACAGGAACGGATTTGGGGCTCATGAGGCCCGAGTTGGATATATTTTTTTTCAAATTTACATGAGTGTTTAAGTCGTGACCATTTAAATTTCTTCTGAATAGAATAGGCATGTTTGAATAATCATAATTCAGTCGTTAAGTACCACCAAGCTATGGTTTTACTAAAACTTTTAATTTGAGCATGTTTATGTTTGTTGTTATGGATGCAATTAGCAATCAAAGCACATTAATTTCGGGCATTTAAATTTAAAAACTCTCTAATAATATGTTAAGATAATAATTCGTTCTGATAAATAATACACGATAAAATACTTTCATTTACGAATAATGTTATGTCACCTAGTTAGGCACACAATCAGTAAGAATTTAATTGACATTTCTTCTTTGAGCCTTTATAATAAGCCGGATATTGTGAAGAAATTAAATTATTCGCAGTACGTCCTAAAGCACTAGCCCTTTTAAAGCATCATTAAACGTGTATGAATGCGATAAGCTGTTTTGTTAATGAGCCGCTGTTTGATTAATGCGATACCTGTAATTTACGCAGCCCGAAATACTTGTTTTCAGAGAGGAAGGTAAAAAAATATTTTATTTATAGAAAGTAAAAATTGTTGAGAAAAAATACGCGCGTATTTTATTTTATCTTGTGTTATTTTTCTATAATAATCGCAGAAAAAGAAATGGTAGTAATGAAAACTATATACACTTTAAGCTTGATACGTTTTTTGAAGGTAATCTATATCTTGTCGAAAGTAATGATTGATAGTTTGTATATTAAATATGCGAAAAATGCTACGGAAATATGTTCTTGAACACTGCACGAAAGTAGCCAGAGGTAAAATCTGGTGATCTATATAAAATTGCATTTGTCTTCGCAGTCTTAAAATTTGAATGAAGCTATTCCTGAATAATAAACCGTCTGTATTCGCTCTGAGAGAAATGAGAGCTGTAATGTAGAATTCGCTTTACTTTTGAAGATTCAATTATTTTAAACATTGATATTTTTACGTATCTCTTTAAGTCGTGTCCTGCTATTGTTTCTGCGAATTTGAACAGTCCCATTGATAATAAAAAAAAAATTCAACGATAATTTAAAATTAAAATTTGGTAATAAATCCTCCTTAAAAAATTACTGTAAATGTCATACAAGTACACATTTATAATAAAAAATAATTTCAATTTATCAAATTATTATCTGAACAAAAGCTTTTGTAATTTTGTATCCACACAATACTAATTGTAACGCCTTAAATTTACAAAATTTCAATATAAATGTTTCGTGATTGTTTTATTTAGTCCAATTAATCACTCGCTTTATCTTATGTCACAAAATTTAGTCGAAACTATACACAAAAGCGTACCAAAACAATCACGCGATGAAGGCGATGAAAAATAGACGAATTTTTCGAGTGAGTTAGAGTAAGTCAACTTATTTAAAATTATTCACCCTTTTACCGCGAAGCGAGGCTAGCTAGGGCTGTCAATGATTTTAAACGTAAATATTTTGTTCTGTACTCTAAAGGGGAGGTGACAATTCCAATAATTATTTGATAGTATAACAGGCTAATTGGAAAAGCATAGAGTACCACGTTACTAGAGTGCTTGATATAATTTTTCGTTGGTCGAACTCAGTCAAACGAAATTGGTTATTTATTTTATTGGTCGTTGTAAATATATGCAACAATGCGATGTTACAGCAAGATCATGGTGAGGTATTCTTAAGCTCTCTATTTTAACGGTATTATTTGTTTATTATGGTCTTTGCTTTTACTAGTACTTAAAGTATAGTCTTATCTGCCCAGATTGTTTCCCTCTGTTTTGGATGTCTTTTATTTCACTTAATTACATCCAGCAACCCTACTACCTACCTACTTGCAAAATCCCTTTACTACAAAGTTGGTGTTCTAGTTTTTCATTTTCATGAAAAATCCCTTTTGATGCTGAAAATCGAAAATACATTGCTGACCAAATTCAGGATTTTCATAATTTAGACCTGTTTAAAATTTGCACTTGAATTTAATCATACTAGACTTGAAAATATTTCCTTCGTTTTATATTTTGGTTTGAATCATTAGCATGCTTCTGAACGGCAGGTTTCTGTTTGTACCATGCCGTTTTGCACAAAACATTTTTGCCTGATTTTGAACCCATAACCGCATGGTTGAATGTCAACATTATTATTTTTTATTTATTTCAATAATGTTTTGTATTATTCCTGTGTTCTAGTGAATTAGACCCACAATTATCTTCTATCCTATCCCTAATCACGGACCATTAATGTTGGTAGCTGAGACCGATGGCATCCCATTCAATTAGATCCTTGTACAATACGGATTGAATCTAATGAATGATTGGTATTTTCTTTTGTCTATGTCTAATGAGGTGAGAGTCGGTCACTATGAGCCCTTTGGCCCGTAAGAATTTTTGTGTATTGACATATATTTTTTAAAACCGTACATAAAAAACATTAAAATTAACATTGCTACCTGGAAAGATAAATACTGTTGGAAAATTCTTCCTATTCAAGGAAATATGAAGAAGACATGTTACCGAAGCAACAATTCCAAGAGTCTAGTGACATCACAATTATCTAGTAGACATCACAATGTCAGGAGAAGAGGTACAATACCACTTGCTCACTTAGTTTATCGATAAAAGTTTACATTTAACTTTCTAGGTCTTAAAGCTCGTTACAAAGTCATTAAAGGCGGTCATTCGTTTTCTTTAATTAATCACCGCATACATAACTTGTTAGAAAATTAAGTTTTTTTAGACTAGGGTAATTTACAATCGCCATAATGATCTTTTCTTAATTTAATATTTTTTTTTAATTTAATTCTTAACCTAATACTAATTTTAAAAGTAGATTAATAATGTTATTGCTGAAAAAGGTAGGAAAACAAACGTGTAGCAATAATTAATTTTATTAACATTAAAATCAAATCAAAATTTTGATTAATTCACAATATATCTATATCATCATCATCATCATCATCAGCCTACATTCGTCCACTGCTGGAAATAGGCCCCCCCCAAGGGGGCCCCCCACCCCCCCCCCCCCCCCCCCCCCCCCCCCCCCCCCCCCCCCCCCCCCCTTGGGGGGGGGGGGGGGGGGGGGGGGGGGGGGGGCCCCCCCCCCCCCTTTTTTTTTTTTTTTTTTTTTTTTTTTTTTTTTTTTTTTTATATATCTATTGTATATCTATATAATAATAAATTATTCAATTAATAAAAGTTTGCTATGGTATTTCCACGCCGAATTTATAAATTACGGAGCTAATAATCACGTTGTCTGGAAGAGATCCCTTATTAGCGATAAGTCCAAATTATTATTGGTCAAGTGTTTGTACCGTATATTTTTAAGTAATATATTTTAAAGTCAATATTATTAATAAAAACATCAAAACACTCCAATTTCAGATATACGATCCGCAGATCTTTTTAAAAAAGCACAGCGTCGATTCGCCGTCATTTATCATTTCATGTTTATTGGTTCTTCAATTACATTTTTTTCATAAAATAAAAGAGAAGTAATGTGAACGCAAACATTTATGACAGACTGAAAACTACGCAGTACAAGTATCATGTAACAAACGAGACGGATATTGACACAAAGTTATTATTTTTAATATTTTCATCAATTTGACGCACCAAAGGGAATAACTAAATGCAGTGAAATAATTAGTTGGGAACGAGACAATAAGCTCAACACAGTCACCGTAGCAAGCCAACACCGCTGTAGTAAATAAAACTAAACAAAAAGCATCTATGGACTAGTGGTTAGGGAATTGCTATATCGAATTCGATTTCTATTGAGACTGAAAATTATAATGGTCATTACGATTTTATATGAGTAAATAAATATAAATTATTTATGTTAAATTCGGCCATTTATCGGCCATTTTATTCGGCGTTGATTTATGTAAAATGTTATAAAACGCTTTAAAATGAACCAACTCTATTTCACAGTTCTTTGTTCTGTTCATCGAAATATTTCAGAATTTGTGTTGGTATCTTTCCCCGGAGCGGTTTTGGCTTTTGGGATCGCCTTTTTTTTTCCGTGCCCCCCCTTGACTCCCACACATTAAAATGAACCAACGCTGACTGCACAGTTCTTTGTTCTTTGTGACTGTACCATGTACTAGTAGTTTGATAATATTTTTAATCACACATTAGAATCTACATATTCCGCTTTATATAGAAAAATCATCTTAACGGTGAGGTACAGCAAAAACTAGAATTCAGATGGGAATAGCAGCTAAAGTCACGACGTCCTCAAATTGCCATAAATGTATGCTAATGATAGGAAATAATTTTAAGCTAACACCAGATTTGATGAGTCGCCATCGCAAAGACCCTCTAAAAGGAGCAATACCGTCTAATATTATCTTGAGAAATTCTTTATTTACTATAATGCTGATTGAAAAATGCAATTCAGTTATTGTTAAAGTTGACTAAGCTATATAATTCGATATCAGTCAGCCAGCTTGAATCATTTGCAGCAAAATTTTGCGTCATCGTCACTGACCACATCGTTAGTGAACAAAAAGGTATCTTAAATAAATTTTACTTGGAGTTTAATTTAATTGAAAAAAAAAAATCCAACTTGACACAAAACATACCGTTTCTTTGTCAGAAGTCAATCAAAAACAGGCACGCGTCGGTTGGCGATATGAATTCCAAACAAACATCACCGGTGGTCAGATCGTGAGTTTGTTTTTTACAATTTCTTTTATGTAACCGTTTCTCGAAAATTTCCAAGTTAATATTCACCATGAGTCAAATGTCATAGTGCCGACATCAACCGCCGTTCGCCTCGTGACGTGAATCCTGTTATATTCGCTGGATTTAAAGTGTCTTTAACAAGTGTAGCCTGTATGTATTTATCGTGATTTCCGTTATAATGAATATTATAAACGGATTGTAATGTTTAGGAACAAGAGCCGGCATAAATATAACAGACAGTGACTTCAGATGTCTGTATCTGTTTTCTTGATTATTGTTATTCCTGTGTTGACACCAGCAATATGACTTTTTAGTCTTTATTCTTAGCGATATTTATCCTTTCACCATACGAGCAAATGCCTCATTTATATAACTAATGAATGCAAAATCTAATTAACCTAATCTAGAATTAGTTTAGTTACAATTGTTGCACAAATCAAGACATCTAGTCTACAAAAATTTTTCATTTAGTTATAAATTCAAATGTTGTTAAGATAAAAATTCTTAAACACAGCTCGAGACGTACCTATCTTTTCGTAACAGTGGCACACTATCAAATGAGACTTTAAGTACTCACAAATGTGGGAATAAAAGTAAATGCGTATTTCGTAAATCGTTATTGAATCGCGTCTGATCCTTTTTTGGAAAAAAATCCTATTTTTTAATTTCTATACTCGAGTGTATGCACAGTGCGTGTTAAGGAGTTCCGGGGTTCATAGTCCGGATGTAATTAAAAAAATGGTCGGAAACGCAATATCCCCAGATATTTGCGTGTTTATAAAGACTGATGAACGTAAACATTCCATTAGGTTCTCATAAATAATTTAATGATAAACTTAATAAATAGAGCATGGAATTTTGTATACCTAGGTTTTGTCGATTCAAGATACCTAGATTTGAATACAAATACAAAAAACTATCCTAGTTACTGCGTTTTGTATAGAACCATAAGATGCAATTTATGGATGAAATTCATTATTATTTTTGTTAACTTTATCAAGAAAATATTTAAAATAAATTTGATACTTTGGATGAGATATTTTTAATAATACCGTCACAATATAAAACTACAACGAAAACATGTCAGATTTTAATCTTCTGATATTTCATAACAATTTTCGGAATGTCTCATTACGCTGTGGACAAGATTTAATGTTCATTTTCTCATAAATCCGGGATTAATTCAAGGAAAACCGTTTGTTCAGAAAAACCCGGATTACGAAATTCGCTTAACAGTATTTACATAAAAATTATTGATATAATATCGTAACTTCCGACGGATATTTTTGGTAAAATCAACAATTCCTTTTTATATCCTCAGTTGATTAGTATGTCATGAGTTTAGCTTTAATGATATATTCATCAAAAATAAATAAAAATGAACTTACATCGAACCTTTAACTGTTTAATTACATAATATTTTTAATTTATTTCTAAAGAAAAATAATTACCTACTACGTAACGCCTTAACAGTTGGTTTAGGTTTACGGTTAACTTTACTAAATGAAAACTATACCTTCTATATTACTTATGAAATTAATATACATTATTTCATCCTGAATCAACTTTAACAGAATCTTTATATTAATGAACAATATTTTACTATAAACTTAAGATTATTTTGATATAAGAAACGGATTGCAACGCCCTCTTCCGTTTGTCTTAAAGAACAACGCTTATGATAGTCTGTGGATACGACTAGTTGATAGAATTAAGTTTCTATTGTGCATCATAGAGGGCGGTGTTGAAAAAACGAGTTACATTTAGAAAAAAATAACGTACTGAAGCTATATTACCCGTAATTTTATGTTATTATAATAATTTTTATTTAAGAAATATGTTTCAAACTCATATATATCATACAAATGGTAGGATGACAGATTATAGTTAATACAATTAACTTTAAGACTTTATAATATTTATTTTTTCTTCTATTTTTTTATTGACGTGAAAGTTATTATTTGATATAGCTTCTATGGTTAGTATCGAATACCTGGTGTAGATTATGACTTATTATTAGTAATAAACAAGCTGTTAAATAATAAACTCCAGACAACCCTTTCAGAAAGTTTATGGAAATTCTTAATTATGTAAATGTATGTAGACTTATTCACAACGAATCATACGTTATAAGTTCTACCAAGATACACACAGCTGTTCCGATGAATAAAATTGTTTCTTTTCAATTTATTAGGAATATATTTAGATGACATCACGTAGATTTCATTACCAAGCAGTTCAAATTGAACAGCATCTTTTGGTGGTCGAATGCAGCATTGGGTTTATTTTTTTGACTTTATATCGTATTGCCGGTTTTTGCCACAAGGTTAGTTCATGATGATAATTGTATCCTCTCAATCTTCGCTAAAGCGAAGTTAACGTATCAATAATTTTAAATATATTAATAAAATCTACACTTAAATTGATCACCAGATTAAGAAAGCATAAGCATAGTTCCAAAATAATTAAGACCAATCAAGTTTTTCGTGAATATTGAAATTTTTACAAATACGACAGAAATGTAAGCGTCCATGCGCCATTTGCAATGTGTATCGCAAACAAAGATTATGAATTTATACCCGTCAGCTCCCCCTTTATTGTTTTAACGGAAAGCAATATCACATCACGACTGACAGACGGACAGACAACACCAACAGATATTAGATACTTTTACTTATGTTTGAATACTTAAGGAAATAACAAAATATTTTTATACAAATTATTAAAATTTATATCTATCGAAACTTAGCACGTGCCGTTTTATTTTAATTTCACAATCGCCAGTGTATAAACAAAGCGTCTAAAATTTTCAGAAGCCAGACAATTTGTAAATTATTTCTGGCATACGATACGCCTATTAGAACTTCTTGATAGCTGTCTGTCCGTTTCTTTCAGCATCTATTTAAAAGCAACCAACTACAGCGTAACAATTCACATGCACATTTCTTACACATCTGAATATAAACTTTATGTTAACTGAGACAAGAATTAAGATGAAATAACGAGAGATTTTAATAAATTTGTCAACTTACTTCTAATATTTATGGTAACATTGTCCATATATCATTGACCTCCAAGACTGCCTTATAACAACGTAATTCTTCTCATTTTATATTAATTTTTGTAAGTGCTAGAGATCTGTACATACTGGTTTTTTTAGTTGTGTGTTTAGAAACATGTCGTTCGGGGTGCAACTGAGATGAATCTTAACATATTTTTAAGATATTGTAAGGGGCTTATTTATAGTTTTCGGAAGTGTTATGCCATTGACAATCTCCGCTTCATTTATCAGAGGAATATAGAGATTATTGTTCATATAGACGTAGGATTTATCGCGTCTCATACTTCAATCGGATTTTATCGGCAGAAATAACATAAAATTTAGTATAGTTGTTTGAGCACCTTAAAATTATTAGAGCATTTATCTAATTAAATATATTATACTAAAATAAATATTGTACTTAAACTGTATTATGTATATAGTCTATTTCCGTTTTTATTAATTTAATGCCTATCCTCAAAATTATATATCTCACTACTAACTTTTTACAGAGGTTCTTATTCATCCTGTATCGATTGTTAAGATTTAGTTTAAATAAAAACATATCATGTGATCAAATTTATTACAGCATCATCAAACGATCGATCTTTTAAAGAATCTGTAGCTGTCCTTATCGGTCGGTATTCTCACCTGCCCGTTTGTATTAATCTCAATTATCCATATCCCTATTAATATCTGGCTTGACTTATAATAAATTATTCCATACAATGGTGCAATGCTTGCCAGGTCGCCTAGGTGTTGGATAAATTGCTCTTTGTGCGATGACACCGCAATTATGAGCTTTTGATCAATGATATGCTGCACCGTTGGTATATTTTGTAAGAACCATGAGTAATGTACCCATTCATATTATTAACTTGCGTACATATATAATAAAACTCAATGGTTTCCAAAGCCTAACCAGAGAGTTGAGAATTGCGCGACTCACGACATTTCCTAGGTTTTTTTCCTATACCAGTTTATATTCGACTGATATCGGTACGAGTGAAACCACAGAGGCAACTTGTGCAGGGACCACAAATCCAGCCATGTTGGCTGCTAACCATATATTCTAAATTGTTAGTCAGTATTGAAACTATTTCTTTTTCTTTCAAAATACTTTGCTCAACTTAGTTAGATCGGCAATCGGCTTTTATCCAAGGGATATTCAAAATCCATAAATATATGAAATAAGGAAACTGACTGACTTAAGAAATAGAGGAACAAAATACTAACTTACGCTTAAGAATTTGAAAACTCAAAATAAATCATAATTCCACCGTCGAACAAAAATTTCAAACTCCATATAAGTTCCCATAAAGCAACGAAGAACACTCGTTCGTATCTACGAGTTTTGTCAACAAACGAATCTATTCGAAGACAGGGCTACCATGTAATGAAATCTAGGGTATTGTAGTCTTGTGGAATTTAGTATCGTTAGGACTAATAATAAGTTCACTAGTGAAATTCCACATTTTAATAACAAAAATACGATCGACTAGAGTGGGCCTCGCAAGACCGTTTTATGTTACCAGTCTTATAAAATCGATACAATAAATATGGATGAATTCTAGAAAATACTAATTTGTAGATGGTAAGAAAGATTTTGTAAATTTGAATATTCAAATTTAAAAAATATAATCAAATAGATTCTTATCTTTTACCTTCTTTACTAAATGCTAAAATTGTATTTGAAATAAATATATTTTTTTAAATATAGCAAGTCAAACCAAGTTCAAGCTAACAGAATTGGCCAGCAGCAGAAGTATTGTTTATTTATATTATATACATATTTATTTCGAATCATTTGGAATCACTTAACACCACCGCATATCTCAAATGCAATTATCACAATAAACACATCATATTCAGACTTGTAAGATACAGAAGTGGTAGAAATTTCCATCGATATAAATGTTCAAATATTGTCATTTTTGTCACTCACTGACCTTAATATGTTACGAAAAAAATCACGTCATACCCATTTGGCCCCATTTGTTAGTAAAGCACCAGAAAGAAAACTACAATGTCAAACCCTTCATTGTAATAGGTAACCCTGTTCGAGTTGGATACGAATTCCGAATAATGGTTGAGACCGAAAACGATAAATCAAATCGACGGCAGCGCGAAATAAACAGAAGCACAACTTTCATTTCATTCTCGCTTCGTGAAGTGCATTTTACTTGTAACAGACGTTACTATTGCATCTCGAACTTACTTGAAAATAAGCTTATGGCAAAACTATTACAATTAGTTTATCGATGACAACATCTTTGAATACTGCTAGTATAACTGTTAAGTGCTTTATAAAATAATAGCGCCGTAGTGTTTACTTTTTCCGTTGCCTTTCTTAGGTTTAATAAATAACGTTTTGTAAAACAACGAAAATAAATCAAGAATATGCGATAGAGAAGGTGCATAAATTGGACGCCAAAAGTAATCGTAAAATCCTTGATGAACCTCAATTCATAATTCAATTTTGTTCTGTATAGTAATGAATGTTTAATAATGAACATTAAACTTAATATTCTGTTAAAGAACGTTATTATGTAGTAATTGACGATTAAAAAAATGTATTTTTTCTTTAACAACTTTTTCTCAGTCTCACTATAATCCGAGTCTAATAGCGATTATGTACTTTGCAGCAGGAAAACTTACTCTTTGAGTCTATATGACAGTGTGTGTGTGTTCTTATTTATCCTGTTACAACAGTGGCCCCAAGTAAGTTACGAATCTTCTACCGAATGCTGGTTTTGATATTAAATAAATAGAAATAATTCTACTACAGTGTCTGGTAGGGGCAACTTATCACTAACTAGAGGACAGCTCAGACCTCAAAGAAAGATTGTTTTGCTTGTGTAAATGGGTTAGGAGTTCGTCTCTCGTTTCACGCACTTAAACTTTACACTCCTGTCTGGTTTTCTTTGGCGGTGCTCTTGAGTACTTTACGCGGTTCTTGCTTTGTTTTCTCTTTTTCTCATAATCATGAAACACTGTATTTTAATTTTGTAAATTGTGGGTTTATGAAGATGCAGGCGAGTTTGTTGATTTCAAAATTATTTGAAGTTTAGATTAATGTCAGGTTAGGCTACTATAGTGCACTTTAAAATGTTGATTTCTTTAAGTTAAATGACGTTAATGCATCGCTAAGTCAATCATCGCTATCTTCTATACACTTCGAATGCTTATTAGATCTCTTAATTTTATTATTTGTATTATATTATTCTCAATATACGTCTTTTTGTTATATAACATTATCAATAATGAAGGTTGGTTATGGATCATGCAAATGACGATGTGAAAAATTTAATCTTTAATAATTTTAGTGACAATTGTTGTCAATACTCAGACAAATAAATTTGTCATATAAACATGTCTAAAAAAGTCCTCATTTACATATGAAACCCGTTACGCGCCGTGTGGAAAATTTAATCTCTCCGCTAATTAAAACAAAGTCCCCGGACCAACTGACCTAATTAATACACATTTCATACACAAATCTAATTTACAACTTTTTTGTTTCAGGTATGTCACGTTTTTGGACATTTTTGAGTCGGACTTTCCTTTTCACCCAATTAAATGGTAAATTGGGATGTGTCGCGCTGGTTGGTGTAATTTGTCAACTTTTTTCTGCGCGGGAATGATAGGAGCAATAATGTTGAACATAATGTGAATTGATTTCAAATTTATTAAGTTTTAAAGAATAATTTAATTAAAATCCCAACAATGAATTATAATATTTTATATTTTTTTAATAAAAATTGCCCTGTGGCCTAAGTGACAACAGTCGCAACATATAAACTATTAGGGTATATTTAAGTCAAGATGCTAAGAGACTTCAATCGTTTAATTAAGAGTTATGTAATTGACACAAATAGCTATATTACTATATACATATTAGGTATAATGATAATATATAATAGCCGTTTAAATGATTAATGTAACATATATACCTTTAAACTGATGATATATCATTATTTCTTATGTAAATGTTGTGCTTTGTTCATGTTTGTGCATGACATCAACTCGAAAAGTCTCATGCAAAATGCCAGTAAACATCAAACTTGAAACAAAAAATAAACCTTTAAGTATGTTAAAGACAGTAAAAATGCATTGTCTCTGTCATGGAAGCATTACTGAACTATTTTAAAAAGATAAGAAGCTTCGTGACGTAGGACGCGCTGAAGTCTGAACATGCACTTTAGTGAAATGTACATTTTGATCCTTAACGAGTCCTTGAGTGTTTATTATGGACCTTATTACGTACTCGATTCGATTCAAAATTGCTCATACCTTGTAAGGTGATATGGTATTGGTTCTATAAACAAATTTGTAGGCACCTAGAATTAGACAGGCAAAAATAGTTCTTAATATAATGTAATACGGTTGAATTTATGTGAAAGTTGAGCTATTTTTCTTTAAGGACGTTAGTATCAGATCAACGTGTCAACCAAAATTGTTGTTTTTGAGGCTTTAAGAACCATTAAAGCTTAAAGTGTTGTCTACAAGTATTTTTATTAAAAACAAAGTAAACAAATGAGTAACGTTTTGAAAACTTTCTTATTTTGTGTTTCTTTGATTTTTTATTTTAATTTGCTTAAACTCATGGGTTTAAAATGTAGTTTTTATACGTTTAAAACTTGGCTAACACAACGATTTACATATTAAACACACTGTTTTAAAAGCTGTTAAAAAGCTTAAATATTATTGTATTATGTTGGCATGTAAACTCCCTCCTTCATACTTGGGCGGCACTTGTAAAAGCAATCCCACAAGCTTTTACGATAAATATTAAATACAACTAATTTAACCCTTCTTGCATCCTTACCGGATAGCATAAACACATGATGATTATAAACATTGATCTCAATTCTAAATGTTATTTATAAGGCCTAACAGTTCAGCAAATTGTTATGATAACGATGCTTAATAAAGCATGTAACGATAACAGTTAGCGATAATAACAATTACATTTATTGCGGCAATAACAGTCAGTCCGGACGTTCAAGATGTTAGTGCAAGCTGTTCTAACTTCTAATGTTGTTTTTGTATTTTTATTATAATGTAGATATTAGAATAGGTTAGTCAGTTTCGTTAAAATTTTAAATACGTTATTTGTACTGTGACTGTGACTTCCGCAAAGTAACGCCTGATTCTATTAATTACATTATTTGAAGTTTAATTACATAAAGCATAACATAAAGGTTTATACTTACAATGGTTGCATATGTATACTGTTGGTTCTAGCAATACATACATTTCTAGAGTGCAAATCCAGTGGTCACCCGGAGATTGTATCTTGCTGAATCCGTCTTTGTTTCTGCGCTACTAGACTTGAATGTAAAAAGATAAGCTTGAACAATGCTGCTAATGAGTGTGAAGCGATACTGTTTAATGGATTAAAAGGGACGTGGATAATCTTATCGCTCTTTAGTAAGTCTAAGAACTATCTTAGTGTTTAAAATTGGTATAGGCATTTCTGTACAACAGAGCACGTATGCCTATAGAAACATTAATAATGAATTCGGACATGTTTAGTTCTATATTTTATAAAAGAGTCATAAAAACGAACATTGACCTGATAGGTTTGCAAAACGTATTGCTAATCAAAATAAGCCTATAGTGGTTATACTAAACTGAAACATATAATCACGTTTATGACCTTTTTTTACACAAATACAAAACAATTTATTGGTTAGTCATCTAAAATGTATGCGGCTCATGTATATCTCAGAATTTGAAGACCTTTGAACTGCGTCGTCGTTAAGTAAACTCAAATACACTTATATTGCCAGTTGCAAATAAATAGACTTCCAACGTGCAAATTAATTAACCTTTCACAGTGACGTGTGGAAGAGCAGTATATCAATCAAGAGGCCGCGCCGTTTCATTTGTCTGTCCGTGTACACCACAACACTCGGGGGTATTCGGCGAATGCATTTTTTCCACTGTAACACAGTTATATTGAAACTGTCTGCTCGACTGAAACCTATGGGCGCAAAGAATGCAAAACGAATGACACAGTAAAAATGTGAATTTACATAACTATTTTCGTAACTTTATTGTTGTAGGAAGACGACAAGACTTGATGTTATTGTATTTGAGTAATAAAAAATAAATTGATTATTCATCTTCCAATACTTATAAAAGCACTAATACAATTAACTATTAGCAATACTTTGATCTACATAAAAGTATAATTTAATAATATATAATTTTATTTATAACTTTTAATATAATTAATTTATCGTTGAGTGAGAACGACTATATGTATTTATTTTTTGTCAACTGTGAGTAAAAATTATGTTCTAAGTTCTTTACCCCTTAAACCTTACCTGTAATAAAAATAAATAATCAGTTCCTGAACGAACATTGTAATCTGCGTATCGAGCCTAATACGACCGGAAGGAGTTCAAACAATTTTATTGCTTACATTTTTAAGTAACCTTTTGTTCAGAGTTCAGTAGACAAAAGGCTATTTTTACGGGAAATTTTACGGCTTACTTTGTGAAATGTTGTAGATCATCGCCCCTACTACTGTCACGAGGTTTACACGCGATTTCCACTTTTATAGTGTCGTAAATTGGTTATTATCGAATTTGAGGTATAAACAAGCATTTTAATATAGTTATTCAATCTTAACTTTATTCTACTTTGTACTTGTCTTTATGGATTCAGTTTTGCATGGATGGATTATTATTAAACAGTTTAATGCTGAAACACATTGTTTTGTGGTATCTACGATATACATCTAATATAATAACAAATACATCATAATATATACGCAATGGGGCCTTATAGTTTTATTTACAAAAAGGCTTTATTGCTATCAATCCGAAACAATTATCGTTCTAAATACGAATATGGTTCCAAGCTAATAGAACGAAGTTGCACCTCTTTAAAAGATCTAGCAAATCTAGCAACAATATAACGTTTTTTACGGTACTCAACGTTAAAGAAGGTTGAGTACCTTAAAAGTGGGGTACTACACTACAGTCTCTTTATAGCACTCACACCTTTTCCAAAATAATTCAGTACGCACGGTCCTTTTACTAAAGCGGTGGCAACAAGTACCGATATTATATTCAAGTAGTAATTAAATTCATCCGAAATGGTTCGGTTACATCACAAATCGAAGGTAAAATACATTTTACTTTTGTTTTGTTTTTTTTTGTTTTACATTTAATGTATGTTCACTTAAGAATGTGGCAGTCGTTAACAGATCAGACTTTTCAAAGCAGAACTTCGGCGACAAGAATTTATTACAGAAACAAACGCATTAGTAGTGGACACGCATATTTTTTTAACCGGACTTTATTTATGCGCCATTTCCGCGGGGGACTTTGACAAATGCCTGCAATTTTTGTTAATGTATGTACCTTTGATATAATATCCCTATAAAATCTTTATAATACGTAACTGTAACATAAATGATCACTATGTTTTTTAATTCATAAAAAGTAATCACTTTAACTACTCTCTTTCATCTTAATTTACGTTGGTATTAAAATAGATTAGTATTATTTTTTGTATACCCTGATCGTAATTATCGCAATTAAAACAATTTGTTATTATTCTAATTATGAAAAACATTTGGCCATACTAAAAAGTATAGCTCAATTGAATGAAGAATGAATTATTTGATGTTCGAATAAAAAGAAATAAATTGGAATCATAAGCTGACTTTTCGGGTCGTATATACGGCGGCGGCTAATTAATTAATAAGAAGGAAAATAAATCATACAACCAACTGGTGTCTTGAAGGTGTTTAAGGAATCAGACGGGAGTTTTAATTAAAACCGGACTCATTTCTCGCTAATTTCTTTGTTATATTTGATGTGATTCTAATTTTAATATTTCTTGAATTTTTTTTTTATTAAATTTCATAAATAATTAAAATAGATAGGTTATGCTAAAAATAGAATAATTATGTTATTAGATTAGCTATACTATTTAATTCACAACTATAGATACAAGAACGGATTTAAAAGTAAATAAGTATATAATAATATAATGTGTATATATAATTATACTAGCTGACCCGACAAACGTTATTTTGCCATACATGTGATTTCAATTTTCAATTAATAAATAAAAAATAACGGTTGATCGTAAAAGGGTGAAAATTTAGGATTGTATGAATTAGTATGTTGTATCATAAAAAAACTAAAAATTTTGACTAAAAAATAAAAAAAAAATTAGGGCTGGACTACCCTTAACATTTAGGGGGATTAAAAATAATTTAAATAATGACTACTTAGAAAATATTGTTAACATCACAGCTACTAAAATAAGTGAATTCGTGGTACACTTTAGCACGATGTGCGACGTAGATAACTTAATATGATACACGCAAGTTCGACATAAAAATCATATTGTATTTTATTGTTTGAATTAAAAATGGTAGTAATCAACTATTAGAACTTTCGACCCAGGAAATTTTTGAAGGACGGTTGTCTTGATTTTGAATGTCTATTAGAATTGATTCCAGTAGCTGTAACGGGAATTCACTTCATTGTAAGTATTATCACTTCGCTGAAATGAGACCTAATTTTTAGTTTTACGAGTTGGGTAATTTATAATGCTTTGTAGTATCTCATTCTGTCTGTTTATTATTGAATGTTTCCCGTACAGTAGCCAAACGAAGTCGGGCATTGCCCTGCTGTTAATGTCGGTTATAATGAGCGTAACATGACTTTACGTGCTTTTTATTGTTACAACAATATCGCGAGGCAATGAGAAACAACTGGAAACATTTCCTTTTATGTTTTACAAGCTAATGGAAGCGATTCTTCGCGACTGCGTAGAACTAAGACAAAATCCAGTTTATGCAAAACTTCATGTATCGTAAATATATTTTTGACTGAAAATATACAAATTCGAAATCAAAAATATTTGGATAGAATATTTTCGGCTTTCGAGAATGTGTCCATTTAATATTATATTTTCAAAATTCAAATCTAACTACGTGTAAACTCTGTATTTGATATATAAAATAAAGTTTAACAAATCTTATCACGTATATGAAATAGACAACAAACAATTTATTAAATTTTTCTGATTACAAGAATATACTTTCAATCTTAACTGATAAGCGACATCGCAACTTTGTACGTAATTCTATTTCAGCATTAATGCGTTAACTGTAAGTCCATAAATTAATATAATCTCTGTTTAAAAGTTTAACGGCTCATTAAAAGATGAATAAATGCAGATACAGTAAAAGTCAACATTGTATTGCCAGTACTAAATCAATGTTGTAAAAAAATCCACGGTTACTGGTTTTTAATTTGAAACAGACTGTAGTTATGACCGTAACGTAATCTAATAAGTTTTGAATTGTTTTTTTTTTCAGGCAGTTACGAAAATTTTTGTAACACTCCAATAAGAAAAATAAGTATTCTATAGTTTACTCAAAATGCTTTTTTAGAAGCATATATAACTATATTATATATTTTAAAAATAGAAAGACATTACATTTCCCCTGACGGTCGTCCATGTTTTCATGGAATCGACATAGCCCATGTCGAATAATTAAGCTTCTATTATCTAAGGTTATTGAAGATATACATTTTTTTTAAAATTGAAACTGGAAAAAGAAACTTAACCCGTTGCTTATAAAATATGTGTACAGCATTGCTTGTTTGAACAAAAAGGTCCTTTTGTTACCACATCATTATCCATACATTGTTTTACTTCCGAGCTAAGCTTATTTTCTACCATTCATTAGATGCTTCATTATTTCACTTAATACGACATTGTTTTTAGGGTTCTTCTTTTACTCAAGTTTAAAATGAATTTGCTTGTATGGATAATGTTTAAAAATCTATCGTTTCTGATTGAATAAAGCTTACATCAGTAGTAGTATCGTGGTACACATTAGTAAAATTTATCACCATTATTTAAATTCCCAATATATAAACAATGTGAATCAGTATCGAATTAAAAGTTTGCTAGAGTAAGACTAAGTTTATTTCTAATAGTCTGTGTTTCGACTAAAGAGATATATTTATATGTATACTAGCTGATCCGGCTAACGTTGTTTTGCCATACATGTATGATTTATCAATTTTCAATTAATAAATAAAAAATAAGGGTTGATCGTAGAAGGAATTTGAAAATTTAGGATTGTATGTATTTTTGTATGTTGTATAATAAAAAAAATAGAAACTAAATAAAAATTTTGTCTAAAAAATTAAAAAAAATAGGATGGTCTACCCATAACATTTAGGGGGATGAAAAAATAGATGATGGCCGATTCTCAGACCTACGATTCAATACACTCACAAAGTTTCATGAGAATCGGTCAAGCCGATTCGGAGAGCAAGTCCGAACCCCGTGACACGAGAATTTTATTATTAGATATTGTTAAGCGATTATCAGAGTTATATGATAATATTGTCTTTTAAGGCGAGTATAGTACTATGTACTTTTACCTTCTTCGTACAATCTGTACCATAATATATATGTAAATGAATTGCTTACTAAGTACATAGTGTGTACATTTTGGCACTGTACGGATTGCTCGCGGCATAAGCACTTTAAAATTTATCGAGTTTTCATGTATCCGACCCCTAACAGCCTCCAAAATTCGGGATCCCTTCATTGCGACGGTTTCAAACTTTCATTACCCTTTTTTTAATGGCGTCAAAATCGTGCTTATTGTAGCGATGTGTCACTGTCAGTATAAATAATGTTATTTGCACACTGTACCAGCAGTAAATGCAAAAAAATCGTGTGACGTTTGTTTTATATTTTAAGACTTTAGATTAGACTAGATTGAATATATTTTTCACTATTCTTGCTAAAGATGCGTCGTTATGTGGTCCTGAGTGGGGATTTTCCAACACTAACTAAAGTATTTTGATCAAACAGTTATGGTTTCCAGTGACGTATAAAAAAATTAAATTTCGAAAATTTAAAAGCCATTTCTTTGGCAGGATGAATTGTACAAATTGTACATTTATTTTTCCAGTTTAATTTGGTTTCTTTTTACGTTTAGTAAAACTACTTCGTCTAAATTGGGTCACTTTAGTTCCTTATATAACAATCTAGTATAGTTTGTCTCAATTAGTTTTTTATTAGTAGAATTCCTTCTCTTTTGAATTAGAGAATGTGAAATTAGTATGTATTGTTAGTTCATTTAAATTAAAGTTCATATTTCAGTTTGAGTGCTGCCCTTCTACACTTTCATGGGTCAGCAAATAATTATGAAACAAGCGCTGACGTAGCAAGTGAGCACAGATTACAATTTAAAGCAGTTGGTTATAGAATCCATTAAATTCTCACGATACAAAATTTGACACCATTTTCGTAAATATTTTTTGTGGAACTTACAATTGTAAGTATATTTTATATTGATATATGTACATTGTTATTAGGCCTGTTATGCGTTCCCAAAGGTCTTATTGCCAAATTGTATGTTCCATAAATTCTTTTAGTTAAAAATTTAGTCTAATTTATTTTACTATACAAAACAAAAATCGTCAACGAAATCATCTCCTCTTGGGTTGTTTTGAAGTCAGTTAAAAATTATATACTTTCAAATAAATTCCAGAATACAAATTATTTGAATAAATTATATGCGTATGCTGTTGTCATTGCACTGCGCCCTCGACTGGACTGCAAGCAAATAAACCTTTGACTGAGTAAAACATTGTGTTGGAACAATGAAGCTTGATTGCAGTGTCAGGTATCCACGTAGTGTGATTTTGTTATCTTGCTGACTGCTATTACCGATACCACATCACAAAAGACACTGATAAGAGATGAGTGAAAGCATAGACTTTCACTTTTAAAATTCAGTTGACTTACGTAGCCAACTTCCTACAAGCCCCAATGTTTAGATTTTTCCTTTCTCTGATGTATATAACTTGGAATTTTTCCAACACGCAAACTGCTGACTATCTAAACATCATAGATTTATCGGCAATATCGGTAGAAAAGGTGATATTCATGCTATTTTATCATGACTTCGTTTACTTGAGTACGAAAAACACACCCAATCAAGATGCTTCTTGTTTACATCATTCAGACATTATAAAAGTAATATGGTCGTTGATAAGTCTGGCTGATAGTAATGTCGAATATGAAGCTTTGAAGTGAACTTGAAAATTAAATAAAACTTGTGTCAGTTCTAGAAAACTGTATAGTTCTCAGAAATATTCTTCTTATTGATTCTTTCTCTAGGTTAAACTTTTACACGTTGATCTATATGCTTACTACTGAAGAATATAAACTTGAACGAATCTCGTATGCAAGGACAGTTTAAACACGTCTGGCTGTCTACATCGTTAGGTAATCAAATTTGTTTTCAACTCACTAACGAGCGACTGACGGTCAGCTCGACTGACTCGCTTACAAATAGAGACAACGCCTAAAATAGGTTTGGACGTTGATAGCTAGATCCTGTATATAAACAGTGGAAGGTGGCTATGGCGACGCTTGTGTTGAACGGTATCACATATTGGGTGGACTTTGGTACTAAGAGATTTGTTTTGGATCATAAGTATTGAAATGTAAACTTGGTACTTGATAGGATGTTCTCCACTTTCATACAAAATATCATGTGACGACATGAAGAAAATATTTTCGTTCAATAATTTTATAGTTTCTACTAGTTTTTAAAATTATAATCTTATTTTAATAGTTTTCACAATTGTAAAACAGGATTTTTAACGTCAACAATGAAATCTATTGTCGTCCTCATTAGGAAAAAGGAAAAGCACAATTAAACAGAACATGGACGCAATGCTGTAATTAATTTCCCAATCCTTATTACTGTGCAATATGTTTCATAATTGTTTGTTTAATGTGAAAATTTTGCTTTCCGGTATAGCGTAAGAGTTTGTGTGAATGTTTCGTTTTTATTATACATTTATCTATCTTCTAACGTCGTTCTGGCCCCATTAGGTGTAGAGCCAATAATACATGACGTTGTAAAACTAAATGCAACACAATTTGAATTTAATTCGTAATAGAAAAAAAAAATATAATAGAAATTGATACCATTAAATCACCAAATGTGACTGTGCCTACTCCGTTGGGATTGTGGAGAATAAAGAAATTATATTTTAAGTAGAATCCATTTTGAATGTAGTGATATATTGTAATTGTCATTTGTATTGTATATGTGATACATTAAACATTATTAATTATTAGAATTTGAACCTGAACCAAATTGTGTATTTGCGTTACGCGTTAGTAGTTCTTAATTATTATTCTTATTTACAAGTACATAGTTTCTTGTACCTATTAATTGATGTAGGAATACAACTTCCAATCCAATATTAAAGTATTTCTGAAAATAAAACTTTTACCAGTTATCTCTCGAGCTAAAACACGTGTGTTGAACACCGCAGGCACTTCCGGCGAGTATTGTGAACTTTAATTCAGTGAATGCCATTGTTCGCCTCATAGGTGAGGGAAAATATCATTGTTGCAAGTATTGTTACATTTATATATAGATTTGAGTCCTTTATTTGATTCCTTTTTTTTACAATTAATTTCCAAAAGGTTTGTTTAAAGTTTCAGAAAAGAAATGCTATAGAAATGTGCTGTTGGAGGCGGATACTCATAGCTTGCTGGACCCTAAAAGGATGAAACGTCGTTCACATCTTTTATCAGTATGTCACCAAAGAGGCCTGAGCCGAGTCCCGAAAATTATAAAAACTTATGGTAAAGGCACGAGACCTCTAGACCAAGTTGAGACCCATACTGGTCTTAAGTACTAATCACACAGATGCTGAACGCAGACGAGGGGCAATGGAAGAGGCTGCAAAACAACGCGTCTGAAGAAGAAGAATTAAATGAAGATAAAAATCTCACTTTTTATAAAATTTCCACTTAGTTTCAAATTGGTATAATGTGTCGATTTATAAAGTTTTAAAGATCTTTAATTAGACAATTCATCTCAAATTTTATTAGCCCAAATCGTAAAAAACCAACTTCCGTAGTTTTACTCCATTTTCATCCAAGGTGGTCTACTAAAAATAAAGATATCCATACTAAATGACCAAGATTCACGGTACAATATTTACAAGGTAAAATACGTAAGTTTATAGAAAATTAATTATTACTGAATATCCTTATTCTCTTGGTAATACAAAATCGATTAATACAAAAATGAAATGTTGAAATCACTATAATTTTGGGTCGGAATAACTGTTTATTTGTTCTAAAGTTTGGAAAAAAAATACTTAAAAAAAATATATTTTTAATGTTCGTTAGTTACATTAAATTAATTAAATTTGACGTGCATGAGTCTAAAGTGTTAGCAATATGAAGAAATATATTATGACTTTGACTTAAGGAACATGGAACTAAAATCACAATTCTTATTTTTATACACTTTAGTTTCGTAAAACTAACATTGTTTCGAAGTTACATTCGGCGAGGTGTCAATCAGTTTATCTAGCTATCAGTCTGACGAGTTCTGGACGCGTGGAATGGTGCAATCGAGATTTACACAGTGCAGACAAATGTAGTATTCTGTTTAATTTGAGAGGGTGGCTTTTCGAAAATCTTTTTTAGCAGTCATTATTTTGATCTTCCTATAAGGTAAATTTTTGTTAATTGCTGCCCGAATATTTTATGATATTCTATTATTATATATATTATTTACTTTGTCTATTGTATCTCATCAAAACCAATTCAGCTTATTCAGTATACTGTAATTTGTAATACCATTATAATGTATGGCGGTTTGGCTCTGCTGGCGCCCAAGTGGTTTTTGGTGTCTGATTTTTTTTCTATGAAAGTATTTTTGGTTATATTAAACAAAAATCTATTATTCGAGTAGCATCTGTCAAATAATAATTGACCTTTGTTAGTTTATAGTAAGTACAGTTAGTTTTTGATTGTAAAAATATCTATATAAGGTATCATTAGCTCTATGGATTCAAACGGCAAACGACTATTAATATTACATCATCCTCTATCCGTTCTATTAATTAATTATATAGAAAAATGCTCAAGTCCAAGCCATGTCATTTCATGCTTAAAAATCAACTGATATGAAAATTAGCATTAACAACTCCATAAATGTAGATTTAAATAGCAATTTAAGTTTTAACAGAAGCTTCGGGGAATCTCGTTAAATTCATGCTAATTGTGGGAGGGCGAGTGACGACCCATTGACGGTGTCACCCGGTAATGGCTTTCAAGAAATGTAATAAATTATTCTGCACCCGCCACCAGGTGACGCGAGGGTTTGCTGATTCTGGTGCACGATATAAGCTGACGCGGGTCACGTACGTAACTTATCTTGTATCTGTGTTGAGGTATTATTAGAAATAAAATATGTGGAAAAATTAAAGCGTTCCTTCATTTTATTTACAAGGACACGATTTTTTTTTTAATTTTATTTAATCAATTTAAATGCTCCATATAATTTACATTTAAATTAGTCATTTCTCTGTAAAAGTGCACTGGATGGATAGAGATAACTCTTGATTGACAATGACGCACTTTAACAAAAACATTGTTTACTTTAATGTAAGTATTGAATAATATGGATATGAAGAACCAAAGGTAATAATTTATAAGAAAAATGTAGGAACTTTAGATTCCCTGTATCATTTGTAGTGTACGTAATTTTATATTTTCGGAACGCTTCATTTTGTATGTTAAGCCAAACGTCAATGCTTGACGTGCGACGTGCTCTCTTATCGTTCTCGGAATTCGTCTTTTACAAAGTATTTTACCAAAAAAGATATCTCGTGAGGGCGACTTTGTTTGCCTTAATCATTGTGAGCGATTTACTATGCCTATATGTCTATGTCTATCTGTTGTCTATGTAACGTTAGTTAGTAGCGATGTGTATTTCGTTTTAGGGAGACTTGTAATAAACGTTGGTTTTTACGTAAATATTTGTATTACTTTGACAGATGAGACTCAGTTTGGGGGAGATTCCATGGGCTGTGACTAGTCAGTATAAATTTCAAGGCGGAGATTTTGATTGATTATAATTATATTTACTGATAAATGAAAATAATAATTTTAATAATTTATATGAATGTTTTATACCATTTTACGACGAATGCAAAAGTAAGGCATTAATTACAAATAATGTGTTTTTGTTAAATATTGCAGTCCCTTGAGCATATAAATATAAGCATAAATAGTTAATTTTTATATGTTATAATGAATACAAGTGCATTAACAGGAAAACCCGCCACATATTTTACTAGTTTTACTAGTTAAATCTGATGACACGTAAATCAGTAAATCAATTAAAGGTTGAACTTCTCAAGATTGACTAAGTATGTACATTAAAATGTAGAAGTATGCACGTACAAACGTAGAAAAACAGTGTAGATAGAAATAACGTTTTACTAAACGAAAATTAGCTCTAAATAATGCATCACAAAATCACACAGATCAGAAGGGGTGACCTCAAAAGTTGGGGCATCTGGGGGGCATCAATCCTTGTTAATAATTAAGAGTGTCAACTTAGGGTAGGGTCTAAATTGAGGTGTTTATGTGTGCCATTAGTAATGATTAGCGAGTAGCTAATTACGTATGTTGTGTGTGTGGGAACAAAAGTTTTATATGCAAAAAAAAAAATAAACAGTGTTATAGTTCTATAAATAGTATTGACATTGTTTTACTATTTTAATCAAACCTTAACGCACATTCACATATAGAGCATTAAACGTTATCACATAAACACTAATTAAATTAGGTATCTCCTAATTTTATCAGAGTTTGTTTCCATAATTTCACAAATTAAGATAAAAAGTAATATAAAACTCTTACTCTTTCTAAAGCTTGTAGTTATTATAGGTTTTGGATACAACTTGAATTCAAAGTTATTTTTAAATTGTACGAAGAATTTAATAACATAATTATTTATTTCAATGCTTAGTATATTAATAAATCAAAAGTAATAAATGTATATTAAAGTAGCTTATAGTTAGGGCTAGTTTTTGTTAAAATTAATAGGCAGGGAAAAGGGTTTCATTGAAAAATTGGCGTCGCAACCCCTACAGGGCTCAGCCAAGTTCACGCGTAAATCATCACCCTTCTAAGAAAATGCTTCAGCCATTTGGGAAATAGCGGCCCGCCTATTAAATGTCGATTTTTCACATTCAGCTATACTGGGACCCTTTAGTTGACTTTAGGGTTCGCTTTGATTTTTAGTATACGCATATATAAGAAGAGGCTTATTAGGTGCGATAAAACAAAAGTATGATTATTGCAATGTATAATTACTTGTACTTTAATAGGAACATAATTTATTTATGATACTACGTTGACTTGTTACAAAAAATCTGTGTTAACTCTACTATGAATTCTCGAGCATTCTAGTGGCATCAGTAGTTAATTTTGGTAACTACTTAAACTTCCTATGATATAAAATTCAAAATGTTGCTTTATTATTTTAAAATGTTGTTACTAATTACATTTCTAACTTTTAATAATAAATATGGTATGACACGCAATGTTTTGGTGTAAAATAGGTCGTAGACAGGCTTGTGTAGACCGTGAGATGTCAAACAACAGCCAGCGACGTCTCCAGGAAGTGACATGCAGGAAGCAGAGGGAAACATTCGCGGTGGCATGAAGTTACACGCGAAAGAGGTTGAAAGAGGAGAATAGAGTTTTATTAATTGTATATGTTAAATAGACAATGAATATTGAGAAATTATTTTTATCATAAATTCTATATTTTTTTATAATATCTTAAATGTATACCGCCTATTCTTCCGTTTTTCTGAAGAAAACGATCAATTCTTTCAATTCAGACCTGAACTAACCACTATCATCAAGAAACATACACATTATTTTTCTTACGCTCCTGCTCCAAGTCTCTTTTCAATATCGACTGTATTCCTAATGCCATCGCTTTCATCTCATCATTTAAGCCAAAAGAGTTGAAGTATTACATACGCCGCCATTTTGAGATTACCTTGCAACGACTTAATTTATTGCCGACGAAAGTGTTTGAATTGTTAATGTTTTAGCGTAGACTTGCTTTTTTGCGCCTGGCTTCAGTTCCACAATTGAAATACTAGAGTGTTTTTCTTAGGAATTGCTTTTCAAGACTATTTGTATAGGGTTGATTTAAGTTTCAATTGTTTTAGTTAACCTTACTTATATAATGATCACAGGTTAAGTAAATAATGTTTGTATAAGATAATTAATGGCTATAAAATAATGAAATAGAATAACACAATTACTCTGTATTTCAGTACCTAATTTGTAATAAAATTACAAGTGTCAGAAATTTCCAGTATTATTTTATTACAATTACAATATTCATATTATATCAGTCTTTGGAGGATATATCGGTTGGTGGTCTCGATGGAGATATTATAAAATATTAAGTGATATTCCCTTATGTTTGTGGTACGCATAAAATTAATTTGGTAAAACTTCACGAATGTTACCAAAATATACAATGAAATGCATTAGAAACCCGAATATTCTTGGTCCTACAACTTAATTATTGAAATTACAAATGTTGTAGAACTAACACATATGTATGTAGTGAATGTAAAAATGGATCATATGTTAAAACTTAACTATCCTATCGGGCAGGCAACCAACAAATCTTTTAACGGCTGGAAAAGTTTTCTAATGTAAATTATTGAAAAAATTATTCGCTTGCCACGAAAACGAATTTTACTTTATTAAGAATGGAAAATCAGAATAGGAGGTAATATTATAAATGGATGAATCTATCAAATGGTTGTGGGGCGACTTCCCTAGGGTCTGTACTTGTCAATCATACAGCACTTTCTTTCTAATTTACCGAGTGCCTACTGCCTAATCCCCTCCTTATATATTATGTACGAGCTGTCCCTAGAAGTTAGTTGGTTGAAAAGTTAGACATTATTTATTTAACCTATGAGAAAGGTACAGTGACCTATTTTTCCCTTGCATAAGTTTTTTTGAATGAAGAATGGTGAACAAAACTTACACAGAAGTCGTGTTAAGCCTTTTATTTCGTAGAACTAGCTTAGCAAGTTGCGTTCCAAGACTTTCATTCACTCTAAAACCAAAAAATCTATGTGTAAATTATATTTTATATGGTCCCCGTTCAATTTCCTTTGAAGCTAAGTTAATCATCGAATCCAAAATGGAATCTCTATATTAATTAGAGCGGGAAGCCTCAGGGAATTCGCGAAATTAATTTCTCAACTTATATAATTTTCATCCAAAGTAGAACTTTTTTTAATTACGATTTGGCTTACTTATCCTGTATTTAGTAACTACACGAATAATTATGAGTTCTCTTGAATTAGAATCGAAAGTGTCTTAAAAATACTTTTTTTTAATGATACAATCATACAATGTCGTAAAAATTACGTCGTTACACAAGATTTTCGTTATGTTTGGTTCTCTACATGCGTTAGTTAAGATGCTGTAGCATGTAAGATCGGTCTCTCGGAGTAGCACAGTGAATATTCATAGTGTATCTAGTGGCGTATAGCTTAGTAATACACTATGAAAGTACTAGTAGCAATCTCTACGAGTTTCTGATGTTAATTTTGTAGATAATATGTAAATAATAGTATTTTACTCGTAGTTTAGCCGTAATCACAGTTGCTTAATATCCAAAACGTCGGCAAATATCGATCTGTAAATAATATAAATAATAACTAGCGTTTTAATCCGTTATACGGTACATAATTTACTTGTGATACTCTAGTTAATAAAAGGCAAATATTTTATGTACTCGACTTAATACGTACATCGAAGCAGGAAATTTTATTTCAAGCTTCGAACACATTTTGAATAATCATTGGCCACCCAAGTTATGTATAAATTCAAGTTTGATGTTATCGCACGCTACCATTGAAGCCATATCTTCAATGTCAACCCCTAATTATTGCCTATCACTCTCAGTAATGAGAAATTTATACACACCGCCCTCAAAAAATCATTTAATGGAAAGCTTTATTTACATACATATTATAAAGGTCGTTATTCTAGGAGTCGCAATGACTCCTGCTAAATTAGTTTAGTTTGAAAAACCGATTAGTTTAGTTCGATGTCTTTTAGATATGGCCAAACCAAACTTATATGTACCTGAATCTACAATGAAAGTAAAACATTAATCTTGGCCTATTTTCTAAGGAAGCTTTATTAATTATAATAGAATAGTTGTTTTTCTTACTAATTCATTTATTGAGTTAATTCGAAAAAGCTGATCAAGCAATTAAATGGTAATATTAATATACTTAATAATAAGATATGAGTGTAAATTTGTTCTTGTTCTGAAAACAAGCTCTCCGTATGTCCGCTCTGAATCTAAATGTAATTGAACCATCGAAAATTGCTTCGAATGCGGGCTTCTCAATCGCCTGTTGATATCGCCATTATCTATTAAAAGGCCATTTTTTTTCGATTGACATGCTGTCATGTGAGTTGACGTGTTCATTGATAAACAATTTTATGTTCTGAATTGAATTTTGATATAACAATTGACCCCTTCAAATTGATAACCAAAAAAGTGACAGTGGCGTGAGATTAATAATTCAAATTTTATACGCATTTAAGCTGAGGAAACAGGAGATAAGTTCTCTTTTCATATGTGTTTGTGAGCCAATTAGGTTTGGTCTTTGGTGTTTACCTTGCGCTTCGTCTTAAATAACTTAACCTGAACGATCCAGCCTGGTTTGAAATACGTAATTTATCTTCAGATAGTTTAGATATTTAGGTAGATACTCGTAGGTGTAAGTTTTGCTAGTCCCTTGTATATTAATTAATAAGAGTCATTTATGTCAGTAAAAACTTAAAACTGTTAGTGTGTTATAAACATGGAATTTGGTGTTTTATGTCCACGCTAAAACACAATTAAAGTTGTTAAGTGTGGCCAGTGAATTAATACGGGAACTTGCCAGCAGTTAGCAGTTAGAGTGACCAACTTCCCAAAGTGCCGCTTAAGAATTTATATAATTGTTCTGATAAAACTTATTTGCATATCAATGGACAAAAAAACTGTTAAGAAACTCCTGGGAATTTACAGAAAAACTTCGTGTTTTGTAATTTTGTAAATTTCTTATACTTGTAACATCGTTCATAAAACAAAGATTTAAGGGTCAAGGTAAACTATGCCTAACGAAAACTATTCTGTAATTCCTATATATATATATATCAATCCTTGGTACGGTCAACATTTGTGTGATGTAAAATTTGTTTCCTGTGATTTGGGTGTTATAATATGTATGTTTAAAAAGTATAAATATATGTGTGTTTCTATTGTAATTGTATTAGCATCCAAGAGAAGAAAAGAAAAAAGTGATTAAACTAATATAAGAGTGGGTACCTACATTTAATCTTTAACTGTGTGCGATACTTTCTTACGATAGTTTAAATAAAATTAAAACATCTATTTTGAAATAGAAGGCTTTATAACAAATATTTAAAAATTATACATATTAAGCCCTGCAAGATTATAACGTCAAAGTCTTAAATTTCTTTATCAGACCGCTAAGATGCTTTAAAAGCACATAAAATTCTTTGATAGCTCCGTGTTTACATTTTAACGCCATCTCAGACCGTTTAACGGTGAGGTGTGATATTTATGATTTAATGTAAGCGCCACAATATCTTGACGTTAAATCAATGTAATTACGAGCATAAATATGAAATAAAAGTAATATAAGATCTTAGTTTCAAAACAATTTTTTAAATTAGTCTGGAATAAAAACTTAAGCCCTTTGCTTAATATTGGAAAGTATGTAAAATTGTTTTGTTAATTATGTTTACCTCTCGAATCTGAATTTCGTTTGGACTTAAAAGAACACAGATTACCCTCATGTGCTATGTATATGTATTATAGTTTCTTTATAACTGCAGTTCTGAAATGTACAAGTTTCAGAACTGTGAATGAGGTTCTAAAGGATTTGATAAATATAAGTACATTCCATATTCCATTTGTACGATTAGTAAGTCGATGACTCACAAAATGAGCGATAAATAATTATGAATTCCAATTTCATCTCGTGATGATCTGTTTCGAAACTCGCAAAGCTATACACTATTTGATGGCCGCTTTTACGTTGCAGTAAACATAATTATCCTATGTTGTTGTTAGATTTTGGTATTTGGGTCACAGATTACTTGAATCAGTTGAAAGAAAATGGGTTTAGCAAAAAATGTAGCGTCAACACAAACCTTAAAGTGGGTTATGTTTTTCAATACCGGTCGGTATATTAATTACATAAAACTCACTTGCAAAATATTATTTATAAGTGAACTTTACTTTTTTCCGAAGCGCCTAAACTTTATTGTATTAAATACGTATTAAAATCAAAATCATGGTAATGTTTTATCAGCTAACTACTATTATTTGTTTACGTATATCCCAATTAAACGCACGTCCGCATCCATCAACTGAAACAAAAATGTAAACAAAGTTTCTATATATTTAACGGCAGCCATATTGTTGATGGCTGGACTTCGAAAGACAGCGCTGTTGATGAAAGCGAGCTAGATGGCGCTAGTGGAACGTGCACCGAACACATCCTTTTATTCTGTTGAACTTTTTATAACGACCTCTCCAACTAGCGATCGCATTTATAAGCTGCCGCCCTCTTGGCCCGCACGATTTAATGTATCAAGATGACCTCATCACCGTCGCGAACCTAAACAACTCAGACTTCAGCTAATAACCTCCTTCGCCGGGAAAGACGAGGATGCTTCGCACTTCTCTCATCTCAGTGAGATTCCGTCCCGCCATTCAGACGACCCCGCCAGAACGGTTGGCCCGTTTTTGAGGTCCAGTCCAACAGGGGACTACTTGCAAGTACAAGGGTGTCTCCTATTAGACTCGGTCGTGAGTCGCGGAATTATATCACTGTCTTTCCACTGTCCAGGACTGACTGTACTGCCCAGTTATTGGATGTGGAATGTTGTTCCTGACAATTAGCACGGCCAGTACCGGCCTTACTGCTGCTATGTACCAACTTTCATAAATAGTTTTAGTTCGTCTTTAAATTAAATTATGTTAAATTAATGACATAAATTATTTATTGGTCAGACGAAACAAATTTCTATTTGCATATTGCATATTATATTGTATGTTTGGGCCAAACTCGACATAATTATTAACAGAGATTAACATTCATAAGGATTTTTTAATTATAAATATTAATTCATAAAGATTCATACATAACATTTTTTTAAAATTACTGTTACGGTAAGCAAGTGAAGTTATCAATTATTAACAGATATTACAATACTATTCACATCTCAGTTGTGTCTGCATAAACTCAAATTCACCCCTACTGTTTTGAATATTAGCGATATTCTATTAAGACTTTATTAGTTTTGAGGGGAGGTAAAAAATTGCTAGAAACGTTTATTTATTTTAAGTTATCAAAATTATCTTCCAACACTAAAAGTATTCCCGTTTGAGGATCATTTTACGTGCTATTAGTATTATCCTTGAGCGTTATTTATGGACAAGTAATAGCACTTAAAAGTATCGATACAGTATCATAAGTAAATATAAATAGTCGTAAAACTAAATATAGCTTATATAGCATGGGGCGACCGACTACTGTGACCGAAGCATCTTTCGTATGTCATAAAATGAACTTTGGCTTTAATTTTAGATCAACATTTTGAGTAACTCAAAACAAAATGTGGATCATAGGATAAAAAAACAGAGCTCAGATGTAAATATTTATTTGTAAAAGTTTTAAGTTCGATTTATTTTTGAGACAAATATTATTATTATAGTACGAGTACGAGTAAATTCAATAGATTGTTTCCAAGTCCATCTGTGATCAAGAATACACGGTAAAGCATATTTTTTGTTCTTTTAATTGAGTTTGAATGGAAAAAAAACATAGTAAAATTGCGCTTGAACATTATGAATAAATTTCAAAACTGAAAAATTACAAATATTTTGATCAATTTGCTTTCAGTTCTATCGAATACTTTTCACTCTGCCTATTTTCCAATAAAGCATATTCGAAAATCTCGACGATCAGAAATTCCAAAATCCTTTCGGTAGTCAATTAAAAGTCCATACATTGCAACAAAATCATTAAATTGATGCATACGGTGATTTATATAATCAAATACAGAGGAAATAAGGTTGGTTAAACTGATATTTAAGTATGAGATTTTCTAAGGGGTACTCGTTGTACAGAATCTCGGTATTATATTTAATTAGTATCTGCGGTTAGGACTTGCAAAGCTTATATAAAATAAAAGTAACTTTTGAAGTTTCTGCAACCGCTAATAGCGACATAAAAATTTTAGGCATTCGAAACAGTTATTTTTTTGTTAATCTAATTCAAGACAAACATAGTTTTATGTTACATTATTTGAAATAATTAATTAAATAAACCAACTACAAAATACCAATATTTTTAAAAAATTATTTTAGATTATTTTCTTACAACGAAAAACAAGTACAAATTATTAAAATGTTACCACATTTCTTTTCAAATCTTTTGCGAGTTCTATAAAAGTATAATTTTTAATTAAATATATCGCTTTATCGGTATCAAGTTACGAAGCTATTTTAACAGTGTTTAAATTTGTAATGGATATGTCCGGTGGCAGTGGACTGTGAAATTTTATATTAATAAAGAGTCCCCCTCGCGGTTAATGTAGCAGAGAGGTTTAATGGGGAGGTAAATATAGTCATTTTAAGCCCTTTTTAAAGATCCAACCGTAATACGATAGTTTGAGAAGCTGATGTGTGGAGTCCCGTAACCTAATAGTGTATTAAGACATATTTTTTTGATTTTGACAAATAGAAAAAATAGGTTTATGAAAGTAAACTAACTTCCTCATATTATAATGCTCAAAAAGCTATAAAATATTTTATCCCAATCGACTATCAAATTAGAATATAAAAGTAAATTGACTTTAATTATTGCTAAAATAATAAATATTTTTTTAGTGACAAATTTCAAATTTAGAATAAACACAAGAACCCATTTGTTATTTATGTGGCATGTTAATACTCACGTTGTTTAAAGCTTATTTCGATACAGCATTAGATAAACAGTAAAAATCACCGCTAGAAAACGATGTTGCGTACCTCCTTTTGGATGCAAATGGCTGTATTAAATTTGCAATTTAGACTTTGATAGCACCACACGTACGTAAGTTATAAGATGGTGAGGTTTATTTTCTTCCGTTGTGGAAGTTCTTCTTAGGTATCTAGACTATAATTTTGAATTCTGGTACGGGTACAGAGCCCTGCCTCTATATACTCCTCACCTCTGAAAGATGAAGAAGGATGACTGATGAGAATTTCGTCATATTTAGGTTTTCGACTTTAAGTTTGCTAAATTTCGTACTATGCATACTTATATAATGCTAGTTCATGCTCGCTGTTAACCTTTGTCATGGATTCAGTTTAAAATAGTGAATTTAAATATTTAAAATAAATAAAAATAACTATTTCTCTCTGCGGCAAAAAGCAGGTCTAAGTCCCCAAAAAAATCGACGTGTCAATAACAAACAATGACAAAGAGAAATTATAGACGAAACGGACACAGAAAAACTATGCATGAAATTCGCTGACATGTATTACTTACACCACATAAGAATTCTGGCAAACTGTCAGGCCAAAAGATCCTTCAGACAATGAACTCGCCCTATTGTAATGCTCAAATAGGTTTCACACTAGACTGTATACATCATTTTATTAACAAATTATATTTGTGATCCTTATCAGCAATCGCAAGACAGTTTTATGGCTTGAAAACTACTTGCGTATTCATATTTTTCCCAGCTTATTTGCATGTTACATCTAAATTGTGCTGAACAAATGTATATGTACTCGTATATTCGCAAACATAAGGAAGAATTACTTTATGTTGTAATTACAACAGACAAAGAATATATAATTGAAATTGAGATTGAGTATCAAGTAATTTTACATTATTGTATTTTGTTTTTCATCTTTGAGCTTGTACGGACGTCGGCGATGCGTGTCCCTCACCGAAGACTGATCACATACTTGTGTCATGTAGATGTAGATGCAACAAAATCATGTAGAATGTTAGACCAAGACCCACATACTTCCAGGTCCACTGGATTATTATTTCATTATTCTCAACGAACGCTGTTTGTAAAGCAACATCCTGAGGATGCTCCGGTTTCGGGGTAAAACGAGCGTCGAGTGTTTAAGGGTTTTTTTGTCTATTAGATTTTTATACTATGCAAAGTAACGCCTGATTCTATTAATTATATTATATTATATGAATATAATATGAATGAATCACCTTCTTCAAAGAATTAATAAAACATTAGATGCTCATCGCTAAAAGTAAAGTAGTTCCCCGTAAAGTGGCTAATAATTCGATAGATACTTTTACTTATACCCCCAAAATACTTACTCATTGGGGTCGCAGAAAAATGTCGGCATTCGGATAATCTAGCTAAGATAATTTCCACTCAAGTATACCGATGTCTTCGCTTAGGGCAACGAGCGACGCTGCGGGGCGCGCTAACTGATGGGGATTTAGTGGGGATCTCTTAATTTATAGCCTTGCTATTTTATTGTGTTAAGCTAAAGGCGTTAAGCAAAAAACATTAGTTTTATTTACAAACATTAATTGCTATTAGAAAATAGTAAATCAGTGATTGCTAACATTTGAATTAATATTATTTTTTTTATATCACTCATGCCGTCATAATTTCTATACACAGTTCAAACTCAAACGCATTGGGTCGCGAATTAGAAGTTTATATTAAATCTATAGATGTTTATAGATATTTAGTTAAAAGTACAAGTTCAGCCAAAACACAAATAGCTTCTGCTTCCGTTTCCGCCGCCTCCTTTGTCTTAAGCTTGGCACAAATGTTATCTACAGAGTCATAGCGAGTGAAATAATCTGATTTGTCCATTTGCCGGTCACAGGACATAACAAACGGCCGGTACTTCGATTAACAGAATTGCTTTTTGTTCCTTTATACCGATTATTGTACTTAATACAAGGTGAACATAGTATTATTCGTGATATATTGCTTTATTTTACTAAGTGACTTTTACTGCTGCAGTCTTTGTTTTCAGTTATTGCTTTGAGATTAAAATTTAATAGAATTATTATTATAATAGGATCTTATTAAACCGTCCATAATAAGATGCAGAATTATGCCGGTAAATCGTAATTTCATCTTCATTTTCTCAATAAATTAATATTTAATTGTATGTTGATGTAAAATATAAAGGAAATGTACAACTACGCTCGAAATAAAAGATTAAGAAAAAGGTACAGAATAAATACAGTGGTTCATTATTTTTTAATGTATTTATGTGTTTTATGCACTTAAAATGCGAGCCTATATGGCAATTTTGATATAAATAATTGAATTCGAATTTAGAACTAGCTCGGATCGTGCGACAAAAAGCTTGTCATGGTAATTTGCCAGTATTTATGGTAACATTTATCGCGTCATCCCCCGATGTGGCCCGGCATTTGTAAAACAGCCGGATTATCGGGAAACCTCCGGCAAAAACAGCCGGCACATAAATTTGCCACAATGATTCATGATTGCAGAAAGTTTTTGCCCAGTCGCTTTAATTGTAAAGTTTTTAATCGATAGCGGATTTTAAATTTTTAATGTGCAGTTCGGGAATGGGCAAAGTTTTTATATAGCCATAATTATCTACCAATTCCAATGTGGCTTTAACGTACTTAGAAAGCGCGCAGGTATCAAAGACTGAATAAAAATATTTCCATTATTTCTAAAACACTTAATTTAACACAATGTCGTAAAAGTAAATCATAATTGTAAAAAAAGTAAAGTTTTGATGACACGTATTGTATACATGTAATAAATCATTTTCAAATTTTCAAACATAACTATTTCATATTATGAATGAAATATATGTTGTTAAAATATCCGTTAAAATTACGCGGTACATTGTTACGTTTTCGTATTGTGAGTTATTTTCAAAAGTCCTAAAAGACTACCAATAAAATAAAATTTATATTTTGATATATTTTTTAAATATAATCATCACAAGAAATAATGAAAATGTAGACATATTTATTTAAACCTCTGATAGTAAGTTATAACGTTAAGGTTCATACAGGTGAACGAAAGCAGGTTTAAGCAAAAATTTAAAATTTCATTCACAATTTCATTACTGCAACAAAGTTAGCGGTAGTTAACCGAAAAGATAAAAAGAAAGTTCTAACGATTATTTAACCTTCCACTAATTTTAAAGACGTCTAATTAATTACAGCGACTCGTAAATATTAGTTTTGGAAGTTAAAAGTTTCGTGTTTTTTGTAATAACTGTCTATAACTTAGCTAAGGCTTTTCTGTAGTTTCAAATATTTGTACAGAATATGTATCTAAAGTATGAAGTGATGAAAAGTCTTTTATGTACAATGTTTTAACTTATTATTATATTACATTAATTTTATTTTTTTTCTCTTTATGATTATTATTTTTTTTCATTAGTCTTACTTACCATAACTAACATAGCACCTAAGCCTGAATTGTTACTAATATATTAACCTATTTATATAGATCTCTGGTCTGAATTAAAGTTATTATTATTATTATTAAATTACTGCGAGGTGTGGATTTAATTATGCCAAAAAGCGGAGTAAGCCTGTACAAAATTGGACATATACCTTAACATACTACAGTGGTCGTTTTATTTAACTTAACTAACTATAGTAATAACATTATTATCTTAACCCACGAAATTATAAGGCTTTGACGGTGGTATTTTGAATATATATATAATACTATAGATAATAAATTATTACTACTTCGGTCATATGCATATGTATATGTGAGAGATATTTGAGTAAGCAAAATACGGCATCGAAATTCACCCGAATTCAAACTTCCGGTTAACGTTCGTTCGTCGATATAAAAACATAAAAAGTATCAAAACTGTTGTATGGTCTATCGGTTTGATAAATGTCTGTTTCAGAACTCAGGTTGGTGAATATTGAAGTATGTAAATATAATTTAAGCATAATAAACAATGTTTATTAACAAATACATTGACATTGTGGAATATTCATCACTGCATGATGATGTTGCCATTGTATGTGGAAATAAAAATCACGGCACATTTTACTTATGTTCTATATATGTCTAAATAATATATACTTTTATAAATATAACATATATGCTGATCGATAATTGTTTACGGTATCCCATGAAACCAAGACTATCCTTTCGGAATCGAAATTGTAAAGGATTGTCAGATTAATAAAAATAGCCTTATATAGTTCAACTATTTTATAATTACTTACTATAAAATTTAATTTAGTTTTACTTTACTCTTGAAACTGATCGTCGATCGAAGAATTTCAATGCAGACAATGTATAAACGGTGGCTTATGTCAAAAGTCGTAGAGGGTAACAAGTGAAGCATAGATAATATGAAATTGCCGTGTAAGCACATTTTTGGTTCTTATATTGCCCTTTTAAACTGCCATTGCATATTTTAAATTCAATTCTTCGAAAGTTTTTTCTATATTTCTTTAATTTTCAATTTGTATTTCAAATTAACACGATGTAAAATTAAAGAATGTAAATTCTAAATGATTTTTTGTCTTTGTAAATCATTGTTGAACTACTTCATTGAAATTCCGATGAATCTGTTTGATGGTGATGACCTTTTTTCAGTATTACACGCAACTAAACTGCATTGTTTCGTATGTAATTAAACAGTAATAATTTCCGAAATCTTAATGTTTAATTTTTTATTTTTAGCTCTCGTAATGTTTTTATATATCTCTTTGGCTATCTATATCTACTACATATTTGAATGAAAAACTTAAATAAACAAAGGGAAGTTGAAGTCATCTGTCTTTATTTCAAAACATTGGTAATAGGGACGACGGTGCAAATTGATTGATAGTGCTTTTAGACAGTGCGATTCAGCCAAATTTAGAACTTGATAAAACATTCAATAATAATAATTTAAAGATATACAATTTAAAATAGATGTACGTATATATACGCGTTTTAAACGTCATAGGAACATAATGGACACTTAATCCTTGTGTATAATGCAAATCAATGAACCCATTTTCAAGCAAGATATAAATTAAATTTATAGTTATAAGCCTACTTTCTTGTTGTGTAATATTTTAGACATGTTTTCAAAATGCCCCTCGCTTAGGGATGAACTCCCATTTTTTCCTGTACTAATCCGACAATCCCGAAAATGGAGTAGTCAATTAAATGGACCACGGATTTGGGGTGTGCTTAAAATTTTATAAAAATTTTCCTTCATTTTCCTGCGTTTGAAATGATGTTAGAGCTAGCACGATTTGTATTATTTAACTCGCCTGCGGTTTCATCCGCATTAATTAAGATACCCGTGCACATCATAACGCGCAAAAAGGAACCGTTCCCTGTTTTTACAACAATTTTCATGACTGCTCTGCTAATATTGATAAGCAAGGTGATGTTGTACCTATAAAATCCTTTGATAACAAAATCGTTTTTCAGTTAATGAACCCGTTCTTCCTGATATTAACAATTTCAATCAAAAAACTTCAGATTACTAAGTTTATATCTTCGATTATATATAAATATACAAGTGTGTACGATTCGGTGTATTGTTTAAATTAACGACCAAGGTATGCCCTAAACTGAAAAATTTGATTATCCCTCGCAGATAAACCAATATTTTCAAAAAAGAGCGAGCAAACTTTGTTATGAAAGCAAAATTCCTAAAATCATATTTAAAGCCCTAATCGAAGATTCCCACGAGTAAAATTCCCTATTACAGGGGTGGACGCACCTTGCAACACTCATATTTATTTCGTACGAAAATCCGAGAATCATAGGAGAATCGACCATATTTTCACCGTGGTAAAACCTTTGACCTTTATTTGGGTATAGACGGAAACTGGGGGTTCATAACTATACATTTAAGAGCAAAAAGATTTTGCAATTTCAACTTTATCGTTATGTGAACAAGGCCGTTATTACACAGATTGTGTTCGCATTAGGTTGTAGGTATAAAAATCAGTTACAAGTGTTTGAAATGACGTAGCAGTACATTTGAGAGGTCGTCCCTTAGGAATAGCGCTCATAACATTAAACGGGTCAATGGACAGGTAAATAATATAATGCAAACGAATTTAATATGCCATTGATACTAAAGGGGAAGGGCTGTATAGGTCTCGAGTATTATTTGATTAAAAACTTTTACTATTGTTATTTAAATGAACTCAACTTGAACTTTAATTCATTATGATAAATGCTTATCGTAAACCAATGCTTTTTAATATAATATTGCATAAATAGAACACTTGTAGATAGATATAGTGACGATCAAAACTAATTTACGCAAATTACGCATCCAAAATTAATGCTCAAATTCAGAACATTCGCACAAAGTTAATTTTAACTCAAACCTCTTTTATAAACACTTCGGCGACGACAAATGCATGATACAAAAAATATATTTATAATTGTAAATAACATACTAAACAAATAATATTATATACAATAAATCATAGTTTATAAAGAAGTTTTTGTATGTATTTATTAACTTTTAGACAAATATCAACTATATGGGAAACATAAATCGTACATATATCGTAAAATAATGTTTAATAATCGTAAAACATACGTAAAATCAAATTACTATCAGAAGTGCAAACCAGCGCAAATCTATAAGTTAAACAATATTGCAGCTAACAATACAGTAGCATATTTGAACACAATTACCCGCACAAGGCAAAACATTTAATTGGCAGGTAAATGACGTTACAAAGGAAAGATCTTCCATTACATTATTATAAACGTCTCTCACTACTTGAATTACTAACATTGTTCTGGGTTTGCGGACTTATCTTCCAGAGGTAGAAACTATTATAGACCGACTTTCTACTTCATAATATTACAATTTAATTATCTCGGGAGAGTTGTTTATGGTAACATATGAATTTTATGTAAAGCTGTCGTTCTTTTCATTTAAGTGTGCGTGTCTTCTTTCTTGTATATAATTGTATTTACATCATGTTTTTGTTTAAAAAAATCATAATAATTGGCTAAACCTTAATATGAAGTAAGCCTTCATTATGGGAGAGTACAATTCTTCTTCAATAGATCTCTGCTATAAATGCAAAATTCTCACCATATCCCACAAAGCTATAAAACTTTATAAAATCATATTCATCTAAAATATTATAAAAAAACTAAGCAAACGTTCCAGCCACTAATTTGTAATCCAAAGCATTATCTCAATTATTGATTACAGTATTCAATTCACTCTCGAGTATAGTGTAAGGCTAAACTTTAAATTAACTGCATCCTAGACAGGAGGCAGGCTCCATAAAATGTGCTGAAGACAGTCTAACAAGGTAACTAGCCCAACTCCCGGCCAAGATTCAACCAGAGACAAACTCTCTAGATACTTGCGATGTGTTTGCGAAAAATAAATGGTTTTATCGTACTAATACGTTTCTGATTTAAAGACAAATAGCCATGTATTTTGCCTACTCAGAACTTGCAATTTCTTATATTGGCATTGACGCAAATTGTGATCTGACGCATGCCACACACATGGAAAACTAGTATCATTCATTTATAAAATTTCTTCTTTAACGTTTCTGAAGTAAACCTCAAATAGGACTTTTTTAACAATAATCGTTATATTTGTTTTTTATTATAATTATTAAATATGATTAAACTAAATGAATCCCTGCGCCTTCACCCGCATCATTAAAGACATCCTTGCAGGCCATAACACACATATACACATAATATATAAAATACTTAACATAAATAGATGCGATGTCTAATAAAGGCATCTATTTACACTTAGGAATAAAATTAATACTTCATTACATTCGCCTGTTATTATCATGCAGACAGTAGAATTTTTATTATTTAGATATTTTGGGACCATTCATAAAATATCTTTATAAATTACATACTATGTGTTAATCTAATGTATAAGCTATATAATTGTAAAGATCATTTAAACCCATTTAGTTATTTTTAAGTGAGTAAAAAACTTACATCCATACTTTCAAACTTTCTCGTTTTTAACATTAGTATGATGATATGCCTTAAGAATACACTTTACATGTTTGGTAGTTTTTTGGTTTAATGGAGATAATGCTTCATGACAACGCGAAAAATATATAGCAATTTTTTTCCTAATCTCACGTATAAACGTTAAAGGATTAAGGTTTTACATATTTTTATAACATTGTCGCAATTTATTAAATAAAATAGGTCCAATGCTTTTTCCCCAATTAATATGTATTATTTAAATGATATCAAAGTCCGAAATATCGAACTGCTCCTCCCTCAAAGAAGGGAAAGGATTGCAAATGAGGCCGACGCAAATGACTGCCTCTCAGGTCTTCCTTTTAATTAATAGAGGAAATTGTTTGTCAAAGTCAACGCTTCTTTTTCTCAAATTACTTTGAAAGTCTAAATCTTGGTAGAATTTCTCAGATATCTTGTATTTGTTTTTGATTGTTTATAAGCGTAACAGGATATAATAATAGTAGATTACGTTCATTTAATAAAACTTCTTCAGCGGATATAACGAAATTCTTTAGATGATTTATATAATTCGAACTCTCAGTCCTTTGCATAAATATTTTTGCGACTAAATATTAATCTTCGAATACACAGCTTCATTGTATAATGTTTTGTTAATTATAGGAGGTAATTCTTTTTACTTTATATAATTATTTCCGATTGTATAATAAGTTCGTTATCTAAATTATTGCACCGGCAATAAGAAGTCACATCTATACGATTTGAAAGATATTAAATTATATAATGTATTAGAATTTGGTGCAAATATAAAAAATGTGAACTAAGATTTGTTTGAAAATGATTCATTACGACCATGAATTTTCCACAAGTTTTTCATTCAAGGTCCCTTAAAACAAAATAGTTTCAGTACCCTTGAAGTTCCTGGAAATCAGCACAATGCAATTCCGGCCTACTAGACGCACATCAATGACTAGGAAGCCATGAGATGCACCTCTGAATCCTGAAGTTCAATTCAGTAGCGCATGAAACGTCGAGGCTGGCACACGTCTCGCCCTGTCTCTGACTTCGTGTCGTGTATATAGGCGTGGGTGTAGTGTTAGTGCTTAATGCTGAGGTTCGTCGTATATTATGTTTCACTAAATTTTAGCTAAATTTAAATGACGTAAAAATAAAATTACATCAAATATACAGACGCTAACACAGTTAATTAAAAAAAAAAAAAGAATTTAAAGAAAACATTAAATAAAAATAAATACTGAAAAAGTAGATTTTTGTAAAATGAAATGAATAATAAATTATTATTATAACAATAAAGGAGAATGAAATTTATTTAAATGCGGAAAATTTATAAATTTACTATACACTTTTCAACAAAAATAATGCTTTTCGTGCGCGATAAAATTGTAGTAACTTTTTATAATAGGTAATTTTATTGCCTCATTATCCTTATTTATTATCACACTCTAAATCATTGATAAAATCTTTATACAGACACATTTTAACCACGTGGCTTTACGCCCTCTTATGGTTTTAGATATTTTATTTTATGTGAAAAAACCCTTTTCAAAGGCGCCATTAATACATTAAAAATAATGAAGTGATTTCTTTGAATGAGTTGCTACGTTAAAAAATAATTTTAAATTTAAATGTTAAATTTAACTTAAATCCAAGCATACATCTACTCAGAAATATTGAAAAAAATAATTAAAATGTGTCGCGAATATTTTAGTGTTTATAAAATTATGTTGAAAGAAAGATGGTCGAAATATAAAGAATTGCAGCATGAACTCCGCAAAAGCGGACTGCAGTACATTATGTAGAATTGCCCTGCGGCCTTGTCTGCGATTTTCAGTATTCCTGTAAGTTTTTCAAAAGCTCGTTTTGTCGTGAGTTAGTTATAGTGATTTCAATTCAAATTGATACATGTACACTCACGTTATTTTTAATTGTGATTTTAAAAAATATTTTGTTAAATATTACTGACAAAAGTTATTGTAGTGATATAATTTCGTCATTGTATTCTTTTTATGTAACCCAAATAATACAAAAAAGTTATATAGAATGTAATAATCTCAAAGAAGATGTATGTAGTATACCAAAACATATAGATTTTTTTAAAATAACAGACTATGTTGTTATGACTGAAGTAGATAAATATTGTGTGTTTTACATTTTTCCAGTCGAATTCTTAAACAAACATTCCTGCCGGGTCACGCTACCATAAACTATTTCTTCGGCGTTTAGGGGAGAACAAAACTAGCGAACTAATTAATTGTACCGAGTAACTATGTAAATGCAGTGCCTGCGTGAAATAGGAGGTTCGGACACACGCAGATGCCGTTTAGAGAATATACGATCAAACCTTAAAGAATAATATCCTAGCGTTCGTATATACATTTACCTACTGCAATGAAACTGTTTCTCTATACGCCACATGGTTATGGTTGAGAATACCCATAATCCATATTATAACTATTTTATACTTCCATTAATCCTCTGAAAAAAATATATGTAAGAGTAGTATGATATATATATAGTTTTTTTATTAATCATCTCATATTTACTACTTAATATCGAATAATAAATCCAAGCATAATCCAATAAACAGATGTAGACTGGACTTAAATAGAATTAGATAGTCGCCATTCGGTTAACAAAATATATATAATGTAATAAATTTTGAAGTGCCTTCGTCTCTTTGAACACTGTATAACCACATGAATATGTTCTAAGACATACTTTCAATTCTTTAATACGGTGTGTAGCCACAATAAACGCGATCGTCCGACAACATACGCTAATGAAATTTATAAACCATAAACCGGGTAGAGTGTAATAATCATAAAGCCGCGCCGGTCTATGTATCAGGGTAAAAGGTAAATTGAAGCTTTAACGTCAGTTGTACCAAGGATATTTTTTTACTAAGCTAAAGTAGCATTATATACAAAAAGACGTGAGATCCCATCGAAATTTTTTGTAAAATTTGAGAATTGCACAAGCCGCACAACGCAGACCTTGTCGTAAAAGGAAATAAAATACAATCTAGCACAAATAGTAATATTGTCTTATATTAATACGATTAGTATGATATTTTAAATATATTTGAAAAGTATAGAGGAAAGTACTCTGTAACGTATTCAAACGCCATTTATACTATTGTATATGCCGATTTTTCGCATACTTTTCACGGCCAGACAAAGCTAAATCGAGTTCGCTCGTTCAGTACACCTATCTTTAGAAGCACATATCCGATAAATTTGCACAAGGTTATCTGTTAGTTATTTATTATATTATATATTGGGCCCCAGATATTTCTATCTATATTTGCAAAGATCAGACTTTTTTGTATTATAGATACTTCTGGAATGCAAATTCCTGTATCGCAATGTATCTAAATTTTAGCACGTATACTTACTAAATTAATTAAATTTCTCGGTTTCGCGCTTGTTATTATTAATGATATGAAATTGACGCTATGTGTCCCTAGTTAGATCACAAATTTTTATGTCAACTCACTCATAAAATGAATAATATTAAATTTACGGCACAAAATTAACATTATTCACCTACACATAATGATACATTAATAAAACTGAATTAGTTGAGGTGCAATATGTAATTATATTCTGATATATATATATATATTATATAAAAAAATATGTAAAAAAAATATACTTATACTTACATATATAAAAATAGAATACATAAGATTGTAACAATTATATGTACGTTTTAAGTCCCTTTAACATTAAAATGGGCTCCTATGACTATATTTTGGTCTAGATAATTTTTTCAATTACACTTATACCCCATGGATTGACTGTATACATATATTTACATGCATTATTCTTTTAATCTTCATTCATGAAGAAAATTATAAATCACACCTTTGAAGAGCACTACACATATACCAAGTGACAATCGCTCAAACATGATAATTCCGCTTCAGTTAGTCACAAAGGGAGCCGAAAGTACTTCAAGACGTTAAAAATTTATGACTAGCACTTTGTGCTTTTATTATCGTCGTCTGACGTCACGATAATTAAAGTAGACCTTCCTAAGCACTGAATAAATTATAAAGTTCGCACCCAGACTCTGCTCTGATTGTTTTTTGAACGCGAGTGCATTTAATGTTTTGGAAAATTTATTTATTGCCCAAACTTATCCTTTCTCTAAGATTAGATAGATACTTTAAGGTGCTTTTAAGATTATCTCCGTAGATATTTCATAAATAAATACGTATTGATATCAAATTTCATAGCTCTAGCTAGTCATAAAACCAGTAACTTCGCTTTCATATAAACTAACAAATAAAGCAGCGGGAAACGCCATCAAAATCAATTTTCTTAAAAGCTCCCTCACCTTTATTATAGCTAAGACGTTAAATGAACGATGAAATTATTTTATAAGTGTTAGTTACACATCTCACATTATTAAGTTAATTATTTGATTACACATTTTTTTAATATTATAAAAAAATTAAAAATAAATAAAAAAATAAAAAAACTTTAAAACTAACTACTGAATAATAATCATAATTTCTTTTTGTCTAAAATCTTACTTATACTTAATCATTATAAATCTAATTCTGTTGTCACTTTTAAGGAACATACTTGTTTCCATAAACATATAATCTGCAAACGATTTCTGCTACAAAGCTGCAATATCAGTGTCATAAATATTATAAATTGTGTGTAATATATATGGAAGAATAACATATCCACATAATATATATATAAGAAACTATTATTTACTTTTTTGCCACTTTCACATGGGTCGATATATATGCTCGGTTATTTTGAGTATTGCGGAAACCTACTCTATATGTATTATTGTATAGTGTGCAGTCAAATATTAATGTCCCAATAACTCCTGTTACATAGAACTTGATTTACATGGCACATGGTAGAGCACTAAATTTAATTACTTTCGAGCCTTTTCAGAGTAGCTTGACAAGTGAAATCACTTTGTTACGACTTCAGCGCTTTCCCTGAAAGTCATCAAACGGTGGGACTTAATTTAAGGATATAAACTTAATTTGTAAAGTACTAATATTTTAATTGGATATTACAAATGTTATAGTAGTAATTATTTCATTCTTGATTAAATTTGATTTAAAATATTTCGGATATTTCGGTTAAAAATGGGTTGTCTGGTTAATAAAAGATTATTTATAGTTAGACTTCTTTACTGATTTAAAATAAAGGATGAGGATATGTGAGGCATGGCATACCAATCTATTCTAATACCTAACAATTCGTGATTTAACAAGAATCGAAAAAAGATAATTCTAGCATTACATACCTAACTACAAAGGTGCAATCTGAAATACTCATAATACGATAATGCACTGGAAATGTCGAGTTAGGTAAAATGTAATAACTTCGCATTTGTATTTTTTAAATAAGAATTTAGAACTTTGCAAGCGTAAAGAGACGTAATATACACCAGAACCTCATTAAGCTTAAACTCATAGTTGCTCCTAATAAATTCTATATCAGACGTTTAAAAATGTGTGCAATAATTTATATTTAATCCTGTGAAATGGCCTCTTTCTCTCATCAAGAAACCCAGTCCAGTCCAGCGAAGGAGCTACCAAGGTAATTCTAGCAATTTATTATAGCTTTTAGTAAGTTTATAGTTTACTTATTTCTAAACTTATATTTATCTTGTGCGAGGTTCTATTGTCAGAATTTTAACGCAGTTTATAAAAAGTAATTATACAAATTGTTTCAATTCTAATAAAATACTTAGTTTGAAGTCACTTTTGATCTATTCATTTTCCTGAGATTTTGTAATGTAAACAAGTGTTCAAATGATTTTGTATTGATCACAGTGTTTATATTTTTTCATTATTCACGTGGATTTCCCATTACCATAAATTTAAAACAATTTCAAACACAAAAATATGTAACTATGTAAATTTATGAACGTCAAATAAAAGCTAAAGCTTTAATTACGAGAGAGTTGTACTGTACCATCACACCAAGCTCCACGCGATATTTTAGAGAGGTCCATACAAATGAAAACTTAAGATATATAATACCCAAACAAATAAAATGTAATAGGAACACATACACAGTATAAAGCGTAAACACCAAATAGCGCAAAATTCGCAATATTCAAAATTAATGTCATTACCGCAGGCCCAAATTCAAGCACGACAAGATCCAGTTTGTTAAACATTATTAGGCAATATTCAGTAAGTTGGAATATATAAAAAAACATTATTTACCCAAATTAACCAAAATGAGACGCTTTGCATAATTGTATTTCTATTATTGTGTGAATTTGTGGAACTGATTTGCAAATAATATACCCTAATAGGTACCGAAGCCACTAAAATATTTCAATCAAACATTAATCAACATTCGATCTATTCATTGATAATATGAAATATTATCAATTTGTCTCTACTAAGTTACTGATTCAAATTGTAATGTTTTTGTATAGAAACTATTTCGGAGTGACAAAACTTTGGTGCGATAAATTAGCCATTGAAGTTTACAATAGTTTCCAGAAATAGTATTTCGTCAGCTACAGAAGGCTGATCTTTCCGTAAAAGATTTATTGCCTCTGCACCATGCCACATTATTGCAAAATAATAGTTATTTCATGTGAAATTATTTGATTGGTTAGAAACTTATCTATTTATTTGGTCCAATGTTAATTATTTATTTATATTTATCATTATACAGAGGAGCATAATTGCTTTATAACAAAATAAGAAGGTTGACCGCCGCTGTCTGTTCAATAGCAATCTATGGGCACGTCAAATTAGTTTATCTGGCTCTTGGACACTCGCCAGAACAGGCTTATCTGTTAGATAAATGTGAACGATCGTTTTCGACAATTGATTGAGTACCGTAATTATTTTTAAACTATTTTCAGATTTATAGTATCTGTGATGTATCAAGTTTTGTAATTACAAAAGAAGGTTTAAGATAATATTTTCCTGAAATTCTCACTACATCAGCAAGTGGAACATAGCAGTTTATTTCATTTTTTTTATTTTCATAGCAATTCCATTATTATTATTATTATTATTTAATCTACTTAATCTATTTCAATGATGACGCAAATAGCTTTCCTATATAATTACACTACCAGACACACATATTATATTTCTTCTCTTTTTTCCGCGTTCAGCCAACTAACAAACAGTTGCTTCGGCTTTATAAAATTAGTGTAGAATTAAAGTTTCTATTTATTTTTAAGATTTGTATACGCAGTGTACACTGCATATTCAAACATTAGCATTAAGAAATAAAGCTTTTTCTTATTATTCCTTCGGAATTAAGAAATTTTATTTCAAATTTAATAAAAATTTAAAATTTGTATGATTATTCAGTGAATAAATTTTGTATGATTATCTTCTTAATAGAATTGTAAAGTGGATGTTATGTATTAAATACATTTTAAACAACTTTGTCAGTTGTCTACCGATTTCAAGTTTTATTATTGTCAAGCGTGGATTTGTTTGTAATCTTATATATAAAATTCTCGTGTCACAGTTTTCGTTCCCATACTCCTCCGAAACGGCTTGACTGATTCAAAAATACATACAATACTAAATTTTCATCCCTCTACGATCAACCCTCATTTTTTATTTATTAATTGAAAATTGAAATCACATGTATGGCAAAACAACGTTTGCCGGATCAGCTAGGTGATATAAGAAAAGTAAACGTTTCGATTGTTTTCCTCCGGATAAAAAATTCATACGCGTAGAATTAATTCTTTACTCCAACCAAATTTGAAGTCAGTGTAATATTCTATTATGACTCCTCATTTACGCATCTAAATGAAAAACGAATATAATTTCATACAATATGCCCAAAGAAATAACTCGCGAAGTAAGTCGATTTAGTCACTAAATCGATATTAAGCACGCTGAATACCAAAATTTATCGATCAACAAATCCTGTTGCGTTCGCAATTCGACGGATGAAATAAAAGTGAAACGCATACGACTGTTAGAACGGTATACGTTTTATTTTAAACTATTGGAAACTGAAATTAAATTATAAGAAAATTCAATGCTACTCTATCGATTCAGTTATCTACCGTTTCTATTTATTTTATATTTTGATTACAATAACTTTGTAAATATTCTACGCCTCTACAACTCTCTTGTGAAAAATAACATACTTGGCGATTGAAAAAAATGCGCAAAGCTTCTTATCGGCTGTTATATGCTCTTTATACAGAAGTAAGCGTAAATTTAGGTACTAGTTATTTAGTGTTCAGTTTGACTTTGAATATAAAACGAATAGTTGATATAAGAAAAGAGTGCTTAACATTGTATCGAAGTTTCAATGCGACATCTGCTCTATGCACTACAACTAAAAATTGTCAGCAATAATCGCTTAAAAGCTAAAAAAGTCTAGATTTCGCGTTTTCACATTTGTAGGGCTGGTCAAAAATAATTTGACATAACAATTAAAAATTAAAATGTTATTACGAAGCGTTTTAAATACTACATAATATAACCACGTCTGTGTACTTATGTACGTTGGCTTTTTAGGGTTAAGTAAATAATTCATTTATTAATCTTAATCTCACACAGAAGTGTGTCATAAAAATATTTTTGTATCATTAAACGATAGGGTAGACACTAAACATTAAAATAACTTTTTCCTAGCAAATGGTCAAGCACACGTAATATTTGTCTTTGTACATATTCTTGGCTCACGTTTAATTTAAAAAAACCACTCAAAATATGGTTCTTTATACTATATTTAAAACATCATGTTTTTTTAAAGTTAGTTTATCTGTAGCAACCCTAAATGTAGGGTCCAATGCCGGATGCAAAATCAATACTGCAGTAAAGCTTACAGTCTTGTTTTAAAAATGTTTTCTGCTTAAATGTTTATTTGGAAAACATTCCGAATATCCCTTTGTTCTTGTTAATTGTTTTATCCACTTTTAATATACTTTACAGATAGCACTATGAAGGCAAATAGTGACATTGATAAATAAGAAATGCTTAAATTTAAAGACAAAATAGACGAATTATATTCGGCATTACAATGGACAATAATTTGAACTTAACACCAAGATAATGTTCTAAGTATAATTAAAGAGAACATAGAGCAGACAAAGCTGTCTTCTGTTAGATGACCCCACGGTATATATAAAAAACAATCATCAATTCCTGTATCGGCATCTATTTGAAGATAATACTGATTTGTGTGTGGACCAAAATATCTAAAATGTTTACGATTTTATAATGTAAACGTTGGGAGTTTGAACTTTAAAATTAAAGACAAACTTTATAGCTTAAAAGCAATTCACTACCTCAAATATATGACATACGAATATAAAGTATACAAATGAACTTATGATTATTTTCTAGTATTTTTAATTTGGTGTTATAAAGAGTATTTATAAATTTATCATAAAATGATTACCAGTGTGGTGCTGGTAAGGCGAAACTAGATTTAAATTTTAATAAACGTAATGCGAAAAAATATGCAAGGTGCAAAATGATCTTTGAAAATGTTGTGGTAACACTACGTTAAGAAAATTGTAAAACCTCCATGGTTGCGATATAGTAATGAGACCTCATATTGCATCTACAAAACAGTATGTAACATATTTTGTCAATACTTATTGGTGTAGCAAATTTCATGGCTATTGTCGAGCTGTAACAGCTTGCATACTAAATTAGATATTTGCGCACCTTCCTCAAACATTATATTGCAGGTGCAATGCAGTTTTAGACATAACTTTGTTAATTATTGTCATAGTAATATTAAATTATTAAACATAGTTTCAAATTTGCGAAACGGTTTTTAAATTTAGAATAGAATCACAGAGCAAAGAGTCCATTCAAATCCATGTCTTTTTTAATATACAACTAACATCTATTGCTTTATTATTATATTTTTGTATATAAAAGAAAAAAGTCTTTCTTAAAATAATCTTTTTAGGGAACAATATAACTCTTTCATGGTGAGACACCAATATTATATGTCAATACAATACGATTCACAAATCATTCAGAAACGCAGGCAGGAGCTAGTGTAAATAAAAGCCTATTGATCGAAGCTCGAGTGATCGACTTTACTGACACAATTCCTTGAAGGAAAGAATTTCCTATTGTACGTGTCAAGGCACGAGCTGCATTTAAAATACAATGTGTGTCTAACTTATACTGGTTGTAAGGAATAAAAGTAGAAATTTAGCCGTAAATATAAACATTTGACGAATAAAAACCTCAATATTAATTAAAGACTTGGATCTGATCTTGGATAAAGTCACAATTACAAGTTATAATACATTAATGGCATCATAAACCTAGTATAATTGTTAACATGATTTTCAACTCGATTAAATGTATGTATAGAATGAGGTCACATAAAACCACACGGCTAAACCTTTAAAACTCATTTATCACACAACGCCGGCTGAAATAGCTAGTTAATGTTCATTACAGCTGCCGATAATTACCTAATTTACGCGTAAACATTGTGTTTTGCTTCGAAATAGCATTATAATGCAATAAAGTCATTCTAGCCCTATCATAAACACTTTATTCTATTATTATTATTTGTATGAGTATTTCATTAAAAATTGTGTGAAATTACGCAAGAACCAACAACTAACGTAAATATAGAGATTTGTAAATAACGTATAGAGCAAAACTTATTACACTATTTAAAAGCAATAATGCAAATGGTGGCTTTATATTAATTTTGTTTACAGTAAACGAAGTAAAACTCGATAATCACATTACACTTATGCACAGATCGGATAATTACAATCGATTTTTGCAATTATTCGGTGAAACAGACCGCGTTATCGAATAATCGCTCGATGCTTGAGTCGCTCTCGAGTTGGCTAATGGCCGTTGTTTCAAATAAAGGGGTAGCTAGGACTTGCAACAATACATGCTATAATAATAAAAATAGAAGCTATGAGTTTTAGTTATTTAATGAAATGAGTTTATAGCATTCTTTCCAATACTCTATGGCTGTTTTCTAGACAGAGATATAATAAAAATGTGAGATTTCTTCACGGATAGTGATAGTTAGGGTTTCTGTTTTAGACTCTTTTTAATCCTATTCAGCATGACAGTGTAACGTCTTGATTTACTTAAATATTTACTACATACTAACTATTTCACTACCTCCCTTTCTAATCTGGTGATATCAACATGAATGAGGGTTGGTGGAATAAGAAGCTTTAATTTTTGATCTTAATCGAAAATGTGTATTCAATACAAAGAAAAACAAACATATTTTGATAGTACGATATGTATATGAAAATAAAAATAACTTACTGTCTTTCTGTTTTTCTTTTTTATTGCACGACAACGTTTTTATTTTACTTCTATCAGATCGGATTTCATTGATATTTCAAATCACTCAATTTTCCAAAGCGTTTAAATTTCTAAGATTATTTCTTATATTTATGACATTAGCCAGAAGTGGACTGCAAGTCTAAGTAGCATAGCTCACTGAATCGAGTGCAGCGACGCAATATCCGCGGCAGTATTGGACTCGCGACGATTTCCGTTCGGTTCCTTGCGGAAATAAACGGAATCAATATTCCGCAATGCTAAACAATAAGTGCTCCCATTATTCCACTGGTTTGATGCTAACTGCCCTCATTACTCAGTATGCCGTCCCCCTCCATTACTTTTTGGTTTAAAGAATGCTTTCGAAAAATTCATTTGGAACTATTAAGATGATAAAAGTAGAACATCGGTATTTATTTTTGACGACTTTAAAAAACTTTATAGTCCTTGGATGATTAAGAATGTTTAACACACATTGAACCGTGTTGTGATGCATTCAGATAAGTAGAGGACGTTGCTCCAACCGGCTTACCTAATGCTAATCTGCCAGAGTAGGAAACGCTCTTAAACACGCATGACAGGTAGCGATTCGTAATTATTTTAATTTGATCTAATATTATATTGTAAGTAAAACCGATTTGTATGTATTGTGTTCAGGCCTTTTCTCAAAGATACTCGTCTCACATAAAACATCGAAGGCCGCTTTATTTTAGGTTAGGAGCTACAACGGATTGAAGCAAAATATTTTCGCAAATAAATAATCTTATCTAACCTAAGATGAAAAAGCTTTGCCAAAAAGTATGTCTTTATAGATCTTTTAGCCGTTGTGTGAAACAATAGTTTTTTAAAGTCACTAAAGGCTCTTTTAATATGATCTTTATAATAATGTATGTGAAAACCTTGTACATCTTTAGATTTACAATTGGATTTCAAGAGATTTTAGCAAACATAATATAAATGTCAGTTCTAATATAATATCTACCTATTCTACGCTTAATTAATTTATTAATATTGCATTTATTTTATGTATTTTTGTATTCACTAACGGGCTCTGTAACTTTTTAATTTCAGTTCAATTAAAAACCATTATTGAATATAATATCTTGTCTGGTCTTGAATTAAATGAAATGATCATGATTTATTGTCAATATTTTGCTAATAGCGAACATTAAAATAATTTTCATTGGGTTAGCTAACATTTGTGAAATACAACTTCTTGTGAAGCAAATTAACCGATTTGCCATGATGAATAGATATTACTAAAAGATTCTCACGTTGACAATATCAAAATGCTAAGCAGTTCTTAGACTATAAGAAGAGGTCAGTCCACTCACGTCCGTCCATTTGTTCCGTATCTGACACACCTGGCTTCGTCTTATATTGCGAGCGTTACGGAAAATTGGGGTGCATAATGTTGTTATCTCGTCTTTACATCGCACGTGATTTTATTTTGTTATTTTTATTGGCATTTATCGTACGAGCATAAATTTTTATTTGAGCACAGAAAACAGAACTTAATGCCAAAACTTAAAAACATTTGCATCTTTTTAATACAATTAGCTCGAATTAGAATCTGGTACTATTTCATATCGACATGTTAGGATTAAAACACTTGAGTTTATATCCTTTAACAGTATTATTATTATTTGGCTTAGTTGCGATATTGGCTTAAAATTATAGTACTAAGTATCATTTATTAACCGTGACCACGCACGCTGTACAGAACGCGAAACGTCGGAAAATTAAAATTATGTAATATACTTATATTTTGTCAAAAATACTCTTAATTTTTCTTTAAATCGTTTATTAATGAATTGAATGATTGACATTCAAATTCAAATTCAGTCATTCATAAAGTTATCCCATAAAGATCATCGCCACAATTAATACCACGTTCTTACCACGGGGCAATAATATGGTCATGTTGGGGTTCCCTCGCACGCGCCGTACCAGTGATGTACGTACCAGTTAATAAAAATTTCTAGATGTACAGAAGTAAACATTGGCGACGCACTGGGAGGGAGTTCTATATACATCCTTAAAGTGTTGTTGTGATATATTGTTGTGTAGACCGACCATTACCGATATTATTAAAAAAAACAAATATTCAATGTTGATTACCAATTTATATTCTTTAGTTTTTAATTTTCCAATAAAGAAACAAATTATTATTATTTATTTAATTATATTAACTAATCAATTCATTATATGTGCGACTTAACCCGTGGGGTCAAAATAAATTTTGAAGCGTGAAAATTTAAGTTTAATATTTAATGTTTTTGAGATGGGAGAGAGAAAGAATTGACGAGTAAAAGGTTTTGTTTATAGTAAATTATATCGTTGTATTAGAGTAGACAAAGTCACATATTAAGCAAATGGCTTTAAATAGGCATGTTTAACATTCATGTGCCGGTTCCAATATACAAGGAAAGTTAGCTCGGCTTGCATATGCTAAACGTGTCTTGCACACGCTTGGAAATTCTTGCATTTCTCAAATATTTGCTCTGTTTACTTTAGCTTTGAGTACCAGGAGGCTTATGAGAACAATGATTGTTTGCAGGGATAACAATGTAAATAGCAAGAATGTATAATTGCTTTGTTAAAGCTATACTTATTGGCACCAAAATGGTTAATAAGAGCATGATCTAATTTACAAGCGTAAATTATACTGGAAAGAATCTGAAATTGTAGAGACACCTAAACGTAAATCAAATTTAGTCTGGTAATTTGATTTCATTCTTTATACTTTAACCAATGAACTAGGCACTTGAGCCTTAAAGTACTGAACACAGGCTACAATTATATCGCCTTCAATGATATTTAAAAATGAATATCCCTCATTCAAATAATTTACATACAACAGTAGCTGGAGTAGCGCTACTTCTGTTATTTAATAAACATTTATACAATATTCGTGTTTACAAATATTTTAATTTAATAAGTGTGCTTAGCCCTACCTACGGTAAGCTATTTATAGCGTGTGTTCATATACATACAGACACAGCCAAAACATATCATCACACAAATGTTGACCGTACCAATAATTGAACCCGGGATCTTTGTCCAGCATGTTGGCCATTGCGTCAGATTCAAACGTGCGCTTATGCCTCCTAGGTACCAACATTTATAATACGGAATAATATCATGTTCTTTCAATTTTTGTTCCGAAACTCGTTTCTGAATGTACATAAAAATCTTAAAATATTACGATTCATTGTCACAGCTGCGGGAAGGGTCTGAAACATGTTTCTTTGCTGTAATCTCGCCGTTCGATACGAGCGACGAAATGTCTTATAGTCTGAAATACAGGACTTATTAAGACTGGATGAGATTTTAATGTGCTGTTTATTTTTTTGATACTTGGATAAACATATTAATGACAAAATGTCACAAGAGTTAAGCTTTATTTTAATCCAAAATACACTTTATTTCTTTTTAAAAGACGCTATTGGACAGCGTTTAAGGAAACAGGCAGCACTATTTTTAAAATATTATAAAACATTAATACAACTTTCTTGATACATTAAATAAAAATTAAAAAAAAAATTGTTTAGTTATTCCACACGATTCTTCTACTTTTGAGTCATTTTGTATTCCGCAAACTTAGATCCGTGTTCTGGATATAGATGTCACGGGGGAAGTAAAATAATTTACATAATGTAATCAGCGAGCGAGATCCGATGATTCGAGCTACTTGGCCCAAAAGGACCTTAATCTAGTTAAAAAGATATCTTGTCCCTTGGAATTGTTGATTGACGCCGTTCTATCGGAAAATCGGGATTACGATCGGCTTTTGTTATCCCGAAATTCTTTCCGCGCCTTTATTTTTGTATAAGACTATATTCAAGTATTATTTTTCTTAGTAACCTATCTTATTTTAGGAGCACAGGAGCTTCAAAGCAAACGCTAATAAGAAGGTCTGCATATTGTCTGTATAGGAACACTCAGACTGTAAATTTACAAATTTAATTATATACATACTGAACAACTATAGGCTAACCAGAAGTTTTAACAAAAACTGCCTATCCATTGAACACATGACAGATGACTGTAATTGACACATGTTTGTTTTGTACAAAAACCAACTTCTAGCTTATTATATTTGAATCTTAAATTTAATATTGTGGCTATTATTAATTTAATTGTTGATTATGGCGATGTTTACTGAATATTATATGTCAACGAAAATTATCTACTTAATTAAGTATATTTTTAATTAAAGTACAAGACATTTCAGTTGGTTTACATCCTTGAATTATTTCGTTGAAGATTTCTGGTTTTATTTGGACGTAAAACCTGTTTTATGATTATTAAAAAGAGTATTCCAAATTTAAAAAGTGGAGGAAACCTTTTATCTTGTAGTATTCTTATTCTTCATTTCCCATAGCGTGATTAGAAGTTTTATGTCAATTTTACGACGAACTCATTTGGTTGGAGACGTAATAAAGTCAGATCGGCGGTCCCCCGCTAAGCAAGCCCGCTTTGTATTCATGGGATGAAAGAAAGTTGTCCCAGGTGTGTCCCCAGCGCTACACCCGCCATCGATCCGCGGTTAAAAATGTTGAGTATTTCATATTGCCTGAACGATATGAAAGTAACTACAGTAAAGAGTTGGCAGCCGTAGTTCAGTTTGATTTATCCAGTTTATTGCAAAGTGGTACAATATAGGAATTCAAATACTTTTTTAATGAAAAAATTTGCAATCTTTATCTTATTAAATGCTTTATGAAAACCCAATAAATAAAGTAAAAATGGGTGTAAATATGAATTTACTTAATTAACATTTCTTAGTAATTGATTACCATCAGGGGTAAGGAATTATAATTTTAGCACAACCTGGAGTAATTACTTGCTTTCTCATAATTAATAAAACATTAAAAACGCCAGTTTCCTAGCCTCAAATATATCTTATTGCTTTGTTAGATACATTTGTTGAAAGGTTTTAATGTCTCCATCGCTCCGTTATTAAGCTGTGGAGTCGCGACAATAAGGCTTTCGGTGAATGTTGATGAAACTTTTAATTATTTTTCTTCGTGAACAGTCCATTGAGTGCTATTTTCATGACCTTATACCATTTTATAAATATTATCATTGTTTTTAAATTAGTGTCTGATAAGATCTGAGTTAAATTTTCTGTTAAAATTCTATTTGTGTTTAACTATAAGTTCACCGTAAAAATTTTTTAAAACAAGCTTCTGTTTTAATTCGCTGGAAAGAATAAAATGAACGGTTCATTCAAAACTAACTTATTAAAACGTCTCACTTTTAATCTTGGGACAAAAATTATTTCTAATTAAATTGTAAAACGACGTTTTACGTGAGGAGTCTGTTATATTACTATAGAATATATGCTATTTTATCAAGATTTTTAATGTTATTTTGGAACTTAAAATTTACTTAAATTCAAACAGTTTAGATATTCTACAAAATTAAATATGATAGAGGTAATTAAAATCAGTGAGCCAACTTTCTACTATTGCTATAAACGCGAATGTTTGTAAGTATTTGTGGAAGTTTGTTACTCTTTCAAGTAAAAACTACTGAATGTATTTTAATGAACCTTTACATTAATATATCTTGTATACATTAAAATTGTCCTAGTAAAATACCATCGCTTATCGAGTTACACAACATAATGTACCTCTAATGTATAACGGAAATGTTTATCTAAAATAGTCCTACAAGCATCCTAATACATATCTTATGTGTAAGCTTTAATAGCAAAAATAGTCAAATATAACTATAATAAAAATTTGTAATTTATTTTAAATGCTCACTGGATTACTGATTATTATTTTAATTGATTTCTTATTAAAAATTATACTTAAATTTATGTTATTTTTTTCGAGGAAACACTGCGGGGAAGTTTTTATTTATTTTTTTTTTTTTTTTATTTTTGTATACAGTCCTATAGGACTACATATTATTTAGTATCAATTTGTATCAGTTGAAGAGAAAATCTTACCTATTTATTTGGAACTATAAGAATTAAATAAACAAGAATTAATCGATTTATAAAAGCAATGTAAAGTAACCAAAAAATGGAGAGAGGTTTAATGGTTTATAATGCAGTTTTTTTAAATAAAGGAAATTTTGACGTCGTGCGCCCACACATCAAATATGTTGACGATTCGTCAATAAAAAAATTAAAAGAATATCATACAATTTTATTTAACATACACCTAGAAAAATTATCCATTTATTCCGGCCAATAGCTTATACACACAACTATACCAGTTAGCACGGAACATAACGGTCGTAAAGTCGCAATTCTGCATAAATATTTATGTGCGCGAGTGTACAATTGTTTGTGCTAACTTTGCCCGTACGAACTTCTAACTTAGTAACATATGACCTTAATGAAATAAAATACAGTTATTATATTTCAAATGTCATTAGGAAAGTTTGGCATAATACAGGTGTGAAGAAGACAGTATTTACACAATTTATCATGACAGTTATTCATAATACATAGTCATAATATGCATATATTATCTATGTTTGTATGTCGAACATTTGTACACATATTTGTAGACATACAAAAATAAGATAGCTATGCTGTTTGCAAATACCAGTAGTGCAATGTTAAGCCGAGCACCAAAACAACCATGCAACCATGGCTCAAAGTATGTTGCGAAGCCATTCAGGCCATTTTCGCAAAACATTTTATATGAAAAGTTTTAGAAACTTGAAATTTAAGCAACTGCTAGTGTAAAATCAGTAAAACAAGTAGTTACGTAGTCCACACTCATTATTTTCGTCACTGTTAAAATTATACTGGTACATCATTCTCCACTCAACCTAGAGAAATTTAGTATATAATTAAGTTTACCAAGATAAAAGTATCAAAAGCTTGAAAAACTAACTGAATTTGTAAAATTTCTTCAACGAATTCCTTGCGGACTCAGTGTCAGCGAGTATAAGCTACTATAAAATAAAGTGAATTAGGATTGTGTCATATCATATTTTAATATGAAAATGTACAAAAATGTATGGAAAAAATATAATTTCAAACGTCTGTTTTAATGTTATTTGTATAAAGTTCTTCAGGCTGTCAAATCATAAATTTAAATCATATTGCCTCTATATTTTTATAACGACAGTGGTGGGCTAGGGTAATGTAGTGGAACGAAAACGATTTTAATGTCTTACATCTCCCCCAGAGTCATGACGTTCTCCTAATGTCGCGTGCAGACACAGATATATGTCCCCCGAAGTGTCGGATGTTCATTTATGTTGCCTATTTATAATTCTTTGTTCTTAGATTTTTCTTATGGTTTTATAGTCTGGGTAAAATGTTGGATTTTTCTTTCTTTGAATGAAGTATTTATGTGTAGCCAGATATTGCTTTTCTATACTTCATCACAGGGTGCTGCGTTTGTAATATCTTAGATTAAACTATAATAAATTTGTTATCTAATTTGAAGTAGATGCTGTAAATATCAAACTAACTAAACATACAGTATACAAATTTTATATTTATTCACAAAATCCCTTAAAGCCTTTTATTAGCCTTTAATTACAAAAAACTTGGTATACGTTAAGATAAGGTCTGTTTAAAAACGTCTAAAAGCCAAGGATCAGTATTAACAACAATTCGAGAAAATAAACTAAGTATTAATCACGAACAACGAAATAAAAAGGTTTTGAATAATCCGGCATGTTTATATTTAGGTGTTTTTGTTTTCTCTATTTTTCGCTTTCGTAATTTGTCTGTTGTTTGTCAAATACGCTTTTATTTCCTAATAGCCTGTGATTTTCGAGCGGAATTGGAATACATAAATACGTACCCTGGTACATAAAAAGGTGAGGGAGAAGCCTTCTACGCCTTATATTATGAATATTATCTATTAGTTATACCAGTAAAATATGTGTGTCTTCAATATTAGTATAGGGACGCAGACGCTGTAAAATTCATACTATATACATATATGTGTATGTTAGGTCTAGTATTTTTTAAACTTGTTTAGAATAATACAAGTCTTTTCTTGCGTTGTTTTCTTATATTTCCTTTCGAGAAATTCTCTTCAACCGTAAATTGTAGGGTTTCGTCTAGCCTTGCTAATCCTGATTAAATAGTGAGATTATGGCGACAAATCGAGCGTGACGAAGGGATTTGCAAATCTGTCCGTAGCTTTAGATAAGAAAAAATTAGGGCCTTGTTTAATTTGCTGAGAATATTGGATTTAGCCCTAATATTTATTTAAGAAATAACCTTTTCGCTGATAATAAAATAGACTTTCGCCTCGCGTCTTGTCATTGTTATTTTTAAAACTTACGGTTACATGTGCTTATAATATTGACGCAATGTCTTAAAAATTGAATTTGTCGTAAAATAAAAGAACTGTGTGAACGTGAAAAAGTGGTTTTTAATTCAATTTTGAACATATTTTAATTAGTATAATACACATATATAGATATATGTCGTCACAAAAAATCGTTTGTGTTTGGATGTTTTTTATACAATTAAGAGTAATATAATGCATGTTACACACACGTTTTTGATTTCCAAAAAATAACTATTGAAACGTCATTTCCAAACAGTGCATCTAAATATCTTAAATCAAAAGCTCTATACCATAAAAACATCCATTAAGTATCCAAACTACAGCATTTAAAGCTTCTAGCGAAATTTCAAAAGCTATCTCCGAGCTTTCCCCAGTCCCTTTTTAATCAGAGCGTTATAAAAACCCCTTTTCACAGATTCAAATATGACTTCATTTTATTATGCATATGCGGCGTATGCAACTCGGACTTGCAATTTGTCGCTTCGATGAAAATATTTGTATTCAATTTTGCATATGATATTTTTGTCAATATTTCTGTTTGCTGTCACGAGTATTAAGTGCTGTAACGTTAAGCAATTTACTCCAGCGTTGCATAATAACATAAAACGTTTTAAAAACTTTATTAATTAGGGTGATAAGTGAATAGTTAGTTAAAAACAATTTTTATAACACTTTAATTACGAAATAACTTTAGGGATGAAATTTCCATATGATGATGCACTATCATCTGGCAGAATGTCCAGTTTGTAACCCTATTAATGATATTGAGGGACCTGGATTTAGTAAATAAGATTTAATTATAGTATGGCAACCTTAGATTTACAGTAATGTTTAATAAGTAAAAATTCGCCGTTTTGGATGATTTTCAGCAGCCCTTGTCATAGCCTGACTGAAACGTGACCGATGTCTGATACTACTACTACCTCTATTTCTATGGAGGTTTTAATTATTACAATTTTCTATGTTCTGGTCACTATTGTCAGTGCTCGTGTATATTAGTTTAGGCTTTACTTTTAAGTATTGAGTCCTTGGCGTTGAAGTCTCAAAATATCTTCTCGATTGACTGATTGGATGTTTCTTGATTTTAATCGTCCGTCGGCGTAAATAATACTTATAATTATTCGCGTTTAATTCTATTAATTTCATCATTTTATTATTAATGATCACTGCTATTATCTCACTAATCCAACAAGATCTATTTTAAAACTACTTTGTGACATCTGCACCGTATACTTTTGTATGATTATAAAGTTATGAGAAAAACACTGAATAGGCGTTTGTTTTATCAGCGATTTCAAATCCCGTCTCGTGGGTCCATGATTTATACAAGCATTCTCCCCGTCCTCTGAGATTCAGCAGTAAATCTCGCCACAAGTTGCGCGACAAAAATATCATTATGTAAATTTACATAGAAATAAAACCTGATTCGTATTGCATGGAAATAGCTTTTCTTTGGAGTTTAATAGGTTTTACATTTTCTCTCAAAAATTCGTTTTTTAAATGTTTAGATTTTTGTATATCTTCCTCAATGTACTATTACGTAGCTTACATTAACATATTTAGTTAGGGAGATGCTTTATATAAATCATATTATATAGCAAGTCCTCTATATGTGCCCAACAACAGATATTTCTCACAATCGAGTCGTGAAATCAGTCTGTGCACTTAGACAATAGATCCTGAGCGACACAATTATTGAATGAACATTGAACACATTGTTGTTAACGTCAAAGCTATGGACTGCATGGGGAATAGTTCAGTGTTTACTACAATAAAATTTTGTAATTTAAAATGTTTAATAAATATCACGTCTTACTATCGTCTTTGTATCTTCGTTATTACGATTCAATGCAACGATAAAACTATTTTCAAAATGAAATACTGAAACAAATTATAAAGTTATGTGATAGAAACGATTTGAATAAATATAATTTATCTTGACTTATATTGTGAGCCAGCTATGTATTTAATCTAATTATTACAACTAACTATTAAGTGTCACATCAGTGTTCTGGTTATGTCAGCTTATTCATTTCAAAAATTTGCAAATTGAAAAACTTATTGTCGCTGTCCTTAAACTTAAAAATTGTATTAGAAACAATAGTATCATTTCTTTTATTATTGAATAAAATTTTTAAAAGGAATAAAATATTACCATATTTAAGATTCTGAATTTAAAACCTCACAGCGCCTGACGCCCCTATTTTCCCATATGGTTTTCCTCATTTCCCCTGGAATCTCTTACATTTATTTTTATTTCGTATTTGTATTCGTTTCCTGTAACGCCATATATTTCTCATGACGGCTCCATATCGTTTGGGGTGCTGCCTTTTTGTGGGGGTAATAAGTTTATAATTTAATAACAATTTTTGCTGCTTTTTGTCACTCTTTTTGCGCGTTTTTACTCCATGTATTATCGTTAATTGATTTTATTAAATAGTTAATTTTTAAAATAATTGACATCATAAACATACTTGTATCTAAGAATTATGTTACAGATATGAAATAAGAATGTTGTTTTAGTCACTCACCAGTGACTTGTTAATGGCTAATAAAACTGTGCTCACACGTGGGTTCTTCAAAATCCTGTAAAAAATGGCTCTCACTTTCCATAACATACTTAGAGGCGTAAATCTCAACATGTGTCGCCTAAATCTGGGCTATATAAAGGGAACGTTATTTCACCGAACTCGTGAATAGGCGAGAACTCTTCTTTATGGCTTACAAGCCTCTTGAGATGGAGTCACTTGGTTCTATAAGTCGTCAAGCCACTTGTTTTTATGAAATGTATTAGTTTTATGATTAATTGAAGACTGAATATATACTATATATATACTGAATAAATTAGTTAGTGTCTTTAGAAAATATGTAAAAAAAAATTGAATTAGGTATAAAGACTAAAGTAATTACTATTTTTATAAATTTTTACATAAAAATGTAGAATCATTATTTACGAATCTTAACTATTAACCTACTGTTTGTTTTTCTCATTCCATAGAATTAAATAATAAATTAATGTCTAGATTACAAAACTTGATAATATTTACCATGATACCAGTATTGAAGCGGAACCATGTATTTTAGACACAAATAAACACTTAATAGATGAAAGTGAATGGTTGTAAACGTTTCGTACAAACTGTTCTTTTAAATAAACGAAACGTTGTTTAAAACGGCACCCTTCACGAAACTTTTCCATCTGGATACAATGCAAACATTATACACGCGTCCGCAGTTTAGGGAGATACATTCATGGCTTCAATAATGGCCTATGTATTGAGTTATAGCGAGTTTATAAAATTATACAATTATAATTATTTCCCAATCAAGATGGGGTTTATATTTATTTTGGCTTTTGGATTAGTACATTTTTTTATAAAATAGGGGCAAACGGCCAGCAGGTTCTCCTGATCTTAAGTGACATGGACACTCATAATGCCAGAAAGTTCGTAGGTCAGATAACGATATGCTCTTTTCTTGAAGGTCCCCAAGTCGTATTGTTCTCTCCGTTAAAACCTTAGCAGCTGGTTCAGTCATAATGTTGAATAGTCTAAGCTGTACTTTTGTCTAATCCTATATAGATATTTGTCAAATCTATTTTAAAATCTGCACGCTCCCTCACTTGGGCTCACAAAAACGGACCGGAAAAAACCGTTTCGCCAGTAAAAGGAACAAACTGATACACAACAATGCCATGATCTCTAATGAAGAGTTTTATACACAAAGGTACCAACTCTTTTATTAATACCCCGTGTGTTTTAGACTTATCCCATAGGGTTTTTATATATACACCTATATATTGAAGGTTGTCATCCTTTCAAAGGGATTGTTGGAATACGTTCACAGTTGACGTCACATTTTTTCTTTAAATTTTAATTGCTTTTCTTACATTACCACCGCACGGTGAAGTGTAAAATTTTCCAAGGTTTTACACAAATAATTGATTTTCATTGTTTTATAATGTTTAGTATAAAAGCTGACTATATGATCTATCATCTATGCCATATCATACAATTTATTTTAAAAGACGCAACAAAGCTTATAATCTACCTTTAAGTTAAACCTCACTTTCATAAAGGAAAGCCCATTTTGATATTACTAAAAAAATCCAATCTACAACGACAATGTGAAATTATTATTCATATGAAAATAACTGAGGATGATACTAATGACACACATATAAAGTACGGAAGATCATTTTGTGATATAAAGTCTCAGGCTATTGCATTGGTCTATTATCAGGTACCTATTGCAGTACTTATACGAGTAATATAATATATTACTTCTTACACCTGAATCGGCATAGAATTTTTTTGTTCTTATTACTTCTGGAACTAATCTGAGTTGCCGAGTTATCTTACCATAAGATACTGCTCGCATCGAGATACTCCACGTTTGCCTAATCCCATAGAGCTAAAGGAGAGTTTAAAGTTTAAGAAATATACGAGATCTTTCTATACCTCTACATGGAAGATGTGCGAATACGCGTGGTATGTCTACGAGAATTGCGGGTCACTTTTATGATGGTAATTGGGTTTCTTTGGGTTACAGGCCGGGTGAGGGAATAAAGTAAAAGACAATAGTTTAGGTATGGGTTAATTCAGGTATCCCAGAGTTTCATCGATAAAAATAAAAATTGCACCTAAATTTGCAAAGAAAAATTTAAGATATATCTGATAATTTTTATAAATTATTAAACTGCGACCTCTCCATATATGTAAAAATCTTCAGCAGACTAGACTATTTTTAAGATGGCATCAAGCCAATAAAATACGAACTTGAATAGAAATTAAATTGTATTCTTCACTATACGCTGTCGTGACAGCTGAAACAAGATGGCGGGATTTGAATGCCGTGCTTATAACGTATTATTTACTTTTACAGCTATGGTTATACTATAATATAGTCTTAGTTTTTGATAAGGAGGAAGTTCCCTCAGTTGCAAATTCTTAATGTATATTCCTTGTATGAAATGTATCACAAAATTCACTTTCTGAGTAAAAAGTTAAGTACATATAACAACATACCTGAACATTTTAAACTGTAGTGAAAACTGAATTTCATTCAAACACAACTTGTTTAATTAAATATTCAAATAACATAAAACACCCTTTTGAAATATTACACCAATAGTCGTATAATTCAAATCACGGATGAAAATAAACCATTTAACTTCTATTTAGCGCCATTACAAAGTAATGAATTGAAAAATGTTAAATAAACACTGGGGAATACAGTATTGTGACGTCACGCGACCGACATTGATAGGGTTAGGTTTTAATTTATTGTTTTTGTACATTAATTTAATACTGAGTTGTGTTCGCGATTTTATCTTGCGTTAATGTTATTAAAGTTTTTAATTGAGTGTACTTATGAAATATTAAACGCGAATTTATTTACGAGTTGTCGACATTGTTACGTTGTTATATTTGATGCAATCTACGTTTTATACTCTTTAAAATATCAATAGCTTACAGGACATTGTGGAACTATCTTGATAAAAGTCAATTGGCAATTCAAATATTTCCAATCGAATAATTTTCATATCGAAATATCAAGAGATTCATATGAGATTACTAGATTACCATACTGACGGGTTTGTTCTCATTTTATTTGTCTTATATTGATAAACGATCACATTTGTGCATTAAAAGTTCTATATTAAAAGCTGTTACTACTTAACACTTCTTTTTTTAAATTGAATTTTCCGGTCCAAGTACTTTCTCAATATAAACCTTTCCCAAAACCTCTATTTTAAATGTAAAATCATATATTTTTCTAAAAAATTATACAAATATACATGTAATTAATATAAATCCTTTTGGAAATATCGTAAAATCCCATATTCACAATGGGATAGTTACATTACAAGAAATACAACAATAACCATTTCCTATGTTCTACGAAGACACGAATCGATGGTTACTTCGAAAGGAAATCTAAAAATAATAGAAGCCGGCTTATTCATGGTACGAGGAGCATTCTATCAAATGTCAGGAGACGGCCTTTAGATTGTTTTCCAGGGAGCCATCGGGCCGTAAAATCAATGACATCACAGAATATGAACGTCTTTTGATATCGCTACATGTCTATTTTCAATTCAGACAATAGTCTTTGACCAGCTATTAGATTTCTAAATATAAAAGATCTCCGTTATGCTAAGCTTCGGTTATTGATTTTGACATAATAATATGTGGCCATATCCCGGTATAAGTAAGGCAGCAGGAGCAGTTGATGTGTGATATGTGAAGTATGCATTTTAATGAGGTTAACCACAAAAAAAATTGAATTCTTTAAAAAAAACACATAAGAAATATTTCTCCAATATTAATTCCAATCGTTAGTTATATACACGTAATTGAAAATATATAATAATACATAATTTAAAATAGATAAAAAAAATTGTGCACATATCACATTTTAAGTTGTACAATATCGCGATTCAAAGGCAAAAATAATTTTCCTGCCCTTTGTCCCAACTCCGACGAACTTCACACAACTTTGTTTAAAATATGTTTTCAGCTTAAATATGAATTTATAACACGCTATTTTCATATAATACACGCTCATTGCTGTCAAAAAGCAGAAGTGGGAAATTTGTCATCGCCCTGCCCCTTAATTTTGACATTCATGGGTCATTGTTTCATTTATGTCGTCAAAATTACAAGTATTTCTCTAAGAGATACAATCTAACGTTACTCTTAACATACTACATTGAAAAAAAATTCATTTACATAAATAATAAACTACTATTTATACTATAAATAGCAGTTTTCTAACTACTCATAAATATTCCTCATTGTAAATGTAGATTATTTGTACTTCTTTTATATTAATAAACGATTTAACATTCAATATTTCTTAGCTATATAAAACAAATCAAATTATTACTCTATTTTACTACTTTAAAATATTAAATAGTATTTAAAATAGTATAAAAAATATGATATAGGTAGAATAACTTATATTAGCAGAAATAAATCTATATACTCGTATATTCGAAATCATCCAAAAGTTGCTGTGGGAATGTTAATAGTTGGAAAAATAAAGTATTGGTCGGGGCACGCGATTCTTGCACGCTAAATGTTGTTTTTAGGATTTCTAAAAAGTAGTTTCACTAACACTATAAGTGGCTGGAAAATGCAATTAAATTTAGTTTTAAATACTTCAGAACATTTATGATATTTGCTTTTTAACATAATTGTTGAACTGCACGAATCCTTTGCAGTTAAACACATATTGTTTGACTGGTCGTAGGGGAAGGATACAAAAAGAACGGTTACTGAAATTGTATGTATGATAAGATTACATTTTGTCTCGAGAAAAAGAGAAACGTTATTAAAGATTACCATCGTGTTACGAATTCTGTACTTTTGATTATCGGAATTCTAAAATAGCAAGAATTTTCAATTTATTCGTACCAGAAGCATCAGTCGTCACGTAAACACCATCCATCTCGCTCCCCTATGTATTGACGCGTTTTGAAAAATGTAAAAAAGGTCATTTGGGACATCACGTACTTTTCATTTATTATACCCTCGAATACCTTAACGATTCTGACATCAATGAAGTTTGGTGATGACTTCACAATTATAGCTTTTCATAATTGAAAACATAATGAAACTTTGTTTATTTTCACATTAACTGATAATTGAAAGCTTTTCATTTAATTTTGTACTTTTTCCCAACACCATACTACCATACGTTGCGTACACACCATACCTACTTTGTATAGTAGGTTTCAGCTCGGTTGTAAAAACATACCACACAGAAACTTAATATGTAAACAGACTTGTTTTATTTGCGACTTAAATTTCTTCAAAACCGTTGCACAAAAGGCATTTTGGATACCTCTTACAAATTTCCCATGTTTATTGATTAATGACCGATCGTATTTTTAATATTAAACCTTATTTACAGATCAACAAAATGCAACGCTGGTTCTCCTCACAGGGAAAGGCGACGTCGGGAGGAAGAACCACAAGCTTTGGGCTTCAGTGGAGCGCTCCACAGAACCCCACCTCATCCCCCACCAGCACTTCTACGACGTCTCGGTGTGAAGGAACCAACTGGTGTTGGAAAGGTATTTTTAATACCTATTACTAATATCCAGTATATCCCCCTATAGATCATTGACATTTGGCATAAGTTTTCCACATACTACACACATAAAAGTAAGTTATAACGTAACAAAAATAATCAAATAATACAATTGAAAGTATATATATATCCCAAATCGTGTGACCCATTTACAAATTTCTGTATAGGTTTTTCAGTTAGTAATTCACTAATTGTTGCTCTTCTTGCAATTTATATAAATACAGAGAGATTTATAAAATAATGTATTCAAATCTACCTTCCATTGTTATGACAGTGCACTGAACTATTTGAATAGAAATAGCCACTCAATAGGGCCAGACTTTACTTAAATTATAAAGTCTATTTACTTTTACAAGTTCGTAGCGACAAGAGTTCGCTGAAAACAAACTTCGCAATCCGTACGTGTCGCCAAGACGTACTCGGTCGATGATTAAAGAACGTTGCAGAGTTTCCTCTCAAAGAAATATCAATATTTACTTTATTATAAATATTGAATGGAACTGATTTTAATATTTAAGAAATATATGTTTAAACAGGAAAGCGGCTATAGCAAAAGTTGTTTCTGGTGATATATAAAAATGAACAAATTAATATTATGCTTGAATTTTACTACTATGCATCCATTGCTTTTTTTTACGTTTTCAATTAATGAGAATATCTATATTTTTATGAGAATATCAAGATTTTTATCAAAATTCGTGAAAAAAGAGACAGACAGAGTTTAATTATTATAAGTATGACTTGTTTTTGGTGGGTCTAACTTTTAAATGATGTAGCATTTTGTAGTCATTGCATGCTTACTACAACTACGATCCCCTGATCCAGAACTACCAAACAAACTCGTCAGGTTACATTACAAATCATTATATGATAATCATATTCGATACTTGCCCACAATTTAAGTTTCCGTAAATTTTATAATTTAACATTCGTTGAATATTCTTTATCGCTTAATATGCCACAGGTGCCATTTATATTAAACGCATCTCTAATAAATGCTTACGTGCTATCATCGGTGTATCGCCATTACGGTTAATAATAATTTACAGTAGCCCCTTATCCTGCGCTCACTAATTGGTGCACGTAATGAGACAGCTGATGATCTACCCTAATGAGCACCGAGATGTATATCTTTTATTACAAGGTACTTTGACTTCGAGAGCATTCCAGTTTCTTTTTGTGATCAATGAATGACAAACTTAACCTATTTCAACAATAAACACAACAAGGATTCATGAATTCATTTTAGCATTACTAATTGATTTAAGACTTAATTTGGATATTATTGATTTATTCCTTTTAATATACTATTATATAATAAATTGCATATTATTAGTATTATACTATATAATACTATACTATAATATTGTCTGTTATTAACAAAACTGTTACTAATTTAAAGAAAAGCACTTTATTAACGGATTTAAGTTATGTATTTTCGCAAAATTTCAATATATTTACATTATTTTAAAATGTAATACTAATGTATACTATAGTATTACACGCAAAAACAAATACTTAACACCGTTAATATCTCGTTCTCTTAACCTGTGCTTATCTATCCCTATTTACATGTAATAATTAATTAATTTTTATGTAATACTACATAAACTTCCCCTATGTATAAATCATAGCTGTGTATAAGACGTATATTATAATCTTAGTCTAATAATATGAAGATTAGATTTTTCCGAGTCATTAAAATCTCAGCTGGGATTAATAAAAGTTCACAGTGCGTTTGTTCATTAGCCCGGAAATTTGATATCACGCTCTGACGCTTCTTCGATGACATTAGATTTTGCATGCAACAGGTCACAAATTGCATCCATGACGAGGCATTACTTGCATTTGTATAATACTGGATTTTACTGTTTTCCTTCGAAAACTCGTTACACAGAGTTTGATATTTTGAACTTAAGAATGTCTGTGCACGCAATTTATATTAATTACATCAGAAGTTTGATAGTATATATATTCTCTAGGTTATATTGTGTAAAACTCCTATTATACTTCCAACAATTTTTACATATTTCATTATAATTATATTTTAAAATAAAAACATACCATAAAAAGCTATGTTTAATTTCCACATTTATCCATTTTGAATCACTAATTTCTAACTAACAATTGTGTGTTTTTTATTCATTACAAGCTAGACAAATATAATTCTATTCACGAAAGACATTAGAAGTTCGATCGAAGCTCCAGTAATGCGATTAGAACTTCATCGTAAATTCAAACATCTTTGCCAGCGTGGACTGAATATTGGAACTATTAATAAGATTGGAACTAGAATAATAATGTAATCCCGACATTTGTGTCAAAGTCGATGTACAAAGCAAAATGGGACAGCTTTAACGTAATTTTGAACGTCACTGCAGAGAGTATCTTATATATTCTCAAACTTCGCATTTGCAAGACAAATCTGAGTCACTCGTAAAGTGGTAACATTTATTACATTATCCAGTTGTTAGGTTAGGTTAGAATACATTATATATTATATATATATATATACATAATATAATAATGATAAAATAATAATTATTTTAATTCATTTAATAATCATTTAATTGGAATGAACCCAACAACTAGAATTAGTCACATCACAGTATCTAACAGAGAGTTGTTTAAAGATTGCTCTTATAATGTAATGTCCCGTTGCCTTGTAATATCCAAAGAACTTATAAGAACATTAAACATAGTGGTGCAACGACTATGACTATAATGAAAACATTACTTATGTGCCAATAAGCTGATTACTCATTCAAATAGCGTGTTGATAAGCAGTGGTTGGTTAACCGATGTGACCTGACCGCAACTATAAGACAAGCTAACGAGCGACTACAAATCCCAACGTACGCCCAGGCTTCGGTTAATGTTACACATATTCTGCGCAATTTATGTCTTGTGCCTTGGGAATTTACACTCATAGCAGGAATTTCGACTAGTCTCCATGACATTTTGGGAATATAGTCAGTTCAGCGCTAATTTGTCTGGGCTGAGCTGAATCCTTGGTTTGAACTTTTCTGGACCGTGCTTGTCCACTTTACGCTTGGCTTGTGTGATTATCTCTACTTTACCTCTCTTGGATAACTGATACTTTAGTAATGAACTGCAATAAAATTGTCTAGTATCAAAATATAATTTTACATAACAATAAATTACCAACACATTCATCCATACTATAAAAATCGTAGCGAGTTTCTATAACGAGCCCTAACTAATATGAAGTTTTAATAATACAAAAATTTCACAACATTTTTTAAGTACACATGATTTCTCAGAATCTAAAAATATTCATTCCAGTTAAAACAAATCCTACATGACTATGTCTACAAACGGATTTGTTTGTGAAATCCTCTTATCTCGGCCACGCTATGTTTTTGTCGGCCATGCAGCTACGGGCTTATCAAGAATTGCAAATTCGTTGCGGTAATTTTTTATGGCTTACGATTTGGATACAAAAGCCCTGTCAATATCATAAACGGATCCGATAGAATTGCAAATGGTTGTGCACTTTTGAAAACCCGTTCAACTTTGCACGCGCCAAAAAGGTGCATAAATTTGAAAACTATCAAAATATGGTGTTTTTTTGCGCATCCATTGTGATCTAAAACTGTAAATAGTAAGACAAAAAGTAATCGATATTTTCGTAATCAACAAATAATATTAGTTATTTATAAGCATTTTCTTTAAATATACACATTGCTGGGTATGATCAAAGGAAGTTAGGTTAAATACAATATGTTAGTGCCCTAAATTTATAAAGCTAAAATATGTAATATTCTCCTATACTAATGCCTTTTTAGTTTAAACTCATACACTCGTACACAATGGTTACTGCGTTCTATTAAAAACCTTCGCGCCACATACTTCACAAAAGCTGCCTACAAATAAAATAAAGATTAGAGATATTATGACAAATATTTTGTTTAATAAACTATCATTTAATAACAAAACATCAACATTCTTAAATAATATTTACGTGTTATACATATTGTAGGACGGACGCATAACTGTTATTACAGAACTTCTAATAATATTATATTAGGCACAGATATATTGTGACCCACATAGGGGTCCCAATGGCACAAATATCAACGTGGATTGTTTTGACACGTTATGAGATTTACGTCCCTTGGTTTTCACTATTATTGGATATTTTTGTTTGCGTTCATTTCTAGTGGAATGTATAGTATTCATCATCTAAATAATAAATATATCTATGTTGAAGACATCATCATCAGTCTTCAACATAGACTCGAGTACAATAGTGATTCACACCTTAAACCTTATTTCTTTAAAGATTATTTCAACAAGATAATTATTTGTCCTTGTGAATGACATGTTTCTTAGTGGTGTCAACAGTTGCGTGTGAAGAAAGGCTATTTAATAATAGTAGATTTTATAACATGTTAATTTTACTTATAGTTTGATAAAAATTACCATATTATTTTACATAAGAACGAAGTTAACAAAACAACCCCTTAACTATTCTTAGCGTCATTAAGATGAAGTACCAGGGGAGCAGAAAGACTAAGTGTATGTTCAATGCGGGTTTTCCTAGTTGCTGTCAATTTGTACCATCCAATGAGATCGGTGGACGGCGCCCACGGGATTAAACTTCTTATTGATTCGACCCTTTTTTATTGGCCTTGTCCTAAGTTATGGGTAAAAGGCGATGAAATATCATACTTAATGACGTACGTTATAATGTATTTTTGACATTTTTTTCTTAAACAGTTTTCACCAGCATTAATTCATGATATTTTGAAGAGCAACTACTTAGGAGTTGATGTTTAAAAACAAACACTTTGATTGATGAATTACAAAAATTATTAAAATTCAGTGGATTAAATAGATTATTCATAAAAACTTTCAACCCTGGATTAAGGTGAAAAAAAAGTAGTAATATACCTTATTTCTTCAACTATTTCAATCAAATTGATGTAGTTTTTATTTGATTAAGTTTATTTGACTTTCACATTCACAATATTATTTATTTTGTTCGCCACGATATCTAAGTACTCGAAGTTCACAATTTTTTTCCAAACAAACCATAACCTTGAAACTCACGAACTTCACCTAACATAAGATTATGCGCCTTTGGCTTATTGCTGCCTGAAGTGAGTTCGAGAGTATGTCAATGCATCTTATAACTTATACCACAATCCCACATAGATGATGTATACAGTAGGCTAGTTGTTATTGATACCTCTTGGTCTTCCTTTGATCTGGATGCGGGAAACATATCAATTCGCCTTGTTTTTTCTTATCCCAGCACATGTTTGACCTGATTTATTTAAATTACGTCATTCCTTTTTCTTTGTGTTCTTCATAAATATATGAAACTACGACTACAACAAAATGTAAGGATTTCTTTTTTAAATACAAAAAATATTAATAAACTGATTTAGTATTTGTGAATTAGTATGTTTAAACTATTTACAATTCATAAACAATTTAACGAAACCCTTAACCTACAGTCAGTGTTAAACTTAATATTATTTATTTTTTTCTGGAATGATAATCTGAAAACATAATTTCACAACATAAGCAAGTTCCCCTAAATTCGTTCCTAATTTTATTAGATATGTTATTCAACTCCTATTAATAAGGTATTCGTATATTATCATTCCTTTAGCCGGGTATTCCCTGTGGCAATAACGTATGTGGAATGTTATAGGTCGGTCCCGTTGAATATTTTCATATATTGGGTCAGACCCTTACCTAAAATACACTGGCTTTGTAAAATATAATGTTTTTTTGGAATCATTCCCAAAATAGTACCGTTTATTTATTGCTTTTTGCTTACAATTGAGCGTTTGAAGTAAGTAAGAATATTATTTTACGAAGAAAACTTTTTAAATTCAAAGTCCTCAACAAGCAGACTTTGCGTGGATAATTTCATGTTGGTTTCATCTTGTATAATTCCATTTTGAAAGTTTTTATATTTATTGACTTCCTATATACGTCAATCTCCTAAGTTTGTACGATAGCAGTGTCTTGTTCGATTGTTTCATATAATTGTGTCATTGTTAAAACAATGCCACATTTTCTTAATATGAAGAAGGTCTAAAGTAAATAACTAATCACTATGTATAGACAGCATTCGAGTAATCCAATTACGAGTAGAAAAGCAAAGTTGTACGCAAGATAATCCTCACTAAACCTCGCCTATCTACATGTCTTAGTATTTAGTCTGTCTATTCAGATTATTTCGTATTATTAAGATTACTGGCAAGATTTAATATAGTCGATTTCTCTAATCAGTGTTTCTTTGAAAACCCTTGTACGTTATATTATACTATAAGCCGTAATCGTGACAGCTATTATATATAAATACACATTGAGAAAGATAATATCGGTAGAGATTATTTTTTTATGAATGGCGGTGCTTTGGCACTAACAAGGTTTCTTAATTTATCAATATTCTAAATCATATGTATTTTGTAGTCTGTGCTATTTCGTTAAAATTAATTAATGAAATGCACCTTCTTAAAAATTAAGAATTGAGTTATTTGCAGAAAGATTTGTTTTTGTATATTTAAAATACGACATATTAAACAGAAATACACGGATGTTATATTAACATTACAAACACTAAACTGCTAGTAGGTACAAGTAGTTTTTATCAAATTATCTTGCTTGGCCAGCTGCCAGCACGGCCCACACTTAATTCTTTCCTATTACGCCTTGTAAATGTCTGTTTACTGCTTAAACTGTAAGCCTCAGCCTTTGTGAACAACTTTATTAATTTATATTTTGCTCTTAGTTTTTATCTTTTTTAGTTAAACTTAATCAACGCTTTAAAACCTAGTCCTATTAGAAAATTACAACAGCAGCTTAGACACAAAAAATCATTAACTTCTATCTGTTTTGAGTAAAGTCATGGTTTGCGCTCACATTTATAGAGCATCCTGCAAAATTAAAATCAGTGTTTATTACTTTATTAAACATTTACCTGATGATTTTAGATATTTATGCCAAACAACCAAATGTTTTTGTAACTTTATAAACATCAAATAATTATAGTGTATTTAAATTATAGTTTTAACTGATAGCAACATTCATACACAAATGAAACTTTAAATTTATAGAAACAAAATTAAAATGTAGGACTATTTTGCTTTCAAGGTTTTGATAAAGAAAGAATACAAATTACGCTGAAAAGCAACAAGCTAATGAGATGAGGAGAGAGAGCCCTTTCGTGATGTTAACTTATAATTATAGTTGGCCTTGAAAAGCATATCTTCATAAGTACAAAAAACAATTTTTAGGTGAATTCTTAAGTTAATTACGTTAGATAATTAATTATTATTCTATACTTAATGCAGGGTAACAGCGCCTTTTTCCTTCGCTCTATTGTGTAAAAGAATCTTCACTCACATACATTCTACAAAAATATTTTAAATGTGCTCCTTTTTTCTATAAAAGATAAATGTACAAAAACAGCCAATTTTAAGTGAACAGTGTTAAACGCAACCCTTTGCAGTCTGGTACCGCCCTAGCTAATATATTTACCTCTGACGACATATTTTACAGCACTTTTTTCATTTCGAGTTGAAAACAGTTTAAATAGACTGCAGGGCCATTGAAAGTATAGTAAATTTTCAATGGTGGTTTTAGTAGTATAATATATTATTGATTACAGCAACACGATGCTATTTTGTCCCTCCTGTAGAAAATGATATGTCTTGTTAAAAGTTCCACTAAAATTAAACATCATTCAAATTGAACATCATTTAGTCATTCCGTCCTAAAGACCAACAAGGCAATAGCGAGCTTACAGGTGATCACTATGTACCATCTCCATGAACAACGACTATAACTTTACTATCGTAAAAAACTTCCTACCAAAAATTATTGAAAAGAAAATAAATCACAACCAGTGGAAAACAATTTAAAATTAATTAAAGCGAGTGAAGCGATCATACATCAATTACTTGGGTATTTTCACAAATTATCGCACTTTCCATTCGCCTTGCAATAGCCGCCATAAAATTGGAGCAAAATCAATTTTCCTATTAACGAATTTTGCTCAATATTTCTTAAAGCTTTATTTTACTTTGTGGTTGGGTGTAAATATCAAAAGACCAACTTTCTTAGCTTTTATTATCATTAGAGCAATGGATGGAGAGCACTGTTGATTTTGAGAAACACAGTTTTTAATATATGTTTCTGTGGACGCAATTAATACTTACCACAGCGATGAAATTGACATTCTGACTGTGACAAGAAGAATGTCAAACAAATTGTTTAATCTGATGCCATAACCAGGCAAGGCATATAACCTTGTTTCCACTAGATTAGGAGTAGGTATTATATATTTTTATAAATATCCATGCGTAGATTATTATAAAAATTTATTTAAGTATCCCTGTAAAATGCGCATTATAGTTTTTCGACCTAGAAACCTTATAAAATCTGAAACCTATGCAATCGTATGTAATTCTGGTTTTATAGTAAACATTGCTTAGATAGTAAAAATACATTGTATTAAAATAAAGCAAAACTCGTTTAAGTAAGGAAATCTGGGGATTTTAATCAATTTAATCTTATATATAAAATTCTCGAGTCACGGGGTGCGTAGTTGAATTCCTGCAAACCGGCTCGACCGATTTTTATGAAATTTTATATGCGTATTAAGTAGGTCTGAGAATCTGCTAACATGTATTTTTCATCCCCGTAAATTTAAAAAAAAAATATTGGACAAAATTTCTTATTTTTTAGTTTTCTATGATACAGAATACAAAAACCTATCAATCCCTATTTTATTAATGAAAATTAAATCACATGTATGGTAAAACAACGTTTATATAAAATAACAATTATAAAAAACAAGTTTAATATAAAATTAACGTGGGGAAATGGATTGCAGATAAATAAGAAATATTTTGCATTTAGGGTATTTAGGTCGTCTATATCAGTGTAATGTTTTACGACCTCTAGTGTATGTGAAAATAGTAAGATTTCGTACGTATTAGATAAATTAAACGTTAAAAAATAGTATTATTATCTTATTTTTATATGAAAAATATTGTGGAATACAATACCATATTAATAATAAATATTTGAGATAATAAAATCACGCAACTTATCAAAAATATGACTAATTACAAAACCATTAAGTACCGACGTTGGGTCCATAGTCCCCTTGACTAATTAATTTGGTGGATGCCTGCGGTGGTAATAAGCTTATCAAACGTAGATTTGGGACCCATTTCGATTTAACGGCCCAATATGAAAATCGTTTTCGGCCTAATAAGGGTCATTTTGTGTCATGATATATTAGTCATTCAGTGCGACGTCAATTTGCTTATTCATTATGAGTTAAATTAATTTACAAAATCGTCATTATTCATTAAAAAATTGAATTATTTTAGAATAGTAAATTTATCCTTCTACATACTTCCTACGTCATCTAAATTTAGGCATCCCAATTATTCTAGAGATCAATTTTTACCATAGTACATATGACTTCATTCCTATAGCGGCAACGTGCACTTAAATTAAAAGAAACCTCTAGCGCGCACATTTATTTATATGAAAAATGTCATTATTCACAATTCCGCGTTCCATTCCATTTTCTGAACCTACTTAGGACCGAGCGTTTTCCTTCTCAACTGTCAGAATAAAAAGACAATTTAATCTCGAATAGTTTTTCCTGATGTATAAATTTTTCCACTTGAAACATTGTGGAGCGTGCTCGCTCGCACTTAGCTTTATCAAGTTGAGCAACGACAGTTTTGCGTTCAAAAATATTGTATATCACATTTTGTATAATGCTTATTACTTGAATCGTGTTCACTCGATACTATTTATTGGGTTAATTGAAATAACGTGCTGCAGTCACGACATTCAACCCTCTTCATTCGATCCACGCCCAATGCAATGTAATATAAATATAACGCTAATGGGTCATGAGGCCATTGAGCATCGTTTGTGGCGATAAAGTTCAGTGCGCATTAACAGGTTAACTGACCGTAAGCACTGTTAAAATTTGTACAGCGAATACTTAGTGACTAATTTGAGAATTTTTCATATTTACTTCGATTTAATTATTTGTACCAGAGGTGATAATAATATATGTAAAATTATCAGCGTGGCAAAGGATGATTTGTGCTATAGGAGGTGTAGTAGAGAGCTAAAGAAGATAGGATCTAATGAGCTCTTTAGGAGAGGCGCTGTCTTGCCTCTCCTATACCTAGCCGCTCTTGGCCATATGTTGCATCGCACACACTAGAGTAAGCGCTAAGGCATAAAGTAGATATTAAATATGGATGTATCTGAGGGATATAGGACATTAAGTAAAGCCAGTGCACATTTACTCAAAGCTGAAATAACAATGTGAAGTGAGTGGTAATTGTGCTGTACTGAACCTTATTTTTTACTTTTAATAAGAGCTGAATTACGGAGTAACAACACTTAAGTGCACGCTTCCAGAAGCAAAACAGATGACAATCATTTTATCAACAATAGGAAATGAAAGACTTGCATTCACTGGCCTATTTTCACAAATGCTTTTGACTTCGGGCTTCTGAATAAAAACAGTAAACATTAGCGATGTTCAGAGGTTGCGAATGCGTGTATTGTCGTACTTGACGCTACTATTGTCTTAACAATGCTACTTTTATTTGACCTGCTTTTGAAAAATTAAGAACGGGGTTATAACTGACTTTCGTAGGTGTTTGATATCGATTCATTTAGTGGTATTTTGTTGTCAGTTACCATACATATTATACCATAGAAAGAGACGTCTATATCAAATTGTTCCAATACATATTTTGTTACATTCCTACATAAAAATTCGATTCTATAATCGTCAATAACAGAGATTTTCTTTACACAAGACTGCAAAGCACAGTATTTAAAAATTAACGTTATTTATAAAACATTAAGTACAAAGCCACAAGGTTGCGTTTAGCACTTATTTTATGTATTTCTGCATATAACAAATTCAGGATCATAAGGACAAACTAAATATACTAATAATAATTCATTACATAAATATCTTACAAACTTTATAATTTCCTACTATCTAAACTTGAGTACGATCTCCGAAAGCTTCATAAAACTTATCCATACACCCAATAACGTAACCACTTGGAAAACAATCGTAAAAATACTCCTTGAAAGATAAGGTCAAACAATCTGTCAACAATTCACAAGCGACCCACGAAATTATACCCACCATTCACTCGCTTTATTAGTTTCAAGTGCGTACTCCGACCGCAAAGTTCAACGGTCTCCACAGAATACGCGACCCGCGAGTGTATTAAAGTGCAGCACAATAAATTTAAATAAGGCATAGTTATGGAGTTTTCGTGTCCGCTAGTGTATTTATGTTGCTAATAGCCGTGTTGTTTGTTTAGTCATATAGTTCTTGAGATGTACTTTATTGCTCTATTATTCGTAGACACACGACTGATATTAAAATAAAAATTTATTAGCTTCCCTTACTTTGGTTGTACTGGAAGAATATTTTAAAAGTTTCATTTCAAAAAATTGATTGACTGCTTATTCGCTCCCGTTTCATGATTTTAATTTCAAAAGTATAAAATTAAATCCATGTATGATGTGATAGTCACCTAAAGTACTTGAAATTTGAATATTTAAAAATTACATATAAATATTTCAAACAATGCTGGTTTAGACATAGTTATAGACGTTTAGGTTATGGGTAATTTAAATATGGTGCAAAGTCGTGGACGACTAGTAATAATGCAACAGAATAACACGCTAACACAGTAATAAAGTAAAAGAACTACGGTAATAAAGTTGCGTAATCTTCCTAATACCATGTCCAACTTCATCAAACTACAATTAAATAAGGCTCGACCACACGAACCCATAAATCCCGCGTCAAACGGTAAGCTGACGACTTTCGCTAGAATATTAAACACGGCGTTTGGCCACAATTGGTACAATTTCTTTGTTGCACGTACGTCGGTCAGTCAGTAATGATAGTGACCATTTGTTCATGGACCCTTGCGAATCGAGTTGCATGCGTCGGTACCATTAAACACGTAATTCATTTGGACGATTAAATACGGACTTTTATGAGATTGAATCGTTTGAAAATACGACTAGATATATATTATCTGTAAGTTAGAATAATTGTAGACCTATTTAGAATATTTTCATGCTCAGTCGTTTTAAATTTAATTTTTATAGTACTCGTAGTGAAAATTTACGAAGAGTATGATTTAAAAAATATACAAAAAGCAAAAGTGTTTTCCAACAAAGCTGTTACATTCTCATCTCATTGTTAATGGTAATATACAATTTGACAACCAAATTATAATGCTTACATATTTATAATATCAACATATTTTTAGAATATATTTATTATATCAAGGAATACAAAATATATAAAGACACTCGGCTTATTCGTCCTGTCGCAATGTAAAGACGCAAATTGTGACGACATAACTTATTAACGGCTCAAGTTTTTAGTCATGTCGTAAATCGCTCATGTGTGCACCGCTTTATAGAGCTTTGTTTATAGTTCAGAGCTTAAACGTTTTGATTAAATTTGGTGACACTTGAAACTTATTTTATGTTCGTGTTATTAAAAACTAATGGACAAATTAAACTGCGTTGAAAACACTTCAGGATTTTGTGTAATCAAATTTAATTATTTTGTCCCATGACTTAATATTTACACTTAAATTTTCTAATATTTGTCATAAGAGTTTTACTGTAAAGTCTAGAAGCGTTTTATCACCAATATAAAAGGAACTTGGTACTTAAAATCTCAGAAAACTCAACGCAAAGTGTAAGTTCATTCCTCATTAGTAAATTAAATTCATGGCTTTCCAAGGACTCCCTGGAATTCCTCAACGCTACAAAATTTTCTTCCCAAGTTGGTGTTTTTTCAAGTAACCCTAACTTTGCACTTGACATTCTCCGCACGTATTTTTGTTAACTTCCGTCGCATATAGGTACTTTTGGAATGGAACGTTGCTACTTTACTTAGTTTACATAAAATCTATTTACCATATATAACCATTATTTTTTGCTTGTAAAAACTATCATTTAGGGCAAACACCGAAACTAATTGTAAAAAACGGCTGACTGATTTGTCGATTGTTGGAACACTCTTCAACGGAATCGAGGCATAGCGTGGCCTGTGGTGTGCATACAGTAGCAAATTGATTATTTCGTCTCCAACCGCTGTCTAGATAGTGTTATTTTTTCATAGTAATTTAATTTATGACCGTTACCAATTATCATTATTAGATTTAAATCATTCTGAACCCACAATTTATTACAATAACTTCTGTAAAAATTGTAAATAGTATATGAATAAATAGCCGCAGCTGTAAGTTTCATGTCCATCTCAAGTGGCTCAGCATTTACCATAAGCAAACCAAGCGACCGTTTACTACAGTTGTTCTTTGCGGTGTTTGGTCCATGACAGGCTATTGTGTACTGACTATATTGTGGTTTTAAATGTAAAATTATTAATATCTATTTTCATTTTACTAAAAGTTTAACAGAAAGACAAGACATTGAAATCGGAACATTTAACTAATTATTAACTTTTCCAAGTCACTTCGAATTCAAAACTTGTTTAATTTGCGGCACAAGAAGTGTCCCTCGTTTGCGCTTAGTCACGAAATCGTTAGGTAACTCCGTTTTCCGGCTCTATGCCTACTTTGAAATTTAGTTTTCAACAAAACCTCTTTATATACGTATATTTTTCCTACCTGAATATTCAAATTCGTTTCTTTTCAATTGTTGTTTAATTTTCTCCTTAAACTTATTACTATATCTTATTAATGCAAAAAATATGATATTTTGTTAAATAACTCTAATTTATTCCTTCCTTATCAATTTCATAAGTTTTCAGACTATTTTGTATTAGCTATCAATCCTCATATTCTAAACAAGTAAAAAATTATAATTAAAATAATTTGCATAAAATATATAAAGCGGTGACACGGAAGAACAAGTTCTTTTCAAAAAAAATCTTATTGTTTTAATTGCAATTATATAAGGCATATAACTATTCAAATTAATCTTAATCACTTTTGAGAAATATTTATATTGCTGATAATAACCAGAGTCTAGCTAAATAATTCGACATAAAACCGTCATAACATTAATTTCAAATTTATTTAATATCTTATTATAGATTATATTATAATGATCGCAAAGGTGTCTCAGGTCTGAAGCACTCAGTAATGAGACTCCACCCTCGGGGCTCTCTGATTAAATATTTTGCCGTTTCGCTTTAATTCTTACAAACACTTTTGAACGATGCTGTAATGAAGTTAAGATTTCTGAAAATAATTGAGGTCGGGAAATTTTATTTATATATATGAAATTAATGTCCCTTAAGACGAATAATATAAAAACTTAAAAGAATAATAATGGTTGGTGCCGATCCTTAGTTAAAACTGATGCATCCCAATCAAGAACATCTTTTAAACATTAGGGCATTATTCAAAAAATAAATCACCCGAATTGGACTGTATTATTTTTATGAATAACGGGGTGAAAATGTAATCAAGTAGATTTAACTTTCAAATTGAAAGAAGAAGCTGTATACCCAATTTCTTAACTAAAAATTAACAAACATGGAGATAATTAAAATTATTATTTTTAAGTAAGTCATACAATAATAATATATTCCTTAGCCAGCTTTTTAAATTTTCATGAGTCGACCTCACATTGTTGACGGCGCTAATCCAATTTACAAGTTTAACGTCAGCAACTTTGGACTTAGTGATTTAAACAACTTGGTCAGAACTTGCAATATTAACGTTTAAGATAAGGGCTAGCTTCACATCTTCAGACGGATGATGGAAACAAAATTATTTTACCTGTTTAACGTCCTTTCGACCATAGCAGGTACCACAACCATATTACATAATATTATTACCACTATATACTGAACTGTTCCCTTACAAATATTACAAGTACAAATGCGCTTGTTTAGTTGTAATTCCTAAAGTAATATTTTGATACAAAACCTTGACGAAATCACACGGATACATATTTTATACAAGATTATATTTAATGTTAACAGTATGTCCGCAGCCTTACCCCATTTATTTTCAAGATGCAGTCTGGATTAAACCTTCTTAGTACTTAAAACTTTATTAAAAGGCCAACTTAACGACACTTTCCTATCGGATGAACCATTATTTGAAACTAGGAAAAGATTTTAGTAAATACTGACTCATATTTTAAGCTATATTCCTACCTTTCATAATTATTATTCAAAAAATATGTGTATTTTTATTAAATTCAAACATAATTTATTCTAAATTACACTTGTAAACATTTTAATGGTGATAGCTATATATAAACTGAAACTCAATGAAGGCGGGATTATTTAATGGAGCGAGTTTTATTTTTCTCAACTTTATGAGATCGTTTGCGGTCCAGCCTCACAGGGAGGAACTTAAAACTAAGGGCCCTAAATTTTTGTTAGCATTTTAAATATGCATCAAATAAAGGTGTATATATCGGAGTCTCAGTCTACAATAATGAACGAATGATCATCAAGAAAAGAGCGTATTATTATTTGAAAGGCTACCAACACACTTGCAACATCTCTGGCGTTATGAATGTGAATTGCGTGTGGCTTAAGATCAGGTGCGCCTCTTAAAGCATCATTGGGCGAGTAAGGTGGAATGCGAACAGAAAACGCAGGAATCACTTTCGTAAAATTTTAATGAACCTTGAATTGATTTCCCAACAATAAACAATATAAGACTAATTATATAATAAGAGATAATTTTCTGATTTCAATGTAAAAATAATAGATGTTGCCTCAGAGCGCTTGTTGTCTCTGTTTGTAAATGTTTTTAAAGTAATTAATAATTACGAAAGAACAAATCATATTAAATAAAATTTGGTAAAATTCGATATTTAATAGAAATCGTGACTGTAAACAATTAATTTCATCCAGCCACCAAGACTTAGTATTTTACACTGATATTCAAAATAAATCATAAATATTTATAAGTTGGTAGACATAATATTACTAGCAAGATACATACATTTTGGAGCTATAAAAAAGAAAAATACAGGATCTGCAGATAAGATATTTTTTATCATTTATTACTAATCGATAATCAATTGTTATTTTACTTAGAGTTGCTTACGGAGTCCCGAAGTACGGGCTCTTTATTTCAGGGCCCCAGATAACCCTAAACTTCACAGATTTACGGGAGCTATCAATTCTCAAGAGCTAAGCCTGGGGGCTTCAGCAAGATTGTCTTTTCGATTTAATTCACAATTGTCCGTTATTTTAATTGAGTTCAACCTTTTGAAGACATTCTTGGCTTTATTTGTTCCTAGAAATAAAAGGTATGTTCTACTTTTTAGCTAAAATAATGGTGCAATTTGAATTCATTTGTCTTCATCGATATTTGAATTGCTTTATTATCAACTAGTATTAGGCGTCCCTGATAAATAAAACTATATAAACTTTTATTAATATCTCCGTAGTAGCTAATTATAATACTATGCGTCTAAAAATTGCATTTGTAATATCAAGTATATTAATTACATCAAACGATATCCACCATTCATAAAAAAATGAGTTAAAATCACGCGACAAGAAACTTACTACGAAATGAATCCTGTGTTTCATTCATAGCCATTATATCACAGCAAGCACTCCATCTCCCACTTGGAGAGCCCTCTAATATAGCAACCTCAGGTTAAGTAAACGGCGCCTGTAAGTGTTACTTAAATATTTAAGATCGTTGCAATATTAAATTTTGAGTTAAATAACGATTGCGTCAATACATTTCCAGTAGTCTTATTTGAAGATTTATCAATTCATGAATTAAGACATTTTAATTTCATTTTTGGAGAAAACTTTTTTTTTTTTGGGGAATTTTTTTTAAAATTTTTTTTCCCCCAAAAAAAAATTTCCCCCCCCCAAAAGTTGTATCTTATTTTATTTATATTCACACAGATTTTACTGCTTCGTTAAAAAAAAGCGATACCGTAAAAATACCGTTAAGGATGCTATTCATACTTTAAGATGTTTGTAATAATATCCTCTAATTTCTATAAAACTTTAATCAACTTTTCACCGCAACCACTCAAGAGCTCAAAATTACACAGATCATAAAACACCCCACCGAACTAGAAGCGACACGCGCAGAGCTCATAATATTTTATACTCTATAGAAGATAACCACCCATTTATATACAGAAGCCGAGAGCTATAACTCGTAACCGATGTTTGGTTTAAATCTGTCTCCCCCTTTGATAATTTTCACCTGCCTTGAGCCCCGCGGCGCGCCCTCGCCCAAATTTATGCTTACTGAGATAACATCTTCAAAGAAATCCCGCGGAAGTTGAGAGTTAGTTTTGCTGGATTAGTTTGTCATAGTAGTACGTTTTAGCCCGATAGGAGAACTTTATGCATTTAAATCAGTACAAATATAAAATTAAAATGATAATAGCGTTTTTATTAGTTTTATGAGCGTTTAAAGGATATTTTTTTAATATCAATGATCACTTTTTTATATATAACAAAAATCGCATAGGTTTTGTTAGTAAAACCGTTCTTCAACATTCCTTCAATCAGTGTTTGTCTTAACCTCATTAAATATTCAGATAACCTGTTCCTTATTACTTTAAGTGGCCACATTGATAACATCTTATGACATAGTATATCTAAATCTTTTCAGAGTCCATCCAGTAACCATAAATCAATGTTACAGGATCTAAAGTGTCGCTTACAATATTACGATGTAACCGCTCACAAAGATTTACATAATTCATTACAAAGATCGTAACTTAGCTTCTCGCCATGATTTACTTGTTTAGTTAATGGGTGAGTTACTTTTAGTGACAATCATTAGTGTAACATATGGGAATATATTTTTAAATCTAAAGGGTTAACAAGTATACGAAAAGTTGTCCCGTTTTTAATAGACCTATTAATAAAAGAAACATGATATTTTCATATATTTTAATGATGATGGTTAATTATGTTCAACCATTCTTGTTTGCATCTTATGTAATCATCTCATCATGTTTGGGTTTAATTAGTGTTAAAAAAATAAGATATATATTAAGATCTTTTTTCATAATACATTAAGAATGAAGCATTAAAAATGAAGTTTCACGGGGCTTTCGTTTTTATAAAAGGTTGTTTAAATCTTTATTATACAACCTCGAAGAGACCTCCGTGTTAACTTAAGGCTAACTTTGTTAACTTTTTGTGGCTGATATCGGATATAATAACGGACCTCCTGATTTATATTTTACACTATTGTATGTCATATACATAAAGCAACGCCGTTTAAAAATAATTCTTGACTTATTAAGTAAATGCAAGGCGTGACGTTGTCATTAAATCTATTCAAAACTCTTGTTAAAATTAATTTTCACTGTCACATACTACGTGAATAAATAACAATTCGTATTTTACAATAAACGAATTTATTTATTTGTAACTCATAAATACAAATGTACAAGAAATATCTATCAACTGGATTGAATTCGTACGAATAAAAGAAGTATTGCTATAAATTAAACCATAGATATTTGTGCCATTACATAAAATAATAATTCAAATTCCCACGAATATAAGCATTGAAACAGTATTAATAGATTTCAATAAAAGAGGACTTTTCTCGTAATCTTGACTTTCAGTATTGTGTTTCAACGCTCACAGAAAACCTTGAACATTCAACGAAGTAACAATGGATTGTAAAGAATAAATATAAACAGAACACAATCTTGCCAAGTTTTTAGTTTCTTTTTCTAAGACATTCTTTTGTAGTTGAATAAATGTGTTCAGAAGAGTATTGAAAGTTCGTGTCATGATGGTCCAGTTTTAACTTATCGCATTACTCTGGATATATTATAGAAGTACTAAGCTTATACGAGTTTGTAAGCGTGATAACAGTAAGCCCAATAAATAGCGACATGAAGTTATCGTGCCACGGAAATCTGCACCACCAGCGCCACTAAAAAGACTAGGCTTGAAAATCACGTCCCAGTATAATCGTAGTAGAAGATTAATTTAGAAAATAATCTTCTATAATTTATATAACAGTGAAGTAACTGATTTTTTTACTTATCCAATTCCAGTAAGCACATTCGTAATGTCTTAATGAAATATATCTATATTTTCATTATTTATTATTATAAATAATCTAATGTACTATACACACCGCACACTTTCATGAATACATTAAACATTTGCGAGTTACCATTTGAATACCCAGCGTGCGTTGTTAATCTTTGTGTAGATTATTAGTGGAGAACATCGCTTATTATGTTAACTTTATACATCAGTACTATGACGTTGGCCGATATACAAATTAGGGACCAAATACAAGTATAATCACTATAAAAGCAAAGTATTAAGAAAAATGTACAGATCAGTACTTTCAAACATCCTCATATATTTTTATTTGGCAGTTTTACTGAGCCTAACAAAAATAAATGAAATATTTGCACTACTTTTTCTTATTTTACACAGCTATATTGTATATAGTCCAACGAAACTGATTTCCATATATTCATATTTTATCAAACCAATGCCGTCATAAAATCTTTTGAATCACACATAAAAGAAAATCAGCATCAACATTTACCTTACTGCGATTTACATAACCCAGTGCGTGCCGATAAAGTGTTGGTGCGATGCGACGACAAATTTGTTCGGGTCGCTCGTAAAGAATTTTGGAATAAGGTCAGGCGATGTTTATATTTATTGACAGCTAGTTTGATAACGAATATGTCCTATTATGAATAAATATTTTAATTCATGTTTTAACTCCCACTGCAACAAAATAACAAAAAAATATTTGTTCAATACTTCTCTTATTTAATTATTCATTCTCAAAGCACTACTATATAAATCATATAATTATATATTTAAAAATACTTTATTTCTATACCTTTCTGATGGCGTTCTTTTTAGGTATATATGATATAAAGCACTGTGAACAATTGACGTGCATAAACCTTAACGTGGCTAACCCTGCTCTGTGTATAAAATATTACCAAAAGTAGGGAAAATAATCTTATTGTAAATTTCCTATTACGTAGTAGCTTTGCGTTAAGTCTAATCAATCTATTTAAAGTTAATGGACTTGTTACGGTAATGAAAAAATATGACCGCAGAGAGAGTATGAGTATTACCGTTTGTTCAATGTAGCAAACTTTTAATTATTATTAACTTCACATATCAAAAGATCGCAGGTGCATGTTTCATTATTTCCTCAATTTTATGCATGACTGCGTGCATCGCTGTAACGGCCCGATTTTACCGTCAAACTTATGCTTTTCAAAATGCTTTTATATTATCTAGTACTTTTATTATTAATTCAAATTATTTTGTCAATGTTTTTTGTCTTTGATAATTGTAAAGATTTAAAGAAAAACACTTTTTATCGGATTTATGTTATGTATTTTTGCAAAATTTAAATATAATTACATTATTTAAAAAATTTCCGATGTTTCGCTTGCTTTACAGTGTGCTTGGTCACAGTAGACACGGTTTTTTTATTTTTGAATAATCTGATTTGTCTGCGCTTCCACCGAATAAGTTTAAAAACACACATATATTAAGTTGTAGTTCTTATATGTTTGCAGATATATGTATATCGACTCTGTGATCACCAAAGATAATATTCTAAACTATCGGAAGTTTAAGTTGACCAAAATAAAAGGTGGTAATATTATTATTATTATACTAAAAATTAGAATTTCCCGGTAGAATAGCTCGGTAGATAGAATACAATTTTAAGATCATATTTTATTATATTACAAGCTAAAATATCTTTATAAAATTGAACATATATAAGGAGCATCAATAAGGAAGCTTTTAACGAGCATTATCCTTAAGAAATCCTTACATCAAAGTTAATTTTTGATGTCACCCAAAATGGTTTCCTCACACGTTTCTGTTAGAGAAAAAAGAAAAATTGTCCCGGTAACGAAGCCATTTTACTTGTTGACAGCCATATTTGTTTTTTCCTCAAGGACTGTTTGTCATTTCTTTAGATTATTATAACACTCCTGGGTGTTAATCAAATCCGAAATATAAAAGGGGGACGAGGCAACCTGGCATAGTACTTATGACAAAAAAAAATAACAACTTTAATTAATGCAATAATACTAAAAATAAGCATCTTAATTATAGTAGTAATTTCTGGATTTCGATTTATTTGTATACAAGGGTCAAAGCAGTTGGCAAACCAACAAAGCTTGCATTTATACATCCTATTTATCCTTCAAGTTGATCGCCAACTTTTTGAAGCGTTTTCTTTCAGTCCTCCATAACCTAATCAAGTAATTGCGGCACTCGTACCATGCATGCTAACTTGGAACGTGTCTTGCTTTACAATTCAGTTATTACGTTAAATTAGTACACTTCAATTATCCAGTAATTCGGAATTATTCTGTTGATGGCACGACTATAATTCTGATAATGTCACAGTCTGATTATTCTACTGACTGATTAAGTTTCTCAGAAATGCTTTAAAATAAATTATATTCCTGTAATATATTTAATTGAAACTATGACGACTGCTTCGGGAGCTTATAAGAGTTATTAGACAATCTAAGACAATGTTTTTGTTCATATGTTAAACGAATTAACAGCTGTATTACGATGGTAATGTTAATACTTAACGCATTTAAATGAATTTGCAATATTTATTAATTTTTTACATAAATTAAACCAAACCTTTTAAGAATTTAAAGATGCATGTGAAAATTTAATTGAGGTATTCCAATCAATACGGTTACCACAGAGTATACCTATATTATGACAGCGCAAAATCGGCGCTCCTGACAGGACAGTGACGTCAGCTTTAGAGCTCTACTCGTCTGACGGCTTATAGTATCAACTCGTCATAGAGTGAATTATAATAGGATTGCGAACATTCAACATTAATTTAAACTCAGCCTATTGCCCTAACGCATTATTAAAAAAGCTCAGTTATTTAATGATATATGTATACTTCTCTATAAGTGTCCTTTTTTATTTTTGGAAGCCACGTTCAGTATTTAATCTTTTATATGTATTGTTGTTTGACTTTAAATATTAGACAAGTGTACGAACGAGCATTTTTGTGCTTTCACATGCTCACATTTTTATTTTTGTCGCCTTGACCAGTATGTATTGATAATGCTGTAATTTATAGTGAATGTAGAACATATTGTATGTTATACTTATGAAGCAGAATAAATACGTTGCTTTTCCTAAACGTCCTTAAACGCGTTTGACGTAACGTTACAAAACAAGTGAAACGACGACGAAATAAGGCACAAAATTCTACATAAACATTGAATTTAAATCAAGTGAACATCAGTATGTTGGAACAATACGCCCCATAAACTTCATAACAAGACAGGCGTAATTAATTCCTGTCTCATTACACACGCGAATTATGTAACTAATCACTTCGAGTGCTTAACTATTTTAATTATAGTTAGGGGTTGAGACAGATTTTCTTAAGAGCCACTTATAATGTAATTAATTGTGTAGGTATTTCTTATTGACTTTGTACTGTTAATGAATGATACAAGTGAATTCTTTTATGTATCTTAAAATAGCATGATGATACTTCTCACGATACCTTTCATCCTTTATATAACTAGTGCAGAAACTCCAGAAAACTTTTTCTTCTATTATCTTAACTCATTGTGTATATCGTACAACTACAATTGCAAAATGAAATGCTCAAACTTGTAAGCAATATGGCAGATGTGTATTTAAATTACAATATTTATTTTTTGTTTCAGGTGAAAGTTATGTTACGAGTTGGTGCATCTGGCGAAGGCCCATTCACCAGTGGTACACAGACATTTTCACTTGACAAGCGCAAGAAACAAGTAACACTATGTGAGACGGCACCAGCTGCCAGTGCACCGGAAGACCGAAAAGTGGGCGTGGCAGCACCTAAGATGTTTGCATTTGATGCTATCTTCTCACAAGATGACTCACAGGTAGGATACATTTTTGAATCTAGTATTAGGAAATTACGGAAAATTACAATTAATCATAAAATATGAATAATTTCACGGTCAACGGTCACGGTAAACTTTGGTGTTACCTATTTTTTAGTCTAAAGTTGTGTGCGAGTTAAGGTTTCTTTAAAAGAACAGTAAACATCACACCAGTAGACAAGTAAGTAGTTGTTAATTAAGTATCTTATTTAAAACCTTGTTGGCAGCAAAAGTAATAATTTTCACAAATTGTTCAAATTTAATAAACCCCCGTATTATGTATAATCGTTTTCAATTAGTGATGGGACGAGTTCATTAAAATTTTCCTTCAAAACAATTTAAGCACCTTCCTAATGCTTTAAGAGGTGAATTAGTCAGTGTTATTAATTGAATAATTATGGGGAAAGTAAAACATTTGAGTGGGAATTTTAAGGTGGATAATTTGTTCATAACAAATAGAAAATAATTTACAAAAAGGAAGACGTAATGTTTTTATTACGAAGGTCGTAGAGGCTTACTACGACGTAGCGCTTAAGATGACTAGGTATGCTCTATAAATTGAAACGCGATTAAATAGGACTAATTTGAATAACAATTTAAATAATCATATTAACTGACCTATATCAGAATAATTTATTTTAATATTCACAATAATATTTAATAAGTACATTCTTTGTAATCAACTTTTCGTAATCGGAAGCGGAGTAGGAGTTTAATTAAATTAGTGTATTTTAATCGCACACGCTACAATCCTGTCTACAATTTTTGGCTAGAACCCAAACCGATGTAAAACTGATATACAGGCATTGTATTATTGTTAAAGTAGATTTTATCATGTACGTACGGATACCCTTATACTGCGCTACATAAATTTAAGCTGATAATTATATAAACTTATTTAACATGGTAAGATATTTTAAACAAGGCTTAAACTATAAACAGTGTATAATACAATTTCTTAAAACAAATTTAATACTGGCTTTGAGTTTAATGAATTTTTCTTTTCGCAAAAGGGCTTAAATACAGTTAAAAAACTGTTTTAACCAGTCATAGTAAAACCAACCAATAAACAAACCGAATTGGAATTAGCAATAACACCTACAAATTAAGCTACAGTAAGTGGCTAATGCGGCGGCTAGGATTATTCGGATTATGGCGTATTAATGGCTGTGCGCGCCTAGCTCAATTGTGAAACATGTGTCTGCAATGAATGCTCTCGATATCAGCTAGTTACAGAATAGCAGTCTTTATGACGTCAATTCTTATGATAAAAATTATTCCATAGGTACTAAATAATGGCTTCAGAAACACATAATTACGCACTTAAAATTGATGCAGTGGTTATTTCTTCCAAAACATTTGGTGGACATTTGCAATACACTGCTTTGGTCCCAGTTGATCCACAATATGTTCTACGTATTCTTGTTTTCATGAATTATTATTATATTTTATTATTATACTAGTGTTATTTATTATTATACTAGTTACTTTTTTATTTTATACTAGTGTTACTGAACTGTGGTTTCATCTGCAGGAGCGAGGGAAAAAAATCTCTGTCTCCTGGTTCAAAGCTACCACCCCACCAGTTTTCAGCCAAAACGTTAAAAAACTATTGAGCTTTAATTATTGAACTAACACAATTTTCTTTGTATATTGCTTTTTCTTTACGTTTTATGGAGAATGAATTTGTACAAACCCTTTTTATAGAGGACCGTTGTTAGCTTCCTAAGTTTCAACCTCATAAAAGCATTGCATTTAACATAACGTGTTCCTTTCATTTGTTATTTATCCAACACAATTATAAAACAATAAATGTAACATAAAAGATGTCTACAAAATGCATGGCAACATTTTAGTTATTCAGTGGGTTCTGAATAGCAATACCAAACGCCAGACCTTTTAACAATTTAAACATGAAATTCGTACGGAATTTTTATGTTGAAATTCGGAAACTCAGCGACAACGCTATGATAAGGGAACAACTTTGGAGAATTTTGTACAAAATTGCTATAAGTTTTAAATATTATAAGTTGATAAAATTATTCAGATACGACTTTAAACTTTTAGAAGTTCCGGATTCTTTTGTGCATTGAATAAAAGTTGATATATAGTAATGCTTTTTCACATTTTTAATAATACAATATAATCAAAAGGAACGCATTGAAATTTTTGTTGTGCTCGATTAAATTAATCCCGTGCCTACTTTCCAGCCACAGCATGTTGACAAACTCTAGTTATCTGGTGCTCCATTTTAACAGTGGGAAAGTGCATAATAAAAGAACATATAAAAAAAGTTAAAAAGATAATTTATAAGTCAGCAGCATTTTTAAAGCTGCGCTGAAAATACATTAGTTACTCAGCTTGGTTACTCGTATATTAAATTAACGCATAAACGCCGAGGAAAAATCGTAAACTTTATTCTATACAGGTACAAGTGTACTTTACTCACTCGTGTTGCCAAAGTTACACGAATATCATTAGCAACGTTAGTGTTTATTGAAAACAGTGTGAGTGGAAGCACTTATTAAAGATTCCTTTTGTGGAAAAGGGTGGAAGGGACGCAGACGGGAATATTCGATGAGTACCTCCCATGATGCCTTTGGGACTTTATGTTCCGAAAAGGTTTTATGTATATAGAGTTTCTTGTCTTTAATGGCAAACTTTGTAATAGTCAAAACGTGTCCAGAAATAAAGTATCAGTTTTAAAAACAATATAGTAATAAAGTATACAATTAAAAATATGTATTTAAATTAAAATTAACCAGATTGAGAGTTAAAGGGCAAAACAAAATTGATTTTTAATAAGAAATGAAAAAAAAACTTATAACCTTTACAAATTCTGCATTCATTTTAATGTAATTACAATATTATTTATTTTAAATCACACAATTTTAAGTATTATACATATCAAGCAAAAAAACAACATCCATAATAAGCCTCCTGCTCGTTTGCCCCCTGTTTAAAAAAAAAAATACAATTGCAACATTTAGGACAAGTTTCCCCTAACATTGTGTAATAAAATAGACGTAGATTAGTAATCTTATTGGATAAATGTGAAAAATGTACCGCAATGCACTGCAAAAGCCAATAAGCCACCTGACAGGGCACATGATGTATGGCAGGATGTATGTCTACATATATAACTTTATCTTATAGCATGGGGATCTGATACAATGTTTTACGAGTATCAGAAATGATACATTGCTTGTATATTGTTTGAAATTATTTTTAACAAAATATAGGCGAAACTATTTATTTATTTATTGAAAGAAGCTTGCCAACGCTTGTTGTTGACATGTAGAGATCGATATACTGCTAACAATAATTGTTTCATAACGACAATTTTTATAGAATCTTATTTGTATTGTAATAATCTATAAAAGTCATGCCGCAAATTTATTTTCATCTGTTATGTTTTGGAATTTAAGAGGAATTTAAAATATTTTCATCCTTAATTAACTGTTCCAATATCCTCAATTATTCATATAAATTATATATTCGTGTCATATAAACAAACCTAAATTAAACTCTTCACTTCATACTCCATATACGTCTTTTCCAGCATTGCACTTAATTATACCAATCAATGAAAATTACCTTCATTACGAGCATTATATAACCTAAATATGAATATCAATTTAAGGGAATATTGGAAAGCTTTAATTTCTTTGAACAAATTAACATTGCTTTTAATATAATTCAAGAATGTTAAATTATCCATTAATATACTGTAATCCACTGTATATGAAAAATAAATTACTAATTATCAGTCTTTTCACATATATAATTAAAGATATTTAAGATAAGAGAGAGAGAGGAATAAAGATATTTCTGTTACAGATTGAATTAAGCTCTAGTGCATTAACGGACGTCATTCATGCAGTAATCAATGGGACAGACGGGTGCCTCTTTTGCTTCGGGCATGCAGGATTAGGTGGGTATAAAAATCTTTATATACGCAATAGTATGCAACTTCAATGTTGTACCAGGCTTTGTAATTGTATATAATTACTTGAATTGGGATTCGTTACGGATCATTCATATGTTATTTTTCCTTCAAATTAGACAACATATGTTTTTCTGGAAATTTCATTGAATGTATGTAATGCAATCATAAACTTCGTAATACACTTAAAATTAGATTAAATGAATTGTCAATTTGGTATAGTAAGAAAGCATAGTTTTCAAACTCACACAGAAAGGAGTGAAATTAAATAAACTGCATAATTTAGTAATACTAAATCATGCAGCAGTTAAAAATTATTTAAAATTATCATATGCGCTCATAACATTCATGAATGCATAAACAAAGCTGCACTTAATACCGTTTTAATACATTTCCAATACTGTTCAAATCAGTATGACTTTTACCTGCTTTCCAAAGCTCTTATTTATCAAACTTTCAATTAAGACTGGGTTCCCCATTTCCATGCAAATGCTCGTAGAAACTTGCGCGCTCGTGGTCTAATAAATACTGCAAGTACCAAAACTGAATATTTAAACTTACTTGTACCTAATTTAGAACTTACCAACTTTTACACTAAAGATTCTCAGAGCTAAGATTGTGATATTACAGGAAGTTTCAAGCCAATGTTTTAATGCAATATGCACTTTGTTGAAAGCGAATATGTTGAAAACATTTGAATCGTTAAAACTATTAGATATTGTTGTATTTATTTCAAATAAATATAATATTCTTTTTAGTAATCAATTCACACATTTTCCTTTAATTAAAGCTGTTTGTTGAAAATCCATACAAAGTTACTTCTGATAAGAATGTGTTGATTATTCTTTATTACTACAGGGAAGGCTTTAACCCAATAAACCTTAGAAAGAACAGTTTATATTAACCGCAAAGCAAATATTTTGAAATCCCATAACTCCGTGATATTTGTTCAAAATTAAACTTTGTAATAATTAAAACGAGGTCCTAATTATTCACTCGGTGGGACGACAATCCCGAAAATAAGCAGCACATCGCACAACTTTCGTCTCAATTTGCATATAAAACCGTAATCCCTTACAATGTCTTCGGCGTGCATTGTTTTCCATTGATAATAACGTCTATGCTGTTAGAATAAACAGGTTGTACTTGTGGCGCAAAAATAAGGACCCTATTTGGTTGAGCTACAAATAAATTCTTAAACTAGAATTAGTTTTTTATGTAACTATATTTCCGCAACTACCTGCGATATGTTGCGTATGTGTTCTTGACGAAATTTCAATAAATGGCGTCAAATTGTGAAAAAAAGAAGTGCTAGAGAGAAAAAAAGAGAAGAAGCGCTTATGCAATAGTTCCGTTCTTTTCTGAATCGCTTTTGAAAGTTGTGGGTACTTCAATAACTTTTATACATTTTTACTTCTACTCAAGTACATTTCTTACTTCATTTAAATTCATACATGACTAATATTATTTATTAATCATCATTGTTCTAGGCAAATCGTACACAATGTTGGGGCGACCGGACGCCGCATCTTCTCTTGGAGTTATCCCTTGTGCCATTTCGTGGCTCTTCAGGGGGATAACGGAACAACGACACAAGTGCGGGACACGATTTTCTGTTCGCGTATCTGCTGTAGAGCTATGCACGAACACCAATCAAATACGAGATTTATTGGCACCATACCATAATGGTAACTTTTTTATAAAAATGTTTGTATAATTATTTTTATTGATTGACGACCCAGTCCAACATGCCGGATTGCCGAATAGAGTTTCCCAGGTTCGATCCCCGTCAACGTAATGTCAACATTTGTGTGATACATTTATAAAAACTATCTATATAAATGTGTGTTTATCAGTTGTGTAACTAACCTAACCTTACCTAATCAACCGTGTGTAAAAATATGTCCTAATACTGTAATTTCAAAAAATAGACAGTATTCAGTTGGTATAATTTGTTTTATATATGTTTGTTTTAGTATAGTTAATTCTACATATTATGTTCACATATTATGTATAATCAATTAAGATGCTCTGCACATTTAGATGAGTTGAGAAATTGTTTTATCGAAAATATATTTTTAAATCCGTTTCAGACACAGAACAATCTCCAGGAGTGTATCTTCGTGATGACCCGCTCTTCGGGACGCATTTACAAAACCAGTCAGAATTAAGGGTACACAGTGCCGAGAAAGCGGCTTTCTACCTTGATGCAGCTCTACAAACCCGTGGGGCGAGAGAAGAAGGAAAAGACAGCCATTTACTGTACACCCTCCATGTTTATCAGTACAGTGTTGGCGGCAAAGGCGCAGGTAGATTTCTACTGTAACTTCTTCTAATAAAATGAATCTAAATTGATTGCCTTACTGACTTTTTTACACACTATATTTAAAAAGAATAATATTCCTCTTGTAATGATTTAAAAACCATTATATATTTGTGCATCTTAATAATGTACAATTTCTCTTGACAAATGTAAAAAGTTTCGTTCGTACTTGTATTTTAACTTATAACTTATCATATACATTTTAATAAAAAAAAACACAGCATACATACGAAATGAATCTAGACAGAAAATATCGACTTTGTTTAAAAACTCTGAGAGGATTTTCGGTATAAATATTTTTTGTATTTACAGTTGCCGGAGGTCGAAGCCGATTACATCTAATTGACTTAGGGAACTCAGAACGCGGAAAAACTAACGGAGGGATACCATTATCTGGCTTAGGAAATATACTTCTAGCGATTTTCAATGGCCAACGACATTTGCCATACCGAGATCACAATCTCACCCACGTCTTAAAAGAATGCCTTGGTTCTTTGACTTGCCACACAGCTATGATAGTACATGTTGCCCCAAACGAACAGAGCTACACTGATACATTAACCACTTTGCAATTAGCATCTCGTATACATCGACTGCGACGTAGAAAAATAAAATATCCGTCAAATAATAATGCCGGCTCAGGTGGCAGTTCTGGTGAGGATGCGTCTAAGCCAAGCAGTAGTGAACCAGACCCATCAAGCAGTGATTTATCAGCAGATACCGTTATTTATGTGGGCCCATTAGATGATGCAACTGATGGAGAGCATCCACCTGTTTATATACCTCATATTAGCTCAGGCGATATAAAAAGTTCCCTTAGCAAAACCTTACGAGGCTCTATCATGGATCAGAAAAATAAATCAAGCTTATCAAAAGTTGTTGAAGAGAAAAGTCCGATTCATAAACAGTATGCAACTCCCAAATCTTCACCGCTAAAGACTGCTTTACCAACTACATATACTCCTAAATCATCACCTCTACATACAGCTGCAACTAAAGGCGTACTTATTAAGAAGTCAATACCAAAACACTCAGATGATGGAAAAAATACAAGTGATGAACAATGGATCGATGGACCAAGAATATCTAAAACTAAATTAGCTGAGGCGCGGCATAATATAATTAAAGAAACTCAAGGAAAAAAGAGAGAAACTTGGATAGATGGACCTATGCAAGACCCAAAACTACCACTTCAATTTGAATCAGTACCCATTCAGCCAAACCCTAATTCTGTGCCTCTTCAACTTGGTGTACTTAATTCTTTCGCGGGCGAAAGTATTGGGTATGGTTATATGGACAACCACAAGAAAAACATGATAAGAAAGTGGGTAGAAAATCAGACATCTCAAATACAAAAATCTCGACATAATTCTCCCAGCCATAAACCACAACAACCCTCCAAAGAAACGAGTTCAAAGTTGGCAGAAGAAAATGAAACTACTCATAAAATGGAAGCCACTAAAGATTCTAGGCGTATTCATGTAGAGGAGTCAACCATAAGAACAGGATTAAAAGCGGGTTCGAAATCAATTGCTATAGAGGAAGAAAACTTCGGTCCACCTGATGCAAGTACATCATCTAAAAAAATATCTAGCCAAACCAAGTCAATAACCAAAAGCGAAATAGATGAAGATGATGATAGTGAAGAACTTGCAGAAATACCCCCAGCTCTACCTTTAATACAACCTAGTAGCTTAAGTAGTAGAGAAGTATCAATGGAAAGTTTAGATAGCAAATATAAAGAAAGAATGAGGATGGGAGATGAAATTGTATCGAATCATAGTAGAGATATTGATCATCATGGAATGAGTAAGGGTCCAGCTGATGATGAGGATGAAATACTGGAAATAATAGAGGTTGAAGAACCTTTAGAGCCTGTTCCTATGCAAGATTGTTGTCTACAAGTAACTGAAGAAGATATTGCATTTTGTATGGGGTTAACTAACTTTGAAGGGGATGATGATGAAGATCACCCTCTTCGAATTTTAAGTCAAGAAAATCTAACAGTAGCCTCCACATTTACTGATACACTGTCTTTATATAGTGAAGTTGAACGCCAAATAAGAAATGAATCTTATCTCAGGCAAACTATGGAATTTTATGCTCAAACGTTTGGTGAAAACAATGGAGATATAAACCCTGACACCAGTCTACCTACGTCCAGATCAAGAATAAACGATCTCATAGAATTAACAGAAATGTATGGTCCTAGAAAATTATCAGATGGAAATAATTTTGCAGCTTCAAGAATTGCACCTCAGTTTCAATCCATGTCCTTATGTAATGTTAGAGATACGGAAGATTACCATGGTGATGGATCTGTGTATAGTGAGCCAGCATACAGACCAAGTGATAAAATTTGTGACAGCTGTAAACGAACAATGTCGAAACCGGGTAGTGTTATTGGTGATTGTGAAGCTTATCAAAATTTAGAAGTAGCCCACAATGACTGCTATGGTCCGTTTGAACGATATAGAGGCAATGACATTACTGATGCACGGATAGCATCATTGAGGCACCCAGATGGTGCATCTGATCCTAATCTCCGGGAGGAAAATAGAATGCCAGGAAATGGTGCTCCTTCGAGTACTTTTCGAGAACTTAAATCAAACTTGCATTTGGAAGTTACACCCCCTGCAGTGACGGTGGAACCACGTTCTGAGAAGGGTGACAAAGGTGTAGCCAGAGTAATAGCAAGTTCTAAACAAGATGGTTATGATAGTGGTCACGAATCAACTCCTAGAACCGGTAAGCATAGTCCAGCTGGTACATCAAGAAGAGCAGAATCGGGCTATGATTCTGTTCCTAGAGACTCTGATGCGTCCTCATTAGATTCGTATCCGACACGAAGAGCTGCAGTAGCTAGAGCACACGCAAAAAAACATACCACAGCGAAGTATAAACAACACAGTGATCGATCGTTTTGCTCTTGGCTCAGAAATCCTTTTACTTGTAAATATGCTGACACGGATCCTGAAATCAGTGACTTTTAATACTCTCGTCACCCATTTCTCTTCTTAAACTTATATCACTAAGATACGTTACCGAATTTAATCTGGAGACTGCTTTTGTACGCTAGATATACGCGTATTTATACGAATATAAAAGCTTTGCGGTGAATGTATAATGTTACCATTGTATTTTTGTAAACCTTAAAGCTTTTAGCCCTGCTGCGAAAAATATTTTAGGACAACGTTAGTGAAACTGCCATGTTGGCAAAATGTATATATATGACTATGTTACACAACGAATATCGAACGGCTCTTTTAGTATTCTGCTCATTTTGTACTTTTATAATGTTTCTACTTTCTGTTGTATTTTCAACTGTTAAAGCCTTTTGACACTGTAAATAGATAATGATCTAGAGTCTTCCTCAGTCTTCCTCAAATCAGGAGACATGACTTTTCTATACAGTATTTAACATTTTTTCCAATCACTTAATAATTTTATATCAGGTATATATGATTAGTGGGTAAGCTCTTAATAATCATAATTGGAAAGTGTTTTAACGGATCTATGACCTTAGAATTAGGATGATGCTTAATATGTTTTTAAGTGAATGGATTTAATGTTGTTATGTTTTAGTGATAAGACTGTTGACATTGCCATATACTAGCTTTAACTACGGCTCGTCCGACTGTACATAACTATTGCAATCACTACGGCTTTATGAAATGTTACACTTAGTTACTGCTTTACGTCAATGTTCTGTTAACTGTATTCAAATTATTATAAATATATATCGTAAATTTTACTATACGTTCATATTAGTTCGAAATAAACTATGAACTTGAATATATTGTTTTTATTAAAACCTCTTGATTTTGCGTCTGTACTGTGTGAAATTTTCATCGAGATCGTTTTCTGAATGATACAAGCTGAGTTTTCTTTGATCTTTAGACCTATTTAACGATAACACATTCTTTATTTTTTTATTGAACAAGTAAGACAAACACAACAATGTGGTATTAAACGGTAGTATGTATATGATATATATTTTTGATTATTTACATTGCTTGCACAACCTCTGTTCGTGCCATTCATCTTCCTGTCTGTCCGTACTTTCTTTACTTAGCGCGAGCCTATGATTTTGTCCCACGGAGAGATGACCAGAGCCGAAGGACGATGGTGAGTGGTCTTTCACAATTTCTACTCCGCATTTCTAATTTTACTTGTCCCATTGTCTACTTGAATTGGCCTCCACAACCTCACAATATTCTGTCAATATCTTCAATATTGATAAATTAAAGACTTATTCAAATTCTAAATAACCACATAAGAAAATACAAAATCTCATAATAATTCACAAAAAATATGTTTTTCGTCTTACTTAAATATATCTTAAACTATAAAAATCGTTCAGATATACAAGACCCTCGAAAAAACCCCCCTGGATTTTTCCAAAAACTAAAATTTAATATTATACCGACGCTCCCGTTAATGTATAATCAACTGAATATAAAACGATGAATACATAACGTTCAAACTTTGAAACCCTTGGGACGAAGAATTGGGATAGAAACTTTTTACCCCGCACCAAACTTCAGCCCAGTGTAGACCTATTATCTTTCATTTCTCTTGTAATTTAACATTCTCCATTCGCCTCGGGAAAATCATGCTATCAAATGCGTTTTACCCTCTTTTCGAGGGTGACAACTTTTTTCATGAAAATCTCCCGATAATTCGTTAAAGTGGCAGCTCTTTGGCTTATAACGATTATCGGAGATGTTGCTCTATTTAAAGTGGGAAATTGGCTACGATAAGCTAAGCATAATTTAGGCTTTGTTTGCGGGACAAAGCTTAAGCCTGCTTCATAACGACTTCATAACTATTGATTAAGAAACAGTTTTTGTCTTGCATATAGTATATGTAAAATGAAGCATATTTTTTTCAAATGATGTTGCCTTTCCCCGGTTTAAAGGCAATATATGATTTATTATAGTCAATTTTACCTAAGAGACACTTCTAAACAATTATATTTAATATACCATTAGCCATTATGCAAATTTCTGTTTTTTTAAAGAAAATACTATACTTCAAAAAACATAATAAACGTTTGCCTTAGACCCTTTATGTTTTACAACACCAATGCAAGTAACAAAATAGCCTTATAACAGAATACAAACAAATTCCTATCGACTGACGGTCTTTCCTCTAACGATCCAGTATTTAATAATCCTCACAATACAATGCGACGGCAATAAGAACAAAACGCAAAGAATAAGGGAGGATAAAGACGTACAGCCGGACGTGATGCGGAGACATAATATACTTCACAGCCCACATGCACACAAAAATAGTCTTAATCACGTCATAAAGAAGACGGGTAATAGATTGGCTTAGCCCGTACGTGATATGAAAGAAAATTTTTGGTAATAAGTACAACATATGTATCAATGTTGCATGGAGCTAATCTTTACGGTAAAGTAAATTTTTACGTTTATCAGTAATAGATGAAATCTTATAAATAAAATTCTCGTGTCACAGTTTTCGTTCCCGTTCATCAGTCAAGCCGTTTCGGAGGAGAAACGGCTTGACTGATTCTCATGAAACTTTGTGAGCGTATTGAGTAGGTCTGAGAATCGGCTAACATCTATTATTTATCCCCCTAATGTTAGGGGTAGTGTCCACCCCTAATTTTTTTTTTAAATTTTTTTGACAAAATTTTTAGTTTTCATTTTTTTTATGATACAACATACAAAAATACATACAACCCTAAATTTTTACCCTTCCACCATCAACCCCTATTTTTTATTCATTTATTGAAAATTGAAATCACATGTATGGCAAAACAACGTTTGCCCGGTCAGCTAGTATAATAATAAAAATGGAGTACACATGTTTTCAAATTGTAAATGGGTCGTGCCTAAATCATTTCAATCGTAATAGCCGTACTTAGATCATTTGAGAAAGAAGTTCTTCTTTCAAATGGATTTTTAAAATTTTATTTCTTTTTTCTTCTATAAATCAATCGATATACGTATATATGATATTATGTCGCAGATGATATGCACCGTCAGCAAAATAGTGATATAAATAGAACTGGACCATAAATATAGAATTTGTATATGTTTTACTTAATTAAAATACTTAAAATTATGTTAACGATAACTTCCTTCAACTGAAATCAGGTTAAGTATGAAAATATCTACTACCATATACATAGTTTTCATAGTCATTTTCTTTATTGTACAAATCTTATTAAATTTAGTTTTACTTTACTGAATGTCTTATTTGAGCAAAACGTACCTAATGCAATAACTGTCAGTAATTGTTAAACAGGAAGTACGCAAAAGAAAAAAACAACCCTCTTTAGTCTGTTGTAATGGGTAATAACTTAGATCGGGAGCCATGCCAAGTCCTTTTCGAAAAAAGTTAAAGACATTATGGGATTTTAAGTGGGGTTAATGTACCAAGATTGCTCTCCTTTTTCAAACGCACATTTCGTGTCTTTGACGAAAACATTTAAATAGAAAGACTATAAAATAAATATAGAACCAATAAATATCTTCCTTAGTTCGTTAGATTCGCATAATTTAATATAACTCAATAGTAGAATTTATTACTTCGTATTTCTATCTTTTTTTAATAAACACAAAACAAAGCTTTTCTGCACCATTTTACAGCAACGAAATGTATCTTAATCGCTTTAAATTTAACGTCAAAAAATCATAATAATTTGATTGATATATTATGGAATTCTTTATTGTTTAATAATTAGATTAAAAAATTGAAATTAAAACGCACACAGCCAATTTAGTATTCGAAAGAAGGATTCTATCATTTTTTTTAAATATGAAATGAAACAAATTTCGTTCGATAAGTAATTTATATATTACATTACCGGTTTGCCAAATTGGCACCCAACATATAAGTGAAATGATTGCGGGCGCTGAAGTAAATCTTATATATTTTTCACAGCATCGAATCTTCGCCGCAAATCGAATTTGTCTACTTGGAATTGAGCCGCATCAATCTGCATTATCCGGGTGACAATCATGCCCTACAAAACACAAGATACAGCGATTCACTAAAAAAATAAATAGATTGGGCTCCAGGGGCTTTTTATCAGACTTTTTTAATTCGTATATGATTGCTTTTTATCCAAGACCTGTCAATATTTTTTAAAATATCCTGGTTTTTTGATCATGTTTTGTGTGGATATTGGTGAAACATTACATTTACTATGGGGTACAATCGAATGGTTAATCACTACACTAATGATATTTCACATTCAAGCAAATAATTTAGGGAATGCTCTAGATTTATTGAACTGAAAAATTACTTACATATATTGTTTCTCCATTTCTACATAAAAACTTAAGTAGACCACGAACAGGCAGAGCTTGGGACGAACTCCTGCCTGGACTGACGACCTTTAGTCAGGTAGCCGGTAGTGGCTGGATGAAGGCCGAGGACCGAGTGTTGTGGGGCCCCTTGGGGGGGGGGCAACCAGCAGTGGATGAGTGTAGGCTGATGATGATGATGATGACTTAAGTATATTAGAGGAGGAATCGTATATTATTAGTATCTTTCACTTTGTACCACGCGCAAGAAACGTGTTGAAAGCTGACTGGAGCTGCCGCGATTTCTCAGGATTTGATGCTCACAAACTTAAGCCACGCACTTTAAGAATATTTGTAGCAGATCCCAGCTCGACTTACGATGAAAAATGTATAAATAAAGAAACTAAGAGAAGCCGTTACGAAATATGTTTTTTTTTAAACCTGTCCCTATAATTTTTGTACTGATTAAGAAAAATTATTGTCCATTAATTTTAGTAGATATCAAGTTAATGTTGTATATTCCCCTATAATAAATGAAGATTAATGTAAACAATTCTAAAAATAAAATCGCTTACGATAAGAATTAACAGGTACCAAAACATTACACAAAGAGTTGTGAAAACGTTATAAAGAGGACATAACGCGGGTGAAACCACGTCGACAAGCTACTTACAAAATCCCAATAGACCAATATATAAGCAATACTCCGCGAATATATTGGTCTATTGGGATTTTGTACTATGGACTTCCGCAAGGTAACGCCTGACTCTATTAATGACAAGCTACTCGTCAAAAAAAACTGCACGTTCAAATTACACGTTAGAAATTCACTTAATCCACAAAATAATTTTAGCAACACCCTTAAAAGTATCTCACGTCAAACTCAAGCATGCGTATAAAGTGAAGAAAGAAATCGCTGTAATGAAAAGATATAGCTGAGTATTTTAGTTAAAACGGCGTTAAAAAACTGACTTATTTTATGTGAATAAGGAAGTAATTCTACGGTTCACAAGCTAGCCCATCTGATATACTATCTCAAAATTGGTACCCAAAAATGTAACAAAATTCCCGTTTAACATTTCATAGACCCATATTATGAAAGACTTTATTAAGGTACGGATTTTACAGCGGATCATACATTAAATTTTACGATACCCTAGAATTTTTATTGGAGACAATAAGGGATGTCCAATAAAACGAGAATGATGAGCTACAACTACGTAAAATGTCTAAAAGAGAGTAAAACTCATCATAAAACATGCTGTAAACTGGATACATTGTTTGAGATTGCATTTTTAATATAGAACCGTTTTAACATTAAATATAGGCCAAGAAGTAAAAAGCAAAGAATTTGATTCATTAAACTTTTTAGCTTTTCATGCGTTTTAAATCACGTGTTATGTTTTTTACAATCCATCTTCGATTTGAAGTTACTATTCAACGACAATTATAAGTTGTAATACAAATTATATTGTGTTTTACTAAACACGATATAATTTAATATAATTCATCTAATGATGAATATATTCTTTTCAACTATTAATTAACATCTTAATTAAAAGCGCGCGAAGATGTGTAAAAAAAATCTGTTCATTATTTTATCCTTTTGAGAAGACTAAGCACAAAGAAGAACAAAATCTAGTTTTTCGTAGAGGCTTTATTGGATCTTTCAAAACATCAGACGTCAATTAGAAGATTACAGACCAGTCCGTCCATAATCTGGGCTGCCCGGTGGTCACATTGACAAATATCGAATTTAGCGTAGAGCAGCAGGGATAGTGCGGGTCATTAAACGCGTCTCTGGACCCAGGATATATCGATTTGTGCCGCATAAAATATATCTGGGTACATGCAAAATAATATATTAGTCTAGCTAGGATATACGACCAATTTTACGATGAAAAATGTGATGGAGCACCTTTCGTGGGAAATGGTCGCGTAAAAGAGTTATTACTTTTAATGCTCTCTACTCTATATTAATGAGGTTTCAATTGAAATTTATGAGTTCATATCTAGCTTATTAACTATGATTGAGAGATTAATTATGAATATGAATGTACGTTTCATGAGTATTATCTCGCAGTTAAAAGAGTATTCTTGAACTAATTTCGATTGTTTTGATTTTATTATTGTATTGTGTAACTTAATGGTAAGAATTTATGTAGTCATTTATGAATGTTAACAACCCTAGCCCTATAATATGGCGTTTACTTACCCCGCTAACGGAGCAACCCAAAATGGGATTGGCTTACGAGAATCAAGAACGCGTCTGGGTAAAATTCACATATGTTTTGCCATTGTCCATAAAGAATGCACTATACTTAAAGTAATAAGTTTACTGCATCATTACTTATAGTATTAAAAACCGTCAGCTTGTCAGAAGCTTTCGGAAAGTAGGTTAAAGTACCCTATATAATTCAATGATACATTCGCATATTTTATCACGCTCAAAGCTACATAAAACTTAGAACGGCGTTTGTTTCGAATCCTTACGGTTTGTAGTGTAGAGAATACGCAGAGGCGATAAAATTTATCGTCACCCATGCGACATCTGGTGCCCCCTCAAGACGTGGTGCAAAAGAAGTGAAGTAGCGATTAAGAATTAGCATTCATCCCGTTTTCAAATTAAGAATTCAATATTCTTATTTGTGCATTTCTCAATAGCTCTGAGATTAATTTAATAAGCATTTCTCTCAATCATAAAGCTGAACATTTTATATCGAACACAGAGCCTTTACACCAGGTAAATTCTATAATGAATACATATAATAACACGTTTTAACTGTCATTTTGCATTCTAAATAAAAAAAGTACAAATAATATAAAAATAACGCGCAAATAATGAAAACATCAGCAAAAGCTAATGTCAAAAAATGTCACCAGAAAATATTACTTATACAAAAAAATCACCTTTGATTTAAATAATTTAATTAAGCATACGTTGCCTGTAATTTTACATAATGAAGTTTACGTACCGGTATCAAATCAACTGACTAATTGCTCCACAATATTGTTAAACCAACCAAATAATTGTGTTCACAATAATAATTGACATGCATTGAGGCTTTTAAGACTTAATTCATTACACTTATAGTGGTAAACCTACATTCGCTGACTAAAATAAATACTCGAAATTTTATTACCTTGTGACACACACCTTAAGACGTAGGCATCAAGTTTTAGAATACCCACTCAATATTCAGAAGAATAAAAACCCCTTATGTACTCTGTTGTTAAGAACTTTATTGTACATAACTATTGTATATTGTGTCTGGGTCCGCACTTCTTATAAAATGCGCTTTTCATGCCTTTAAACATTTTTCATATTGAAACGTAAACTGAAATAGAATTTTATGCATATTTCAAAGTTGTTATTGCATGATAAACACTATAAATATTTACCCATGATAACATGAAGTAAGTACTTTATGTTATTGTGTTCAGGAAACGATTAAGGGGTTTATTTGATCCTATAAAGAAATACTTTTGTGATAATCCTATTACGGTTATTTGAATTCCCTGAGCTGGCAGGCAATCCTCCCAAAAAAATCTATTTTTTAGATTGATTAATTTCAAGTAATATTACTTTTTATTGCCCTACTATAGGCATTAATTGCTTGCTACAAATATAATCCCCTGATTCATAAAGTTATGAGATATAAATAAAAATATTTTCATATATGGTAATAAATAAATACGAAGTATCAAGCGCTCTTTTTCTGAACAAATTCATTGCAGGCACATTTTTAGACAAAATTATTTAATAGCAAAAAGTCCATAGAATAATTGTATACTCATGTTCAAATATAGCACAGCTAAAATAAATAATTCTTCAGCAGAAAAATAATCACTCAGGAAAATAAAAATAAGAGGCATCTTTAAAATTTTACGATTCTTGAGAAAGTTTGATAAGGAAAACAGTCTGGCCTGTCTCTTTAGCATATTAATTGAAAAGCGGAAATAAAAAGTAGGCTTGATTAAGGTGAGAAGGTTACTTGTATACTAATTATATTGAAACCATAATTAATAAAATAGTAAACTTAGCTAACTTAGTTAACTAAGTAATTTGTTGTTGTTTTTTTAATAAATAAAACAGTACATAAGTAAACACAAAGCAAGTATATGGTATAATTTAAATATATCGGTGATATCAAAAGGATGATTACACAATATAAGATCTATTGACATTAGTGACTACGACGTATAATTTTATAGAAGTGAACATATGAACCAGTAATAAAAAACTAATGAATAAGTCGTTCGATAGTTTACAGTTTTGATACTACTGTAACGTTGAGATGGAAGTGTGGATCGTTTATGTATGCTAAAGGTATTGAAATGTTGTATTATAACAATTGAGTATATAATTATTTTTTATTAATTCTATACTTTTAAGGCTCAATGTAAATAAACATTTCCTTAAAATATTTGACATATAAAATATGTATTCTCAAATAATATATATCCTATTTTTCAGATACATTTCAAGTTTTGACAGATGAAAGGGAGTGTAAATTCAAACATGCGCTATCTAAAATGCCGGAAACCAATTATTACATATCACATACACAGCCTGGAGCAATACATGTTTTATGGCAACGATAAAGAGAAATTTTAAGCTTTATGTAATAATTATATCCATTCCTATTTCATATTATTCTGCTTCTGATTACAAATTCTAAACTTCTGAAGTCAAATTATCACTAATTAATCTTAAGCTTATAAATATTTTGGAATTTATTTATTCATCAATGTTTAATTATGTATTTGAATGCCTAATACCTAATTAAATATATTTAAAAGATTTGTTTAAAAATGTCTTACAATGCAAGTGATCGATTATTGTTTAAACATATGTTTAAATATTTATTAAAAATCTATATTTTTTACATGTAAGATTATGATATATATGATACTACTGATCTTAATAATATATATATATGTGAAGAAAGGAGTGAAAAAAGGAAAACAAAAATTCCTAAGACCGTTTAACCCGCGCAATTACCCGACCCTTTTAAAACGTAAATAAAATCACGTCTGAGGAAAATCGATATACGCAAATCAGTGATAACAGGGCCCTCGGAAGTTTTCCCCTTATCACCCCCGATCTACAGATCCAATTTCCTAAAATAGGAATCGATCCGACAAATCATCTGGCTGACTCTATTATTCTCGAGTTCGGACCAAATGCACGTTCTCGTGTGTAGTTTTGAAAACTTAACTTTGCTGTTTTATTTTAATTTTATTTAATTGATAATTATAAATTTAACATCGCTTTTAATTATTTATAAATGTGCACACAGGTGCATGAATAGCCTTACAAGTTAGTGGCTCGGCTAAAACAGTTCATATGTAGTTCAAGTAGTAGTCAGGTTTGCTACAAGACCTAAAATTTACAAGTTATAAGTTGGTTATTTGTATTTTAACAGACATCTAAATAAAGTCTTATGATGTTCCTGACAAACTCCGTAAACATTTTGGTCTTCCAGCTACCTCGTGCCAAAAGTCAATGAGCGCAGTCAATATTCGAATGTACGACACAAGGGCTTGGCTGACTATACTCATATAAAAAATCAGTTGTATCATTTTAAAATATTACAGTGTTCAAAATATATAAAAAACAATATTATATAAAGCTTCATACATCAAAAGCCGCAAGATACATAACCGTCAACGTGAATTACCTTCAGTTTTCTGCGCGGGTAGTTTTATTTCGCAACGTTAGAACAATGGCCGATCTGCGTTCACGTCACGTACCTAAGTAATTTTAAAAGAGATCAGTCGCGCTGCTTGCGATTTCAGTTTCGAAACAGATCCTTTCAATGGTATTGGTTAAGTTTTAGCCAACTTCTTAGGGAGCCTTAGTTTTCAACCCAACCGATGCAATTGAAACTATTGGTAGAAACACGTTCTGCTATTCGATTAAAAAAGATATTAATTTTATTATCGTTGAATTTACGAAAACTATGGAAACATTCATAAACAGATACATATAAACACATATCGAAATACGAGTCGGAGAATTATTACTCGAAGCCCATTTCAACAGAAAAATAATCTAAGATGTTCAAGCATCAACTTCTATAATCACATCCCATTGCGATTCTGACCTCGCTCAGCGATAATCGTAATTTTGGGCCAGTTCCGACGTTTTATTTCATCAAGATTCAAACATTTCTTCCGGCATTATTTAAGCTAATTAACTTTTTAACTGCAGCGCCCCCTTTTGGTCGCCCGGGTGTAATTAAAACAAACAAAAGTAATTCTTAGCCCCAAGAGTTGAATATGCATTTTCCTCTTACAATTCATTATTTGAAATTATTAAGGGTTCTATAAAGGTTAATTTAATTCTGCTGGGTTCCTAATTCTACCATGTGTTTATGAAAGTGAATAAATATGTTTAGTGGACATGTTATCCATTCTATGGAAAACAAATTTAGAAATATTTGAAAATATATATTTTTTGCTTTCTTTATTTATATGAATGAAAATAATCAAATAATTCAACTGCTTTCAGACTTAGTTACTATCTGTTGTATACATAACATATTTAATAGTAAATTTTAATAGTTTTCTTAAAAGAGTGGGTTCCTTTCTTGTCACGATATTTCTAAAAATATACAGTACCCTCGGTATACATCAAATAAGGGTCGTCGCATCTGGCACAGGGACACGCGCTATGTTTCATGTGTTTTCCAATCGTTTACGGAAAATCCTTTATGGCAACATTTGTAGTGGACCCGCCTAGAAAAGTTTTATATATTTCATGACATAAAAGCATAAAAATATTTATTGAAAAGTTACCGAAATAGTTTTAATATATGACTATGACGCTTATCTGCGAATGAATGTGGGCACAAGAAATACCATCTTTGATGTATATAAGCGAAATTATAAGGGCAGTGACAATTCCCATAATATATTCATTATTATAATAAATAATAAATATATATATAAAAGAAACTACTAATGAAGTATAATGAACACTAGAGTTAGCTATAGGTTAATAACTCTTAATTGAATTAGCATTTTCTGATTTAAAATCCTCCAGCAGTGCATTGGTATATAAGATTTGGTGGTATAAGAAATCGCAAAATAAATTTTCTGCATAGCATATTTACATTATTTGCTTTAATTGCTCAATTACAAATTCACTTTCAACACTTTTGTAGTCATTACGAAAACCTATAATTATATTGTATATGTCCCTCAAAACGCGGATACCTTAACCCAAGTGAGGGGTCGCAAACGACTCACTAAATCTATGTTACGGATAAATAACTTCTTTAAGCATTCGACGAAATCACTTGTTTCTTTTTGGATATTTAATACATAAAGGATTTTCTGTAATGGGGTATGTACCTATCAGGCTCATATTCTCCGCATAATTTAATATTTGGCTTAATAACTGACGCAACTCTAATTATGAACTGTCAATAACGACAAATTTAATTGCTGTGTCAAATGTGTAAGGAGTAGAGTTTTAAATCATTTCATTTGCTCCATTGTGTTATTTCTTCAGAAGTTTCCTTTATGATATTGTTCTATCAACCAGTAACTTTCTATATCGATGAATTCAGAAAATGACCACAACAAACATTTCTTATACACGTAAGTGCATTATGTGGTTGTGAAAATCTCTCTCAAACTGTTGTCTCCACATTTGGGGCTTTAAGTGTCGGGTTCGATTCCCGTTTTGAGCCGTGTTTCGAATTTCAAAGCACACTTTAGTTTTAAGGTGCGGTGAAGGAATCGCTTAGAAAATGTTCCCAAAAAGCTCTTACCAAGTTTATAAAAGCTTAAGCGTCGGATTGGCTCTCCAGATTTGGAGGCGGACTAAAAACAAAAGCTTTGCACTTTAAACTTGTTTTTCTTTTACACAGTATGTGAAATACTCAATGCTTATAGTTTTCTTTAAATAGCAGCCTATGAAACTCATAGGAAAAACACGGAAATAATTTGGTTCGGTAAAAATAAGGAGCATGTAACGTACAACAACACACGAACAATCCCAAAGAAATTATTATATGTTTGTAAATTAACGATTTGGTTTTCTGAATTGAATTATTTATTATTATTATATATTGTATTATTCAACAATCTAACAAATTAAATTCCATTTTCCAAATGATCACAGAAAAAACAGGGTAACGAAGAATCCTTAAATGACGATCTATGGTGAACATATTATTATCTAAAATAAGTCTAATAATTTATTATAAATATTGAAGGAAAAGTCGGTTGTAACTGATGCAACCCCAAGTTACATTTTCAGACGGAGTATTAAATAATAGACTATAAATAAATTAGCATTATCGTTTTCTTGTGTGAATAAAAAGTATAAACAAATAAAACAAAGAAGGTGTTATTTAATATTATAATTTCCAATAACAACAAACTCTTCACAAGCCTGACCCCTTTTAGCCGCTTATGGAATGCCCCTATTCTTTTAACATAAAACCCCTTTAAAATCTTCCCATCTGAGGGCATTTGATTTTGATAACGTACCCTTATCGGACCCTCGTAGTCGGCTAACTTAATAAATGCTAGTATAAAACTCTTCTGAACGAGATTGTCAAGCCTGACCAACCTCCACTTAAATGCCGTCATCGTATACAACTTTAAATTTATTAAAATTATAACTTTTATGTATGAGAATATAGAAATATCGAAAGATTTCTCTTTAACTACCTTGAAATATACAAAGAAATTCATTTTAGAGTTTACAATTCTATTAGACGAATTTATTAGCAATATTCCCCGAAAAAAAAACACTCGACGCACGTTTCAACCTGATACTGGAGCATTCACAGCATGTTGCCTTGAAAATCTCAAAGCACGCTGTTCGTAGATGTTTTTTTACGGAATATTGCTAATAAATTATATACTACGAACTTGCGCAAAGTAACGCGTAATTATATTATCTATATTTCAGAGTTTTCTATGAAGTCTACCCTAACACCTTTTTGCATATAATCTAATTTTCTTTTCTTTTTTTTGTATATAACACCTTTTGCATATATTCTTGAATTGCACTGATACGTGATAATTAATATATAAATTATTTTACAAAATACCATAATTACGTTTGACATTGAATTAAATGATTTTTTTTTAGATATGGCTGTTAATGGTAATGATAAAGTATATTTTTTCCCTACGGGACTATGAACTATTATTATATATATACTAATAAAACGTATAGAATATGTACGCGCCACAGAAACTATACCACTTTGACTCCTACGCACTTCTAACCCTCCTACCGATTCCTTTCGTGTCATCTACGAAAAGTGACGAGTCGCAGCCTTGGCCTAGGAGTGAACGCACACTTGATAATTTAATTAATTTAATTAGTCGCATAAAGTACTATATTCTCGCCGCAAACCTATTATATATATATACTATACGCTTCACGCATCTATTATACTGAGTGGTGAAGAACAGGGTACCGTGGAAGTGTTTTGAAAGGTGTCCTGGAGGCTGCCACGCAACGCCATCACGAGGACTTCAAGGTTAGTGAATGACACATCCTCTTATTAGTCGCTACTCCTTGAATTCCTCTTTTTCAACGGTCCTTCGAAACATTTTTCTTCATTTGGTGGAATCAATAAGTAGACACTACTTAAATGAAATTACCTTAGCCCTAGGCACATACAGAATATAAATTATATACTAGACATTTTATCTAAATGCACGTCATAGCAAAGTCGTAAAATTTTCATAAGCCCAACAACGAGTGGAACATCAGGGTAATTCCGTTTTGCCTCGAAACGACTTTGAGTGACGTTTTAATGGTGCCGAATGAATTTATTCAGGACCTTTGACTCGGGATAAAGTTATGGTTAGGATAAAACTATTTCTTTTGTGTGGGCGTTTTTGCTAGAAGTGTTCATCAGTTTGAGTAGGTTGGCTACTTTGTCAATATGGATTTCGTAAAATCTTTACTAATAATACAACTCCATATTAATGATTATATAACTTTAAAAAATCACATATTTAATGTTTTATCACAGTTTTCTTCAGCCTCGTTTCCATTTGTAAAGGTCATGTTGGTTGGTATTGCTTAAAGAGGTCTATTGCCCTCTGACTTCCGCCAGCCTCAGCGCCTGTGTAATACTTAGGCCAGTAACAGCCTCAACTTGAGGTCTCAGCATTCATCACAGTACGAAACAAGAAAAATGAAGCCTCCATTCATTTCTCTGTTCAAAAAAAATAACATAAGTTTCCCAATGGAAAATGCTGATAAAGTCGTACCGTGACGGTTGAGTAGGGTGCTCTCGAGTCATGACGTACGGTTAGCCATTGATAATGTCAGTTAAATATGTTCTTCGCAAATATTACACTATTATCATCTGCCGATATGCAGAGTATATTTAAACTGGAAACATTTCATGTTTTAGTATCCAAATTGTCGACTAAGAAGGAATATAAATACACATTACATATAACATTTTCTTAATTTAAAACAGATTCATTAGTGTAGCTTTTTGGAAATATATTCAGCAACCTATTAAATGCATATATACTAATATTAATAAGTGGACTTTTATACCAGCCTAATTTATAACCTGAAACAACTTACGGAAATAGACAAACGGTGCCATATACTCGTTTTTTAAAGTAACTCTTAGGCAAAACTAATTTGGAACTTTTGCAACACGGAGTCTTTCATGAGAACTTTAATTAAAACTTCGATATACGGCGATATAAATAGCATTTTTAATATAAGTATAAAAGTTTTTTAGAGAATATTTTTTGTCCTCATTTAATTTTTTTTTCAAAAGTAAAACGTTTATTATTTTTTTCCATGAAAATATTAAGCAAGACCCCGGTTGTGGCCTCTAACCAGGTTTTGGCCACTTGCACCTTTAGAATTCAATAAATAAGGCATGCATAACAAATTTTCATTATAGTGCATAGGGTATATTAATTGTCTATGGTTTTTCTAACAATCAAAGAGTTCCGGAATTTTTTTGTGCGATTATTAAGTTATAGAATATATATAGAAGATTCTTCGAAACTTTTTTTCTTCCTGAATACAATATAAAATCAGTTATGGCGACTTCATTTTACTTTGTGATTGGCAATCACTAATAAGTTTCGAAACAGTTTTTATTTGTTTGGCTATTCTAAATAGCCACCAAAAATGCAAAACACGAGATCGATACGTAATGTCAAAAAAGTATGCTATAAAAGTAGCTACTTTATCTGTGACTGTAATGGCAAATTATTACGAATAAATAAACTGCTAAGGAACCTAACAATAAATAATTATTTCTTTTATTATGTTTAAAAACATTTTTTCGGAGATTATACTAATTTTATGGCCGCAACTCGTGCAATGGTCAAAGGTTGCCAGAACTGGTGAAATCACACCTTTTATATTTAAAACCATATAATTACTAAAATCATTTATCACTTAATACTTTGGAAAATTAACTACTATACTTGTAGTTGCGAATTTCCTCAACATATAAATCTCTTAAAGTGTAAGGCAACTCCGGGAGGCTAACAATTGTCTAGCAGGCCTTTAAGGGAATGGATACGTTTTTAAAAGTATGTAATATAAATATTCGAAAATGGTCCAATCACTGAGACCTAATGTTTATTTAAAAATCTCAAACATTAAGCGAAGGTTATAACGGGTTTGTACCGATAGTTACGAGTTATTTATTCGAACGGTAACCGCATGGGCGTGCGTCCGTCCAAGCGTTACTGCCAATTGGCAACTGAAATGTACAGATTTCACATACAATGGCTAAGGATATCGCTTAAATATATGCTATTGACGACTGCGGCAAAAATAAAAAAGATTCATAAAAAGACCACGGGAAAGTTTTAATTTATTTATTCACTAATATTACTTTCTACTTAACATCGAAATCTATAGATAAAAATGAAAGGTGTTGGAAAGAACTTGTGATTGTAAGTTATAATATTGGACCAAATAGATTGATGTATTCCATAGTAAAACTTCACTACCCTTAACGTACATTTGAAATGTTATATATATACGTGCACATTGCTGTTATTGATTGTCTATGAGTAGAAGGAACTTGTAAAGGGATAAATGATTTCGAATTACATTTTACTTCTATTCTATAAATGAAATACGTGGGTAAATATTATATAAAATAAACAATGAATAAATATAAAATAGGAATATAAATAAAACATCGCGAGCCATATATAATCAGCTGAAAAAGGAAATTTGAAAATAATAGAAAATCGTTGCAAAGTTACATCGGGGGGCGCGACCGGTTCACTAACAAATCTAATTTGCGACTCTGGACTTGTTCACAGTTGATCGAGGATTTTTGAAGCACCATTTATTTCGGTCGCTCGTCTGTTTTTACGTAACGCGAGTGGTTTGACCCTAATGAAGTTTTCACAGGTTGACTGTGCTATTCTCTTCTATTACCGCTTGGAGTTAGATAAAGAATATGCAGAAACCCACACAGTTTAGGATACGTCTTTTAACTGACTTTGGATGGTGTCCAATATTATTTTAAATATATTATTTTAGACACCCTAAAATTAAAATAAAACATTAATGGGACTAATTGACCGTCCGGCGGGTACAATGCATTATTCAACCAATCGATCGCAAGGCGGGATTAGGCAGGACAATGGACCTCTTTGCTCTGCGATTCAATGGGCCAATATCGGAGACAATATGCGGATGTTATTCTATATGTACTCTATGTATTCGCCCTATTAACTGCCTCATTCGTATGGAGTTTAGCGTGTTCAAACTAAATCTTCGGAAGTCACATTCGATGTTGGTATTTTAGAATTATTGGATTAAAATAGATACGCAAAGAAATTCATGTCCGTCCTATGTACAATTAGTTATTTTTATATCAACATGCTACTATAAAACAACATGACAAACAACAATAAATTAATTGTAACTATGATTCTGATTAATATTATAATAGTATATTTATATACCTTTAAATACTCGTACATAAATCGAAGTTCAATGATAAAGTTGGTGTCGTCTTCATTTCTTAATGCGTTAAGATCGTGAGCATCGTCCCAAAGAAAATAATAAACACACATATAATTACTGGAAAGTAAAAAAAATATAGGTTCGTGATGGACTTTAAGAAACTTAATTCATATCTACAGACTTGACTTTATAGTGCATTTGACTTGAGAACACACAGACTACCCAATGCAACCAACGTATCTTATTATTTTAATTACAAATAAAACAATAGTAAATTGAATATCACTTATTACCTACATAATGTCAGGACACATCAAATACAATCCTATTCACCAAACCGCTCGTAAACTAGTCTAGCAAATGTTAACAATAAGTCTCAGCTTGAATGGGCCATATTAATTACATTGAGAATGGAAATCAAACTGCAAGTGCGACTATGCAAAGTACATTAGCTGCGAGCTTTACTAATTGACACCGCGATAACTGTCGCGCCTGACCTCCTTATTCCTGTATGGACAGTATTATAGTATATGGAATTTCAATGTGACATCACTTTTGTCTCTTTACATTTATCAAGACGCATCATTAACCACAAAACACGTCCAAGATATTTCGGAAGCGGATGTTTCAAGTAGTTTTGATAAAAATAAACATAAGCGATACATAGAATCAGTTGGAAATAGAATGTAATAGAGTAGTATAATAATATAGTTATTTAGTACATATTACTCGTATCGTTGAAAATCCAAACTAGCTTTTCCTACCTGTTGGCGGTACGGGCGCTACGCGGCCATTGGCGCGATAGTAAAATATAGTTTAAGGCTTTCTGCTTTACAACTAACAATAAATACAATAATACGACAAGCAACATGAATAAGGATGCCTCCTGGATCAATAGCCATGCATTCGGTCTAAATTTATCATTGGCTGCTGTTCAAAATAGAAACGTTCAATTCTAGCATGAGATCTATAGAATAAAAATCCGTACAAAATGTAGAATTTTCAAACAGTGTTCATTTTTTTAAATATTTTGTTCGATATAACTACTACGAGGTTATTACGAGGTATCATAATTTCAGTTTTAAATCTGCCGATTTTATGAAGAACTTGAAATTAATAGGCTCTGATAATAGTATGAGCCAGTCCCGTATCATGTTATAACTTCACACTCTAATTAAAACTACACGCCTACAACAAAAACTTCAAACTAACGTTAATTGAAATTTAAACAAACTTTTCCCCATCCCTTGCATCCAAGAAGTTTTCACTAAAACTAATCACTAAACTCCCCTGGAATCTGTTACCTGCCGCGGCGTCAGATTGCGGTCACAAATGCGAGGCTATGTTTAAATCAAAGGATGTCGAGCCAAGATTCGGCCAGAAAGGAGTACGTTGATGCAAATTATATTCTGTGGTCCAAGAAAATGTTTAATTTTTGAACAACTCTTTGACTTTATGGAATAATATATTTATAATATATGTAATATATATTTGACGATCAGTAACGGCATTAACTTGAATAGTACCTACGTGTGTACTAACCCGAATCCGGTTTCCATATTGTGTTTTCCAGTACTCATATACAATATTCCCTTCATATTTACTGATACGAAATGGAACGATTTCCCTTATAACTGATACGTATAACGATATATAACTGATACATAAAACTGATAACGAAATCGTTATCAGTTTTACGTAGCTGCTGGTTGCTTAAAATAAGGTTTCTGATTGAAGGCACCGTACATTCCGCATTTTGTTCACTGTAGCGCGTATAACGATCATGTTAAATGATGGTTGGTTCTTTATAATATTTCTTAATTATTTTGTAAAACCAAATCGCTTTATCCTTCGTATTGCCCTTACCTCCCAATACGCACTTTATGACCGCAAAGCGTTTCCTCCGCAAATTTAGCTCAACGCTATTTATAATTATTCCTACAGCCAGCCTGGGACAGAGCTAATGCATATCAAATGCAGATTTTATCGCTTTATTGTACATACAATCTCCATTGTGAAATTGTATCTTGCTACTTGTACTTTAATTTTGAACGTTGGAACGACGGTAACGAGGTAGGCTAGAATAATACAAAGAATGGAAATGCCGTGTAATCTCGAACCACGAAACTTCATTCACTCAAATTAATTATACAACTAAAAGCCATTTTACTATACTAATAAATAGCAATAAAAACTGGCGCTCACGAGATGATTTAGATAACAAAAGTTTCAGCGTTTTATAAAATTGAAACGAAGACCAATAATAATACGGCTGTGGCCAAATCTGTTTTTGTGTAAACCGCGCTCTATACTGGTTGATTCTCAATATCCCCAAAAATGTTTTACTTTTTTTGTAGAAAAAAAAACTTTGATTCTCTGAAACATACCTTCTACTTCTTCTCCTATAATTCACGGTTCGCTAAAGACTGACGGAGACCAGATATCATTACAATATAGATATGTTTTCATGCAATTTGTAATGTATTATATAACATCAGAATATATACTTGAAGCCGCATAAAATCGATTTATAGAATTCCTAAAACACAGTTTAAACCTATATTGGCATTCTTTTATATATTCACTATGGCGCCGTCTGAAATGTATTTTTCAGTTTATATATCAATAATATTTTAGAAATTGCATTGTTTACTGAGTAACTGTAAGCATTTCTGTTTTATATGATCAAAAAAGCACTTTTAAATCGGCCAAAATATTCATGTGAACTCGAAAACGTAATATTTTCTTATTGCAGTGAAAGTAGGGAGGAAAATTAAAATTTAATATCACAAAACCATATAAATGAAGAAAATTGGAGGCCGCATTATTTCAAGTTAACATTAATGTCGGAATATTGCCGTGGGCAATTTACTGGCCTATCTTCTTATGTATATTAAAGATTTCATTAAATCATGCGTTTCGTAGCAAAACGGCTTGATATCATTATAATGATTGTTGGGAGTTCTGACCCTCATACGTGCGGTCCAAGTAAAAAATCGGTTTAAACTTTTTAATTTATATTAATATATTAGAGCTTGATGTTTTTCTAAACATTTATTTATTATATAGAGATATATCTCTATATAATAAATATAGTTTCTCTTTATAATATGCGGTATAGAAAAAAAACATCTCCCTTGTTTTATCTGTATATCCATTTACAACGATTGCACTTAGAATTTTATAAAATATTACATAGGTACCGATTTGTATTACATCGCCATTTAGTGATAATGTCAAATATATTTCGACTGTACAACCATTCATACGAGCTAAAAGAAATTACATGCACCTATACAAAAAGGTACATAATAGACCATATTATGTAACTTTCAAATCATCACATCCACCACTTAAGAAAATCAGCTGCAGCTGTATAGTGAATGTCATAATCGCTTACACTCTGTCTATGAGTCCAAATTTTGCATAGTTTATGCCGAGGCCCACGAGTATCAAAGTCACGCTTTACGACTGGACGATAAGACTCAAATTACCACTCGTCCTGTTTATTACATGTTATCGTATGCACAGTGATGTGACAGCTTTATGACTTTAGAACCTCGTGATTCAGAATTCAGATATGGAAATTACGGAAGTTATGTTTGGAAACCCAAAAGTAATGTCGAAAGCACTTTATATATAAATACATAATATACATAGCTTTCTATCAGTCCCACATTTGACATAATAAACATGGAAGTTATAATTATTATGAAGTACATTTTAGTGTATGTAAATGTTTTTCAAATATACTATTCTTTACAAAGATTTTCATGATATGTGTAAAAAATTGTATTTTTTTTTCTCACAAGCAATCTCTTATAAAGGCGCAATATTAGCAATTTATTTTCTATGAGGCTTTTTTTAGTAATTTTTTTGTTACAATGATATTTTTGTAACTTAAAAACTCAAACTTTGACTCGTCTGTATATACTGTTTATTTGTCATACTTAATTGCGTAACATCAGAAGTAGAAACATATGTAAACATACATCATATGCATACCAATAATCTTATTATTTTGCTGACAAGAGCAGGAGAGAGTGAGATTCCGTCCCACCCTTTAGGCGAACTCCGCCAAGTTACTTAATGTAAAATTTTAATAAATATCTGTGCTGCCATAATACAGAATTTTACTTTCTGATGTTTGGGCCAAATCCGGCATATACTTTTCATTAGATACTTTACTACACGTAGTCGAACGTTAGTTCCAAATACGCCTTCGGAGCACTTCCAGAGTTCCATACTACATACATTCTTAGGAAAACTTTCATTGCCATTCCATCTCACTTCTTTCGAGGCTCTAAACTAGAACTCGCATATAATCTCATAATAAAGCTTTATAAACAACATTAAAATTAAGATTATACATTGAATCTATGAATAGATTGTGTACATACAGGAATGGTATTGAAATAAATATTTTCTCGATGTTGTATTAATTTTAAGACCTTTAATCGTTAAGGTAGCAAAATTCATCAGGTATATTAAGCCCACGGGTGTTATAATTATTACGGAGCCTGGGCCAAGAAAGGGCCCCAGAGGGACCGAGGGTAGGATTAGGTATTAATTAATGTTGGTTGCATCTTTGACGTGACGACTCTACCCTTATACGTAACTTACCTTATACTATTTATTTTCCAAAGCCAGAACTGTACACGCGATTAGAATAAGTACAATACTAGATAATGTAGTTTATTAGAATCGTTTATTCTTCAAGTAATTCGTTTGAAATTAACAAAAACGAATAATGGTAAATGAAACATAGCGACATTCCTACCATGCAGTTATTCCTTACAAAAAAATATTGATAGTAGTGGTTTGAAATCACTTAATCTGTCAATGTTGCCTCACCTGATCCATGAGTCAAACAAGGTATAAATTTTATAAGGTAGGTGTCCGAATAGATGAATATTGAGTACAGTTGCTGTTAGATTATGTGTGTTATAACGACGTCTAACGACAAAAAATTTCTAAATAAATTTTAACAAAACCATTTCAATATAAATTCCAATTAACCACGAACGAGGAAAACAGAATCTGATTAAATTCATACAAAAGGCCGAAGACTAGTAAAATACACTCGGCGATCTCTATTTCAAGACCAAGGCAAAGATAAGACATCGCAGACGTTAAAATTATTCTTACATTTTGTACTTAGTCACTTCTCTGTATCTCTCTCGTCTCTGCTACATTAACAATTCCCGTTACACACTTCTAAAATTTTAATAAAAAAATAGTAAGTGAAATATTATTAATAAACAAGTGTTCTTCCAAGCATAGCCCCAAATTAATTCCTCTCCATCGACTTCAGAACAATTGAAAAAAAGTCAGAAATAAATTCTCTTATTAAGTATCAGCTGCCTGTGATTGTTTCTCTTGACCATATCTGCAAAATAGTCTTTATTAAACCACAGTCACGGCACTCAATGTGAAGGTATTTTCCAATTACTCTCGAATCCTTCAATTTTCCCCTCACAGGGAATTTTATTAACTCTGTCTCTATCTCATTGTGTTTAAATTTAAATGTGTGAACGAGAGAGTTGTAAGTTTTACAGCTCTCACAACTTCATTTACAGTCGCCTGGGACTGTGTCTCTGTCTATGATACGTAAATTGAAAAGGTACTCAAAACTATTTGATATAATTGCACTAGCAATTTTAATCATTTTATAATTGTTTTACTGTATAACCCACTCATAGCTTTATTGTTACATTTACCCCTTGCCCGGTGGTCGTTTGCGCAGGATTAGCATTTCGAATAGCTGATATTAGCGTGGGATAAAATAATCATTATTAAAAAATCAATTTATTACTACCAAATGTGCATTTGTAACAAATTATAATTTTTATACTTTGGCTAGATTAGTTTAAATTAGATACAGATTTATCTCAAACTATACATCATACTTATAAAACTTAAATTAAAATAAAATATATAAATATGAATAAATGCCGGCGAATGGCCAACTGTTTTTGGTATGTTATATATGTAAAATACCGTATTTTGTTGATAAAATTTTTTTATCATCATTACAAAGTACAGTCTTAAAGCGAAAAGGTTGAAATATATATGTAGATAGATATCTTTACATAATATTCTCATCCATAGTTTCAAATCAATATGTATACGTACATTTATTACATATAACAGTAATTAGCAAACGTAATTATAGTAATCAAGCAGGGCAAACCAATTAAATTCATAGACAAACGATGGATATTAGATGCGGATTCGACTATTATAATGATTTTAACACCCAAATTCAATCAATATACCAGTATGTTAAAATAAGGAACAGTTTGTTCAATATTAATGCGTATAGGTAACTCTGTTATTCACCTAGTTTGTTTTGTATTAGTTATATTTTTATCATTCCAAAATACATGTTACATTCTCAGTAGAGAATTATAAAGTTGTAATAAAAACTTATATCATTAAACATTCCATTATTTCTACAAGAAAATTTTCTTATGCGATCCTTGAGTCTCTTAATAATATAAAGTTAAGCTAACCTCACTAAAACTAAAGCCTGCTTGATTGAAACGACTAGGATATTAAATTTTATCGGAGGTCACTTTACGCCAAAGGGATGCTCACTTGTAACCCTTACTTATCGTCTTAGGACCGCTCAAGGAAACTATCAAGAATTTTGTTCGTTGATTTTCTGGGAGATTTATTTTAACAAATAAGTATTAAAGAAAAATAAAAGTTTTAGTAACATGGGTACAATTTTCAATCCTGAGGCGGTGTATTCCAGTCCCGGCTTTACGACAACTGTTCTTTTTTTGTAAATATTGTATATATAATTCTGCTTGATATAGTTATGAAATAATATGTTAAGGGTTCCGTACCCAAAGGGTTATAAGGAAAAAGCCTTATTGCTTAAGACTGTCCGTCAACTGGCTGTCTGTCTGACTATTAAAGGAGGTTCCAATACAACAAACGTAATTTGGTATGGAAATCAGTTTATGGTTACGGTATCCAGAATTTTAATTTACCATTTACAAACTAACCAAATTTTCTATATTCAATATTTACGGAGAGGTAACAAATTACTACCTATTTTTTGACTATTGAGGTCTTCTGAGTTTTCTCTCCATACAATTTTGGGCCTGAAGTCATTTCGTCACTTATGAAAGTGTATAAATTGGCGCTGAGAATTGTTTTAAAGATATGCTCACAACTTCAAAGAGCCCAAGGGTTGTGAGGGTCTGAAGGGTTCTCATCTTTTTACGACTCTTCAAACTAATAGCACCGATTTTACTACCTTCACTAGGCCCAGACATCAGTTGGTCGTACGTTAGAATTAGTTTCGACAGAAACTCATAAAATAATAAATTCATAAATTCATAAAATATTTTTTCTAATAAAGGGTGGAGCTGTTTGGTGATGCAAATTTTACCCAATTTATGACATTCTCTATAGCTTGCCGTAACACTTTCTTGTATAGTTCCGTATTTCTTGATGAATGTTTGTTTTGTATGACAACAAAAATAGGTGGCAGTTTTAATAAAATTTAATAGTTGCAAGGATTATCCTACCAATTAGCCATGGTTTCACTTATTACATTTCTTGGAGGCCAATCGCATAACCGTTTGTGAAGGCTACCTAATGAATATCTTGGGGGATACTAATCCACCTTGTGGTACGTGACCTGACGGCTTGATTATTGTGAAAACATAATATCTTATTTTATTAATTCTCTTATACTTTACCTTTAAGGATCTTGTCTGTAGTTCTATTCAATGTTAGACAAAGTACTTAACGCTAACAAAAGAAAAACTTGCCTTCGTCAAATCAGTCTACGTTAAATATTACCAGTAGAATTAATATCACGAAGAACTTTTTCAAACAAGTAAGTGAGCATCGTTCATTTGAGTGAAATAATTTAGAAATAAATCGGTATAACCATACTGAAATGCGACGATCTTAAAACTAGATAAATAATTTGTTAGAATACTTTCTAGTATAAATGACTTAATTTCATAATATAATCTTCCCACAACATGACATTATATGTATAATAATAAATGGAATACCGAGTTTAATTTGAAAAAAATTAATCAATAACAGTGTTGTCACTCTCAATAATCGCAAGAACTTTTAACTCAATAAATGATTCTCATACAATATATTTTTAAACAACTGCTTGAATAGATACTTAATGATCCATACTTTAATATTAAATGTATTTTCATAAGGTAGTCATAAAAGCAAATACTTCTAACGCTTTTTAACGTTCATCATTTTGACACATTATACAAACTGTAAAACAAAAATCGCGGTTGATGAAGTTGTGCCTAAAGTGACAGCTGTAACATTATTAAGTTCAGTATCAGTTTATAACAATTATATTGTTTCTAGTAGAACGTTTTTAAGTATTTATTTATAATTATATTAAGTATAATTATAATTTTTCTTCGATTACATACATACACCTTCGACAGAAAGACTGTCTTCGACAGGTCAATCTCTAGCTAAACTCTAAAAGAACTCGAAACGTGGCATTGTGAAAATAATTGTATATATTCACGTTTATTTAATGAAGTTAAATTTAAATTCTAGAAGATGTATATAATTTAAAGTTCAAATAATTATTAATATTACCAAATACAAAAATAGCGCATGCAGTCACATAAACATAACTCTTCGAGGATAATAAAAAAAAATTGTATACATATAATTTATATCTTATTAATACTCGTATATAGCATTGATGTATAAAGACAGAGGAAGGAAAATGTATGTAATTTATAGAAACGCTTTCAATATGACAGTACATTTTCACTCATAAACATTTTACGACGTCTACCAGCGGTGGCGATTACAATCGTGCATTTATTTTATAGTGTCATTATTCCGCCATAGCCTGGAGCTTTGAACAGAAACGATTTTTTTTGTGTATCTACTTAAAAGTAGTGGATATAAAACAAAACGGTAACTTTATTTTACCATAAGAGAATCTAGACGTAGATAAAAACCTATTCTTAACACAAAGTTCATAGTGAAAAACAGGAAATAACGGATAATTCAGTGTGGACCGGAAGTCGGCCGGAGACGCCGCGTGGTGCGCCCAAAACTACAGATTCAATTATTTCTCATTTCGAATCACAGACTATAAAACGTAGGTATGACTACAAACTGTAATTTTTAATAAAGTATTACACGCAACAAGTTAAAATGTACCACGCTTAATTTGTTGATAAATGTAATGAAGTAAAAAATAATTTATTAATGCGTACTTTTTTTTGTGTAAGTGTGTAAACGTGTTGTTTAAAAAACATCTTCAATAACATCAAATATATTAAAAATGAATAATGTATAAGCGTATGTTCGAGCACCTGATTAAGCTGTGCCGAAATTATAAATACCTACGACTAAAAACCACAAAGTGAACGTATTTATTTAAAAAAAAAACACTTTTTAATCTGTGTTCTGAGCAAATGACCATAAAAGTTAAACGATAAATTGCTTTTGAAGGGAACCCGCTGAGTAATGAGTAGGGAGGTTTTGTTAAGAAAAATTCAAATGGCGCGAAGGCTTCGATTTGAACAGCGACATCCATCTTTAAAATTCTAAAGAACAATGCGTTTTTAATTTGCTACAGTTTCATGGAAGTCATTAAAAGTTTATTTATCCTTTAGGTCTTTTTGCAATGATTATTTACTTAGGAATGTATTTTATAAGTAAATATTATTTATATTTGACTTTATTTTTCGAATTAAGGTATGGTATTATTATTGTTATATTTTTTAAAGCGTTACAAAAAAGTAAGGTACGATTGTATTAGGTTTGGTTTGCATGGCAAAGTTTAGGTATTTCTGAGATTTTTTTTGTGTGTATGAGAATATGTAAGTTTAATAAAACACAACATTTTATTAGCCGTCCCCTGTTATGTTTACGGGCATTAAAACTACATAAAGAGTGATGTGATGCACATGAAATAATAATGACAGTAACATTATCCACTTGTCTGGGATCCTGCGCCTTTACTCACGTTCCATTAGAGAAAGATTGAAATAAAAGCAAAGTGCAGAATAGAAAATGAACAACGGTGAACTGAAAGTGAATAAAGTAATACCAAGTTATATTGTACAATGTTTTAGATGGTATAATAATAAAAAGTCATTAGTACTGGAATTGGTTACTGGGTGATTCTTCTAATTAAAGTGAAAGAGAAATATATCTTAGTGGTCGTCGTCGTCTTCACGGCCTGTTGACGTCCACAGCTGGACATAGGTCTTTTAGTATTTTAGTATATTAAATGCATACTTAGAGCCTCGGACACACACTTGCAAGCGTCTAGGCATTGCAGGTCTTGTCCGATGGTTATTTTTCAATTCTAAATATCCTCCTTCATTGCTTCAATAAAGCCTTTTGCCTTGAAAGACCGATTGAAAATAAAATATGGACAATTACGCAAAATTTAATTGCATTAAATTAAATGTCTCTTGAAGAACAATATGCAGAAAATTTACTCAAAGCTTAAAATAATATAGGATCCTATGGATCATTAAACCGACCGTTTTCCTTGTTTAGCTCGAATATATTTTTTAATATAGCACCACAATAGCTAACATTCATAAATTCAAAATTGTCGTAGTTAATAATGACTAGGCATTAATAATTTTTACTACCTAGTGCACAAACGGTCTTTAAATTATTAAAATAACTTTAAATACTAATGTGTCTTTAAATTTTTCTACAAAACACCTTTATATTTATTTTTAATGCTACATATTTATTAATTTTCAAATCAGAACTTTAGATGAAAATATCGTTGGACATTAGAGGTTATGTTGGTATGGTGCATCCTTAGTTTGACATGTTTCGATTATATATTTTATTCTTTATATTTTTTGTTAAGAAAATAATTAATAAAATTTAATATAAACTAAACATTTAATTAATTTGCATTTTCCCGCCTAAATCGTCTCTGGCTAGAAAACAACAGAATAGTGTAGTCAGACAATGCTACAGATATTTAAAAATAATAGCTATAACGCCACCTAGGTAATATTTACGTGGATGTCATATCAGACGGACATCCTCCTCACTTACTTCCTCAAACGATTGTAATAAACATATTTGAAATATAAAAATATTAAAAATATTGAGTATTTTATTTTGATCTAATATAATATACTATTTATATTATAATAACTAGACTGGATTACGAATTATGTACTTTCTATGGTCATAATTTGTCACAGGTGTTACTGTTAATGTCACTGTCAAATCTGAATCAGTCATTTTAAAATTATCAATACTCAAACAGCAATTAACAAATACTAAATACAAAAGTGAAAACTTTGTCTTTTTAATCCAAATATTTCATTTCAATTCTTGATTTTGCTGTGAGTTTTTTGTTTGGGAATAATTTTCAAATATGAGCTGTTTCGAGAATATAACAATGCCTGACTGCGTGTGGTTTGAGGCTGGAGAAAAGCGCAACGTTCTTGCATCCATTTTCTCAGGGCTTTTGGTATGTTTTTATGAATCATATTATTGTGTTTAAAAATCTATCCAGAAGTTTCATTAACTATTTTTACACAAAAACATAGTTGTATTATAATGACATTGATATTTTTTGCATATTTGAGGGTTGACCTTAACTATGTAGTTTAATTAATATCATTTCAGTTTTTTACGGGCTGGTGGTTCATTATTGATGCAGCATCTGTATATCCAGGGGATCTCCCAAATGCTTCACATGTTTGTGGAGTCATGGCCACCCTGTCTCTCCTGATGGTCAACTCTGTATCTAATGCGCAGGTACCTTATCTTACCAACTCTACACTCTCCACAATATAAATATTTGACCAATGTGGTGTCCATTACATTGACAATTATTTTAGTATGTGTATATAATCAATACAGATAATTTAGTATGATGGCACAAACTGTTTGTAGGTCTTGCAATTACTTTTCATGTTTCTTTGATTATTTGTTCTGACAGATCATCAACACACTGAAAACATGCCAGTTACTCTATGCCATTACCATTATTATTCCAGTATGTGCTTAATTCAAATTGTAAATAATATAAAATATTTATTAAAAGATGTTACTATAGTACATAAAGATTGTTTAAATTTTTTGTTATTTCTTGAGAAATCTACATTTTTAACTATAATATTTTAGGTGAGAGGAGAAACATACACTGGAGGCTGTATGGGACCTCGAAGTGCTAGGCTGTGGCTGTTCTTGGGTTTTGTTATTGGATTTGCCTCACTCATTGCAGCCTGCTGGATACTTTTTGCCAATTATGTAAATGCTGGTAAGTACATTTATGTCTTTTATTCAAAGGCACTTCTGTGAAGGGTTCTGTAGAGGTTTGGGCACGATGGGATATAGTGCAAATTAGTTGGCCAGTATCAAAAATGTCTATGTGTCCGTCTATTTAAACTAAAAGAGCAAACTTACCCTGAGTATGCATAGTCTGGGCAAAACAAATTAAATTTAAACAAAATTGAAGTCCTCAATGATACATATTGATAAAAGTACCTAAAACCACAACTCAGGAAAGCTTATAGAATTCACGCGCGGCTGTGTCTATATCAGAGATAAATGTCGGGATGGTCGCTACCATGTCCACTACCGTGAAAAACAAAAACATCAATCCTGCTCTATTCTGAATTATTGAAACAAACAGGCATGTGACCTATCATGAGATTTACAGCTTCTTAAACATAGGCATGAGTGAAATACAATCAATGTGTGAGAAAGTTGTGTGCTAGCCCTGGATCCCATACAATGTGCCGGGAATCAAAAAACAATCTGTTTCACTTGGTGCAGTGCCATCCTTACCAGATTTAAGAAAGCTGCTTTGCGGTAGTTAGCGTGGGACGTAGTAACAGCTGACGAAACATGGATTTATTGCTACAATTTCAAAACAAAGCTGTAATCGAGCATATGTCTTTTAAGATAAGCCGAAATAAACAAAAAGTACATCTAAGACGATAATAGCTTATTTTTTTAATAAAACTGGCTACTTGCTTTAGACAATGTCGTACCGTTAATAATGACTGCACCACCTTTTTTTATATTATTCAAGAACTCCGTAAAACAAACCGTAAACGCGTTTTTTTTTTCGGTCCCCAAATGATTTTTATCAACAGAAGAAGGAAAGTGGCACAAATTTTCAAAATTGGTTTAATCCAATCTAAAAGTGAATGAATACAATGAATTAAGTTTTACCTTCAATAGTATTTTTTCTTATTAATTTTAACTTCCCATAATTTGTTCCTTTTTAGTGACACCATACGTTTAAATATTGTGATTGATTCCTGGCAAAGACTGTTGAATTTCCAAAGCCTAATGATTTAGTTTTACTATTTATCAATATCAAGCCAGATTGTCCTTTGAACATAATAATTGCAAAAAAAAAATACTTTTTGTGCATTCCATGCCTTGAAAGGAGAAACAATGTGTAATAACACAATGTCTAACCTTTTCTCAATAAATGTATTATCAAGCACACAAATTTCTTTCTCATTCAAACCAGTAAGCTCTTAAGCTTTACAATACTAGCTTTTACTTGCCTACACATAAAAATATACATGTCTTAAGGATGTCAGAATATGGGTGTCTTGGTATTTATTGCTAGAATAACCTTTGAATTGAAAGCTTACATGAGCTTATTTGCACTTATTTTTTTTTTCAGGGAGCAACAAGCACACATGGCCTGGAGTCAGTTTGTTTTTACAAAATGCTTTTATATTTGCCGGCTCTTTGGTGTTTAAGTTTGGCCGCACTGAAGATGTTTGGGGCTAATTATACATATAGTTTAAGGTACTATCACTGAATTTAATTGTTTCTGTTTACTAAATTTAACAGAATAGTATTGAAAGTAAATCTGTCTAATTGTATTAAATAAATTTTCATATAAATATGTCAGAGTAGTAAATTAGAGATTTTTATCTTTATTCAGTTATTTAAATTATTTAATATACCATACTTAACATAACAAATATTAACATAAATATTGAAAATACAGTAATAGTGTTCTTAATACCATTATATAATGAAAGAAAATGTATTCCATACACAATAATAATTTTAGTCACAAATATCTTAATTTTTTACTGGAATTATTCTATTTTATAAGTTGTCAATGTTTATAAAAGGTTTGAATTTAAATCAAACTTAAGGAAATAATAATTGATGAACCAATTGTATTTAAAATAATCTATAATAAACAAACCCATTTTCTTTTATTAATAAAATATATTTACATTGTAGATACAAATCCTGATTTGTAATATAATTTATCTTAATGTAAATTAAAAAGAAATAAATAACTTTCGCTTTGTTAATAAACATAATAAAGATCTTATAATAAGTATAATTGATAACTGCGTTTCATTAAAATATTGTAAAACACAAAATTTTATCACCATATATTTTTTAACTTTCAAACAATATTATGTTTAGTTAGAAAACTCCTCATACAAAGTAATAAAAACATACAAAATATATACAAATTAAAAATACTAGTTTATTCCTTGATTAGTTTTAAAGGAGACCTGGGCATTTGTTTGCAAATTAATATACCAGTGGTGGTTTTATAAAATTGATTTCATTTGTGTATTGTGCAAATATGTTTATTATATTATTATTTTGAAATTAAATCTTTGGAAGTCACTTTCTAAGTAAACATGGTTCTAAATTTTTCAGATGATTTTGTTATATACATAAATAATTTAGTTTTGACTTCTGACTCCGTCGACACACGTTCTTCCACCCTGTCCATTTGGCAGGCAAATTTGACCTGAGTCACAGTTACCATTTCTGTATTGGCAAACATTGCTTAGAGCTGGGCATTCGTTGGGAGCGGCAGACACACCATACAACCTTCGAGAGGCCGTCGCTATTGGAACTTGACCTTTGACTTGTGTGAATGTATCTATGGACTCAATCTTTAATCTGTAATTTCATTTACATATATTAGAATATAAAATAATATGTACCTACCACGAATTTAAACTGGACTAACTTTATATTTAAGTATATTGTTTAAGCATTAGTTGGAAAATAAGACTTACGTTTTCCAATCAGTCCAATAGAATTTGTCACCATTAATAGCTAAGCCAAATGGATAAGAACAATTTGGAGCGATGATTTCTTTTTCCAAGTTGTCGATTCCCACACATCGAATACTGTAGAGACCGGCGTCAGCGTAACAAAGTCGGTCTCTAACCCAGTCTATAGCTAGAGAGTTCGGGAGCTTGACGTCTGTTTGGTCTAAGAAAACTCCTCTTTGTGACCCGTCCATGTTCGCCCATTCGATTTTGGGACCAGAACGATTCCAGTCGGACCAAAAGATTTTCCTAAAAAACATTTAAGTGGAATAGAGCGATAACTAAGATTTTGTACTCTGATCTTTTTCAAAAAAAAACTTACCCTTTTCCCGGATGGACTGCTATTCCTCGTGGATTGTAAATTCCCTCCTTAGCGAATAATACCTTTCTAACCTTAGTGTCAAGATTAGCCACCTCAATCGTTACTTTTTTCGAATCTGTCCAGAATATATTCCTAGCAGACCAATCAATAGAGATACCCTCAGGTGACTGCACATCTATAAGAACAATATAATTTCAATCTTCTATAAGTATATCATTATGATTATATGTTATAAAAAAACCTTACCGTTTGATAGGAATTGTTCGTACCCAGAGCCATCATAAGAAGCACGCTTAATTGTGTTACCGACAACATCGCCCCAGTAAATTTTCGCGGATAAACAGTCTACATCAATACCGACTGCAATTTGATAGGTAGCACTGTTGAATGGGGTTGCGAAATCTCTTGGTGTTACCGAAAAGGGTACTCTGTATACAGACGCACCGTCACTCGCAACCAGGAAGTTGCCTGCCTGTCTAGGATTAAGTTCGCAAACACTGCCGTTTCCGTTATACCCAGAATTACATTCGCATTCATATCCATCGCTAGTCTTAAGACATGAAGCGTGAATATGGCACAAGTAAGGATTTACCCTACAGTTCATCTCTAAATTGCAGATGTAACCGTCTCCAATATATCCTTCTCTACAAATGCATTGATACGTATCGTCTACTGGCGTGCAAATTGCATTTTGATCGCAATCGTTGAGGACGTCACATGATCTTCCTTGAGGTACACACTGAGAAATCCCCTCTCCTTCGTAACCATCATCACAATGACAGTAATTAACGCCGATTTCTTCATCGAATAGACATGATGCATGCTCCGCACAAACAGCACCATTACATAACTGCTTATCGGGAATACAAGCATCATTCTGGTCTTTAATAAATCCGTCAATGCACTGACAAATGTTTTGGTTGGTGTTGGGGTCAGGCCGACACTCAGCGTTATATTCACACTGAGAGTTGTCTATGCATATAAAGTTCGGGCGGCAGACGTAACCATCGCCATGATACCCTGAATCACACACGCATATTAAGTCACCGGCTGCAGTCTCTATACAATGAGCGCCCAGGCCGCACGAACAGCTAGGTCCAGTTTTTTCTATGCACTCATAGGCATCTCCTTCATAACCTTCGGGACACACGCACTGCCCCTCATCTTGATCATTGGACAAATAAGCTTCAGTTGGGAACGAACATATTGCATTTGGTGGGCAGTCACTGTCCGCGTTACACCTAACTGAAAAATTAAACAGACTCTTCAGTACTGAAGCTCTTTTTTATATATTATAAAATATAAATATAGTTTAAAGGAGATTAGATATCATTATGAGTAGGTATGTTAGTTAAATTGATAAACTTATTATCTAAGCAAAAATAAAATAGTTAGGTTATTGCGGGCGTGATTGATTTGGGTTCCTAACCAAGCAACTTGTGCCTTAACTTTATTTAAAATAAAACTTACTTGATGTGTCATTATCTAGCGGAGTAATGGGATCCTTAAAAGAGTCTATACGGCATAAATCATTGCCTCTGTCGTCTTGATAACTTAAGTAGCCCTCGGGACAACTACAACCGAAGAAGTTACAGTTAGGTAAAACATAAGTTGCATTATATTCGGCTTCTGTTGACGATGGGGTAGTTTCTACTGTATCGGGTACATAATAGGCCTGGGTAGTTTCGCTAACAGTTTTTTCAGATGGCGATGTCACAACTTCACTCGCCTCTGTACAATAAAAGCCATCTCCGACATATCCGGAATTACACATACATTTCAAGGTGTTGGTGGAATCATAGCCGCAGTGTCCATATGAGGAACATTTATCACAGGTATTCTCTTGAGTCTTCCAACATCTTTGACCATCTCCAGTGTAGCCGGCTATACACAAGCAAATTGGATCTTCGCCAGGGTTGTCTACGCACTGAGCATTAGGATCGCAAACTTTATCTTTGCATCGTGATATCCAATTGCATGTAACACCATTTCCTTCGAATTGTTCTCGACATCTACACTGAAATCCTCCTTCATGATTGAAACAGTCTGCATTTATATCACAATTGTGTGTTCCAGCAAGACACTCGTCAATATCAATGCAACCAGTTGTCCCATCGTAATAGGTACTTGTGAACCCTGACTGGCATACACAAGTAAAGGTGTCTCCTTGGGCGATACATGTGCTATGAGGACTGCAAGTATTTCTACCCTCTGTGCAAGGATCCTCTTGACCCATGGGTACAATTTTGTTACTTGTTCCATACCTTACGATATTTTCCCGAGTCTCATAACCTAGGTAATTTTTAATTACTTTTAATTGTGTGGAAACATTTTCTTCTTCTGAAAAAGGCGCAAACCTACAAGTGTTGAAGGTAAACGTTTGTGATACCCTTTGTACGTACTTTTGACCCGTAATTTTGTTGGTAAATGTTCTTGTTGATGCACTGTGAATTGTTCCAGCTTCTACAGTTGTATACTGTTCTTCATATTCGGTGACTTCAATTCTACTTCCTGTAGGAATATTTGGTATTGTACCTCTTATATCACCTTCTAGTGTAATCTGATCAAAAACGTCATGCCCTAAGAATTCCTGGTTAATGATAACTCTGTCACTTGTATCAGGAAAATATATATCAGCGGTGTGATTGAAATGCGCACCGGTGAGTTGATATCCATTTTTAGCTAATCCAGTCGGCTTTGCAAATAACCATCCAACAACACTTCCAAAGACGCTTAAGAGTTGAAGACTACTTCCGAGTGAAGGTGGTGTTTGCGACAAGGCTGTATAGGAGCGGCCATCTGCCACGACTACGTATGCTTGTAAGTCTACATCATTGAGGTTCACATTGTTTAGGATTCCGTTAAGTTTACCGTGAACCCTAAGTGGTAAATCGTCTTTGACACATGATTTTCCGTTACCATAAAAACCATCATTGCACTGACAACAAATGCCTGCCTGATAGTCGACGCAGCGTGCCTGGATATGACAAACACTGGGGCCACTCTGTGCGCATGTTTTTGATTCCTCTTCAATCTCCGCTTCAATTTCATCATATTGATCTGGAACGGCAATCGTTTCGTTCGGCGCTATGACGCCAACTCGAAAGACGTATTTCCCTGGCTCTTGTGTGTTAGACCACCTGAAAAAAATAGGTAACATAAAGAACATGCTTTTATTTTACTACATGTTCTAAATCTCTAATCTCATGCTATATGTGGAACTTACGATACAATATTTCTGATCTGATGACTTCCAGAACCTCTAAGAGTAAATACACGCCCGTCTTCAGCGACAAAGCCAGCTTGCGCCTTAGCGTCTGGTAAACTGCCTGGTACGGCTTCTTTTTGTATCCATTGTATTTCACGCTCTGGATATAACAATTCCACGAAACTTTCATTTCCATTACTAATAACAGCTATTTGAAAACTATTCGCACGATCTTGACTATGATCGCTTGGGTATTTAACCTCAATCCACGTTGCTAAGAAAACGCTTTTTGGCTGAAAGTCGTCATATTCATGGAAATTTCTTTGTATACTATCGGCTGCCTTAAGTAGCACGTGCGATTCATTAGTTTCTCTAAAGTAAACAGCGCCTGATTCTGTTGTATCAATGTTTGAGTAGAACGCAGCTATTGATGGATAAGGAAGCGGAAACTCTGCGTTAAGGAAACTTGGTATATCCGCTCTAAAGGACAAGACGCCATAGTTGTTTACCTGTTAATAACATAAAACATGTATAAGTTCTTTGGTTCAAGTGTTTACAGTATTATCTCGTTTTTTAGATTTAGTGTGTGGATGTATGTATAATGTATATATATATTTTTTTATTCGTACTAGGCCTACCTTCCTTGGCTACATTTTCACCAGGGTCGTTGAGTAGCTACCATTCGTCTTTTTGTCTCGTCATCTTAATAAAACAACTCAAATCGCATTTTTATTAGGAAAAATAGGGTTGGGTGGGGTTCATGATGTATATTTCTACATACATTTCTTATATACATTTCATTAAATACATTTTGTTCGTTATGTAATATATTATTTTATACATTAATTAATGTATACATTATAGTTTAAAATTAAAACTAAATATGTGCTCGTCCCACTATTTATTATTGATGAATATTAATTGTATCACTGACGATTAGGTGCCGTTTGTTTGCTACCCTATTTATGAAATTACAACGTCGATTTACAAAAAAACAAATCTTGGTATTAAGCCCTTTTAAACAACTTTTATAAGCATATTTTAATAAAGATACCAACATGTTGTGTTGACATTGACCTGGCAAATATGTAATTTTTGAAATTTTAAAATAATAAAGTACATAGTGAGTTATCGATTAGGTAGGCCGCAAATGACCCTAAAGATAGTCGTATCTCAAGACTACTAAAGGTCAAGAATCTCGCTTAGTTTTGATAAGACAGTATCAAATTTCTAGCGTAAGGTAAGTAGTATTTTAACATCTTAATACTTTGATATCTAATATAGTTCAATGTAAAAACAGTGTTATCCTTTTTGCTAAGAACTTGAGATCTGTCTTTGAACAAGGAGCAAGATGAAACCGGTGTATCTTACAATGAAAGGATGGTATCCGCCAGCGAAAGAACGCCTGTCTAATTGCTTTTCTAATTGAATTATTGAAACAGATGCAGAAATGTCAGCGCCAAGGGAATTTCGACTGTTCTTAATATACAACATTTCCAGTAGCTAATTTAAATTACTGTTTCACCGAGTATAATCAAATTATAACAAAAATATCAACAGGGTTACTTAAAACATTATCAGTCAGTGACCGTTCGTTATTTACCACCCACGTGCACTTCCGTTGCACTCTGCAATTCTTGATAACACTCTTTGCAATTTTTTGGAATCTCGTCCATTTTTCTGTTTCATTAGAAAACTGATAAACGCTGGGTATTAGTGATTGCGGCTTATAGCGCTCGCGGCGTTCCAAAGCGGTAAAATCACACAAAGCAAATTTAAGCAATACAAATAGTAAAAGTAAATGGTACAACTCAAACCCTATTTTTATGGTTATATTTTTATAAGAATAAAATCTTTTCTTGTATAAAATGTAGCTACATATATATGACTATAAAAATACATAGATAAAAACTTTAAAATCGTGTTTTCTTTACTAATTGTCTAGATAATATATTTGTGTTAGATTTCCAAATTAATGTTTTAAGAAAGAACATTATATAAAAGCCCAATTTAGCTTATAGTAAGCCTCTAATTCTTATAATTTTTAAGGATAGAAAACAGATTATAGGCGGGTGTAATGAAACATTTCATAATAGTCATAAAAGGCACTTAGATATAATATTTGATATATTTTTACTTTACTTTAATATCTAAGATAGACGACAGCTATCCTTAGGTATATATTTCGAGATTTTGAATAAATTATAATAATATTTAAGGTTTATTTCTTTACACAGAGTCCAATGTACGAAACTACTGAACCAATTTTGAATTTTTTGAGATGTGGATAGTCTATCCTATGTCCATGCAAACGACGTCGTGCAGCCGCCACATTAAATAAAACAATAACATATAAAGTTTCCTAATATTTTGATCTTCGTATAGATGTTTTTTAAAAGAAAAACCATCGATTCGAACTTAAAATCTACTATTGGAGTAATTAAAATGTAAGGATTTTTCGTTCAATTCTCTTCTAGTTTGTGATTAACAATTCATTAATGAAGTCATTAAATTGTTTGACAATTCATTGTTAAGTTCGTTGATCTATTTAAATATAATTATCGATTGAGTAAATGTATTGACACGTGGAAGATTGAATTAATTCGACGCTTTATATCTTTACAATAAAGTGAATAGAGTTCTTAAATGTTCCCACCTAACCAAAGAAAAGGAATATATGTATGCAAGCCTCATCCGCGGAGATTTGTATTTTGTAGCTTAAGTTCATGGTTAATTTCTAAATAAAATGGTATACATTATATCTGACACTTCACATGCTGTACAGCAACGCAGTAGCAGTACAGCTATTACAATTTTAATATTACTCGAGATATTTAAGAACATTTTTTAAAACTCTAACTTACTCTAATGTTTTGTTTTACAGCGTAACCCATGGAGCAAGCTTCGATTTATTCAATAACAGAAACAAAAATAATGTGCATTGAAATGAACAAAAAGCTACTTCGGTATTCCTAAGGGTAAATACATCTTTCTTATGTTTCTCTATTTAAATAGAGTACTATAATTTTAATAAAATAAAAACTTCTTTAACAATATTGGTGTGAATTTGAAACGATAATCGTTTGTTATAAGCACCTTTAACTTTAAGAGCCCTCTTTCCTCTATTTACATAGAGACTTAGACTAAATAATGTTTATTTTTCAGATTTATTTCTTGATAGAAACATAAACTACATATATTAATTCGAATAACTATAAATTGATTATAATGGCCAGGAACTTATTAAATTGTTGTTGTATAATAAAATACTTACAAAAATGGTCTCGTAAGTCTCGCCGTAAAAGACGATGGGTACATTTAGAGGTAGTTCGGGTGAGGCTACTTCCGCTCCTCGTGGCAGTCTCTGGTCCAAACCCTGGCCAAAGGGGTAGAATTGGTCCCGAGTAATGGCGCCCACGCACACCACCAGACACAGGATATACGCGCCCGTCCACATGGCGACGTCGATTTCAACTAAGCCTTTATCGGGAACAGCTAACGATTCTGTTTATTTGCATACTATTTTGTTCGATGCTTTTTTCGGGGTTTACCCAATCAGCGAAATATTCCTTCTTATGTGATTAGTTATCCAGACATTTGTTAGCCTTATATTATTTTTAATCTAATAACAACGCCAATTTTATTATTAAACCTAATATATTTTTGTATCGTTTAAAGAAATTTATTGCTATACATTCGTTTACGAAATTATCGGAATGAGATTTTTTATTATATGAAAATCTACTACAGTTATGTATTTTTTTAAATTATAATTGGAAATGGGTTAATGGTATTTACTAGAAATCTTTGACAAGCTTACACTGGTTACCGCAACTGTCGATAAATTTAAACTATGGGGCAAGACAGGATTTTACGATGGATTATCTGAAATCTGGGTTAACATCCCATGACAACTGCTCCACGAGGAAGTCTATTTTACTATCGTGACTTCTCAAATAACTTTATTTATGTAAATACTAGCATACCGTTTTTGAATAAGCATAGTACCTCACTTTTAAACGTTTTTAGTAATTGATTGCTTTTATTCTTCATATTTTTATAATTTGTGTAGTTACTAAGTAATAATTATAGTTATAATTTTATTAAACCTTTATTATAATGGCAGCTTTATGAGCTGGGATTTTTAACGGTAGCTTAACTACAACAGTCTTTCTGAGATATGTATAATACAAATAATTTTACGTAAAATTGGTTCCAATTAATAATTTTATAATAATACTAGCTGATCCGGCAAACGTTGTTTTGCCATACATGTGATTTCAATTTTCAATTAATTATTCGAATATTATTTAAAATTTGACATTGGGCGATGGTAGCGCCGTCTGTCGGATCCAATGTAAAACATTCCAAAATCAACAACTAATAAATTAAAAATTAATTAAAAAACTTTGTCCAGCGGACAAAATTCTCAAAATCTAAACCATTCCCAGATCCCCTTGAACACACACAAAAAATTTCATCAAAATCGGTTCAGTCGTTTGAGAGAAGTTCAGTGACATACACACTCACAGAAAAATTATATATATAAAGATTTAAAGGCACATCGATACAAATTTTAGAAACATATCAAAGAAAATTGTTGCCTTAAAGCTGATTCATAAAAACATGGTCAAGAAAATAGAATCGCTAATTATTTGAAAAGTATAAAAAGAATTGCACGAAAATCGGGCATTGCGCACTTGTGCCAAATATAAACAGTACATTTCACCCACTCACAAAATATTTAAGATTTTAAAAATATCACATGAAAATTTATTTTAATCCCGTCCGTTGAATGCATTCGCGACATTTTAAAATCTATTTCCCAGCATCACGTATTATTTAAACGTCTGTCTCTTTTCTTGTCTTTGCTTATTATGACGTGGCTATGTTACGTTTTGTTAATTAATATTCACTTGTAAAATTGCCACTAATTGTAATTATTGGCCCTTTTAGGTTTTACTTTTGACGTTTGACTTGTAAATAAGTATACCACTAAAAATGGATCAGATATGACATGAAGATTGACGTTATTTGTTCATTATAAATTCATTGAATTATGAAGATTCATTTTTTGTGAAGCTATTTTGTAAATTACATCAGATCTAAAAATCTTTAAGGTTTATTTAATTCAACTGTACTTAAGTGATATAAAGGAATGTTTTACGACACATCATTAAAACTTTAAAGCAATAAAAAATATAACACAAATTGTGCCTACGTAATGCTCAGTTTATAAAACATGCCTACCGGAATAGTTCAGTAACTGAATGAAAAGGTGGAGGTCAAAGAGGCTAACGTACCCGCTTATCATTTTCAATGTAAAAATATCGTGCCCCTGACATTCACATGATAATAAATAAAATTATATAACTTTCAAAAACTGAGCTTACTTTAAAATTTACGTTAAAGAATTTTATATATATCATATTTTGGCTAAAAGTGATCCAAGTGTCCTCTTTTTAAATTTCTTAGCTTTGTACAATTATCACCTTTATATTGCGCCACAACCTGTAAAAACCACGAGCACGAAGTCCTAGCGACTTCACATTTCACTTGGTAAAGAGTGGCTCATGGAGTACCTACACTAAAATTGTACATTTTCAATTTGAATTTTATTTTCCTCCTAGAATACGGTGCTGAAAAATTTCGGCACCAATTTTTTTTTTTTTGAGAAGTAATTTCCTTTTGGTGTGCCTGTGTATACCTGACACATTTTTTTCCTGGAAATCAAACCCGGACCGACATCCTCCTCCATCGGATATCCATGCCATACGCATATTATACTAAATAATGTGAGAGAGTAAATTGTTACTTTCTTCATTAAGAGATTATGATCAAAAAGCTTACCTAATTGAAAAATTAGTGAATTATAATAAATAGAATATTGTGTCTTGGGAATACAATTCACTCCTTTTGTATAAGTAAACAATGCATTAGATATAAGCAGTTCTCGCAAACATATTATCTTAAATGCCCTAATTACTTCGGACAGCTGTTCACGTCATTAAAATAAAATGATTTTTGTTAAAATGTGTAATGAATATTTATTGTTTTACACACGTTTTGAATGGACTTAACAGACTTAAGATAACTCGAATATTTTTTCGGCTTAGAACGACCAATGTAATTTTGGCATTTTGCCAGTTTGTTACTTTGTGATGAGAAGAAGACAATTTAAATTACTAAATAAACGAAACTATTAACTATAATAACCTGACGAGTTATCACAGAATAATGAAAAGAAGACAAATTACAAATACGTATAATAATATAGTTGTATACAACTCTTTTCACCTATATACCTACTATAATGCATGAAAATAGATAAGTTGTAGTAAACAAAAGATAATTTCATTAATCGCTTTTAATTATGAATGGATTATAAAATTACTTTGCGACAAATATTGATAAAGCCTAGATTCATTGATTATTCTATTAGATTTGTTACAAAACCTACCTAAATTTTATCAGTCTTCGCCGTTCAGCACGTGCGTATATGAAGAATATTGTACATTTTGTAATTTTATTATTCAATATATTGTAATTAATTATTAAAACCGTGTCGTAAATGCGTGTGCAATGATATTGTTGTATTTTATATAAATAGGGCATTGGGTTAATGCTCTGTCAATATAAAGTGCATAGTTATCAGTTCATTATGCGGACCAGGGCATGGCTATTTATTTGTTTCCTAATTTCATTTAATAAGGTAAGTTTACGACTTTTTTTCAGTTAAGCAGCTATGAAATTATAAATTATTCACTCTTAAACTGTTCCAGGAAATTTTTACACAATGCATTGGATATGTGCCATCAAATATGTACTCTTATTACGGGTTAGGTCCTAGTTCTTAAATTACAAACCAGGGGACTGCGATGGATTTAATAGGCAATTGAAAATGGAGAGTTTTAATCTACCTCCGCCTTCAATAAACATAGCATCTGACGGATTGGTAATTAATGGCGCCGTCTCAGTATCGGGAAACTTACCCTTTCTTAGCTCTGTTACGATACAGGGAGAATTGCCTATGATTGGTTCAGGAATTGTGGAATTTAGTACTGGCAACGATGAGGTCGCTATATATCAAGAGTTACCAACTTATGCGAAACCTTATAGTCCTATGTCATATTATTAACCTGTTATTAAAGAATGTTTGGACTTAATTTTTGATTTTATTTAAGACATAATGTAGAATATATATTATAAATATCTTTTAAGTAGGTTACTCAGTAAGGATGTTGACTACCCTAACCTAACTACTCTTTAGAAGGAGATAATTCGAAATCGCGACCAATTTTAATGATTATGGTTGAATGCTTTAAAAGTGTCTTAGTTTCTACTTGTTTGAATTGAAAATTCTTCCAGATATATTAGACTAATACTTACGCACAAACCAATAGTATTTCTGAGAGTCCGCTGAGTAAACAGCAGTATACGTAAAACTCCTATAGAACGTAATTGTTCCTCTTTGAAAATTCTTAAACGTTCTTACGGTTGATTTACTAGAACCTTACTAGAACATTTATTCCAAATACGTGCTCTATTGTAAAGACAATATTATTATTTATCAATCAAAAGTAAGCAATAGAAAGATATTAATTCAAAGAAAGCTTCGATTACAATAAAAACGTTATGTCTAAAATCGCTTCGTATTCAGATGCGTCTTTATTAACACAGTCCAAACCGCAAGGAGAAGCGCGTTTGTTTATAAGTAATAGACACGAAGTAAAACAAACAATGTTAGAATTGTCTTAAGAATATGTTATACGAGTAAGCTGAATCTGTATTTTCGTTTGTACATACGTGAAACATATGTTGTTTTCGATGTTTGGGACGTACATATCGAAACATTTAAAAAATACTTCATTCGAATTATGTTGTGTAATATTAAAGGAAATAAAACAATAGGCCACGTACAAATATAATATTTTAATTGATAATTTTATATAACAATGTCATTGAATTAAGTTTACGTAATATTTCTTAATACAGTATACAATAATAAGAGGTATTTTTATTAAATTTATATCATTTTCTTTTAAATAACATTTAAAATGAGATAAGGCAACTTGAATAAAAATATATTTAAATCGTTAAGAATACAATATGTTATAGGTATTTGAAGTGTAAATTACTTTTCGTTTTTTTCACATTAAGTCAAAATTTGAAATAACATATTTGTGCAACCAGGCCAAAAAAGAAATATGTTAACTTTTACGTAATTAAAAGGCATATTATCACAGCTAATAGCAGTATCCCTCGTTCTGATAGCACCACTCCGGCTCCAGAGATTCAGTTTGTATTCCCATGCGGACTAGACGTTCCCTGTATAAAAATATATATTTGAAATATCAAAATTAGAGAAGGCAGATATGCCGCGTAGTATCGTTACGATGACGTCAGCTCACACAGGTTGTTGAACTGAATTTGATTAGAAATCTCAATACTACTCTCACTCGCTAACAATAACTCAAACATTTTGGAATATAGGATTTTATAAATATACTAGTTTCCGGTAAACGTTGTTTTGCCTTATATTGACAACAATTATTTATTCGAATATTATAATTGACACTGCGATGGTAGCCGTCTGTCGGATCCAATGTAAAACATTCCAAAATCAACAACAACTAATAAATTAAAAATTAATTAAAAAACCTTATCCAGCGGACAAAATTGTGAATCTAAACCATTCCCAGATCCCCTTGAACATACACAAAAAATTTCATCAAAATCGTTCCAGTCGTTTGAGAGAAGTTCAGTGACATACACACTCACAAAAGAGTTATATACATATATATAAAGATATTCCATTGCTAATTTATATATCGATAACTGTTTTCAACTATTGGTTTCGATATGGCGAAAAAGTCAACTATTTTTTGAAAATGTATTTTTTATGAAATTTATTTCCAAATGTTTAACTCCTTTAATTGGTTTTACTGTTGTCCAGTACGACAGTAAATCTAATTAAAGGAGTTTCTGGATAAATGCGAACACACATTTCAGTGTTGATTTTACATAATCATGTTTATTAAAAAAACAAACAAAGCCTTGTCCAAAAAGCTTTTAAAATAACAGTAATTATTTCCATTAAGCGCAGTCCAGCCAAGAAAATACTTATCCTATACATTCCATCTTGTAGTTAAACCCAGAAACTTGCCATACCCATACTGTTCGTATTTTAAACAGTAATTTATTTTTAGTATGTTTATGAAAAAAAAATAGTCGTTTTGTTTATAGAATAATAACGTGCCGTAAAATCCTATTATTGAACAAAAATGAAAACACTTTCATCTATATTATATACTACGACTATAGAAGTGGCGCAAATAAATATTTTTTTGAAATGATACTATAAGTTCATTAAGAAGTTGTGACTACCAAATTGAACAGCATATTTTATCAGATGAATCAGAGAATTATGATTACAGATTACTGTTTGACCTGTATATTTAAGCATTACCTGACGTGCAGCATGCGCTTTTCCGCAGCGGCCCAGTCAGAGTCGGGCTCCGCCCACAGCCTCTCGGCCATGGCGGCCGCGCGGGGCCACAGGCGGCTGTCCAGCGTCGCCGAATCAGCCTGCTCTGACCACAGCGCCGCTTCACCGCCTGAAATTAAGACCATTCAAATACAATTTTCGATATCACCACCGTAGGAATAGATGGCGTTGATAAACTGTTTCGCTGAAAGACATTCGAAACCTTTGTTAATAAAAGTAATAATAAATCTCATTTAATCTGTTACTTAATATTTTTTTAAAAATAACATAATTAGTTCGAGCATGATATTTTAGTAGATATTGAAACAATTATACTCGTAGTAGCATTGATGAGTATAAAGGATCGTCTCTTCGTTCTATTAAAAACCCTAAAAGAATCTAAAGGTTTAACTAGTATTACATCTGGTATACATAACTAAGATATAAAAAAATCTTGGAAAAAAATATCCAAGAAGACTTATAAATAAATAAATAAAATATAATTTAGACATAGTGTTATACCAACATCTCATATGCGTTATATATTATAGTATTGCTGTTGAAGTATTTTTTTCAATAGTTCTTTTACACACCTAGAATCTGATCCGAGTATTTCTGAGCCATCTGCTTAGGACTGTTGTCGTACACCTTCTGCCATCCGATGTATGGAGAGCACCAATTATTACCTGGAGACAAATTTAACAATTAAATAAACCTAAAGAATGAATTAAAGCTCGGAGCATTTGGATGCAAAAACTTAGAAAAGTTAATACACAAATAGTAAATATGATACTTAATTTTGATCTCAAGAATTTCGTCTTAGCGTCTACATCGTTTTACTAGTGGCTTAAAAATAAAAAACTCACCAGTTCCAACCCACGCACCATAACCGCAGTCAAAGTAAAGTGCATCATAATTGGACATGATGAGACGGTATCCCTTCTCTAGCAGACCCTTGATTTGGGGATCTGCTCCTGTCGTCCACACCTGGAATTATTATAAACTTTTGAATTTGGGATTGAGTAACATTCAAATATTTAAAAAATTCAATTCCCCTTTAAAAAAAGGGATATCGTTTTGATATTAACATTAAACTTGCAATAAATATCATGTTTGAATGGCGCCAAAACTCAAATCATCGCGCATGCGTTGCTACAGATAAGAAATACCTTTTTTAGAGACTAACTTCTTGCACAGAGCAGGCAATGACAACTTTAAAATCTCGTTCAAATAGTATAATTTTATGAATCGTTGTTATGTTGTTGAATTTAATATTTAAATTTTAGCTTATTTGATAATTCAAACTAATCTGAATTAAATGTTTCCATACTGGTGATTGCAGCATAACTAAATCACTCTTTTATTTATTAGTTACCTGAATAATGTAGTCATCCTTGTTAAGGAAGTTGTCAATGTGTGTATAATCTGTAAGTGTACTCGTCCACAAGATGAGAGGAAGTCGTTTGCCGAATGCCTGAAAAAATATTTGTAAATTTAAAAATAGAAAAACAAAAACTATTATGCAGAATTGTAAGCATATAATAATAATACATATAAAAATTACGATTTTATTCATTATATGTTATATAGTTAGTGTTTTGTCTGTTTCATTTGATTTAGAAGTACCACATTATGATAAGGACAAAACATGTATATGACATAATATTGTCTTTTATTAATATAACTTTCAATGTATATGACATGATATCATGGCACAAATATGCATATATAAAAAACTACTTTCTAATTTAGACAATACTTGGGCCAGCCGTTAGGAGCGATAATTGGTTAAAATTGCTCTAATAATTCTAAAAGGCCCCCAAAAATGCAATATGATTAAAGGTCAAATACGAATATCCTACGTTTGAAAAAATGCAGTTTTTCATTCAATTAAAACCAATTTGAAATATTGTGCCACTCATTACGTAATGATTTCAGTAACATGTTTTTCATACTCTTCGACAGCTTGTAGATTTTTCGGTTTCGAGAAGTAAAATTTTTTGATTCTTCACCTTCAAAAATTCGTTTGTTTGTCTGGGACGTGTGGTAACTAACATTGTTGTTGTGCAAGATGATATGGCTTTAGGGTTATTTATACGTAATTGTCAATAATTTCAGAGAATCAAATGGTTGAGTACCTTTCCTGTCACTTTTCAATCCGAATTTTTTTTCAGTCCACAATGCAATCAGTGATGCGGTCAGATTTTGTCGGATACACCGCGAGCACTTCTTTCTCGCACCTAAATCATCTCAGTCATTTTAATTCAAGTATAAAACTTTCTATTTCATTCATAGCGCCAAAATAATAAAACAATTGACAGTCAAACAAAACTACATCCTACAGCCAATTTTTATTCCATTTTCATTCCAGAGTTCCATTTTCAAATGTTGTTACTTTTTTCTGTTTATGTAAGTGGCCAGTTCCTTAAACTTTTAGTCTGACCTATTTAGTCTCATTATTTATTGCGTATTAATTTGTGTCAAAAATAAGTATTTAAATTATAAACATAAATTGTATTTAATAATTATATATCTAAAAACACTAAAATGGATTTTTTAATACCTGATAAGCTTTATCCTGGGCTTTAGTCTGGAAATAGTTCCACAGTTTTAAGAAAGACGTCTTATCAAGATCCCAGCGATTCTGAATCATAAACTGCTGGATTTCTTGCGAGGTGTTCCAGCATTTTTCACTAACTTCATCTCCGCCCATGTGGAAAATGTCAGGGTTGAAAATATCTGAAAAGTATTTACTTTATTTCTACTATACTTAAGCTTAATTAATAAACTAATCTATTATTTTACTATTTTAGTATATATTCTTTATCCAAAAACTTGTAAAAATATGTGAAGCTTAAGGGTTTTAGTTTCTTAAGAACGTTTATTACAACTTTAACGCTCAGTATGGGTTAAAATGCTGTTCCAATTTTTTATTTTGATTATTGTAGTATAATAATTAATTATTTAGTTTATATTCAAATAAGCATAAAAAGTATTTTGTTCTCCTTTCGAGCTCCTAATAAGCCCAGTAGCGTGGTTAAATAATATTACTAAATAGAGTATAATTCAACAATCTGATAAAAAAGTGTACGATTTAATATACTGAACATTATAAAACAAAAGTACAAACCTGCCATGTCAGAATAAATGTCCTTAAGCACGTCATACAGTTCGTCCTTGACCGGGTTGAGTTGACCGCAAGGTGGCTCCACACAAATGGAAGCCCAGGGCTCCTCCTGGAAAATTATAACATTTGTTTTACTTTAATAAAGCCTAAATTATAATAGACGGATATTGGGTATGAATAGTGGCGCAAGGTTTTAAGTTTTAGGCCTATAAAGCCCATTACAGATTTAGGGCGAGAATTCTTCCCAAGAAGGCTCGGCAACACTACATTGACATTACACTTTCTTTGTTCTTTCTTACCTGAACCCGAAAACGAGAAAGGGAAAAACACAGACGTGAATGTGTTTCTCGGATGTGTCTGTGATTTGTACACACTAGAGATACGTTATTTTTCTGTGGCTCAGACTGACAATGTACCCTTAATTATTAGGCCAAATAAGCACTTCAAAACACAGGTTAACTAGTTAATGTACCTTGAAGCAAACAGTGAGTCCAGTCCCCTGCCAGCCTTCACCCACATGCGCAGGCGCATCAAACTCTGGCATCACACGAATACCGCGTTCGAGACCGTATTGAACTACGTCGGCGATCATTTCAGGTGTGTAAATCTGAAAAGTAAATTATAGGTCAGTCAATAAAGGTTTTAACTTTTACATATAAAAAACTGTGTCATTAGATTCAGTTCCACCTAAATTTCCTATTCCCCACAAATGCGCGTTTTCACCTAATTATATATACAACTAGCTGATCCGGCAAACGTTGTTTTGCCATACATGTGATTTCAATTAATAAATAAAAAATAAGGGTTGATCGTAGAAGGAAATTGAAATTGAAAATTTAGGATTGTATGTATTTTTGTATGTTGTATCATAAAAAAATAGAAACTCAATTTTTGTCTAAAAAATAAAAAAAATTAGGGGTGGACTACCCTTAACATTTAGGGGGGATGAAAAATAGATGTTGGCCGATTCTCAGACCTACTCAATATGCTCACAAAGTTTCATGAGAATCGGTTGAAGCCGTTTCGGAGGAGTTTAAGTTCGAACACCGTGACACGAACACACGTGATTAGATATGTAATTATTTTCCTGCGAAGTTATTTTTAGACTGAAGACATGGCACGTTCCTTACCTACACGCCTCACCGCAGGTAGGTATATCTATGATATACCGCCTCCACTCGTGTCACGTGTAGAACTTACATTACAAACTTCCATCCTGTTTCCAACACTTTCAAAGTTTAATGAAATCAATTAGGCGGTTTTCTACAAACTATTTGTGTTACTTTCGCGTTTATAATATTAATATATAGTAGCGTATATAACATTATTTTTGGCTCTTGAACTCTGAACAAAAAAATAGACTGAGATTGATGAAGGTTTGTAAAAAGGCCGGTGACTAAATCGCACATTGTCCAGAACAAAAAATTACTGTATAGACTATAATTCCGCATTTGCCATATTCTTCTGATTATGTTAGTGACAAACCGTTTTATCATATTTCCCATTTGGTAACGACACGAAAAATTCATAATCAATTTACAGTCATAATCAAAAATAATTATAACGGAAAACAGTTGGTACCTTTGCGGGACTGTAAGCTCCATATTTTGAAAGATTCGGTCGACGTTTGGACATAAATGGGAAACTCTGGCTGTCTGTGATGTGCCAATGGAAGGTGTTCAGCTTAACTAGCGCCATTGCGTCTGGAACATTCAAAATGTTGTACAAACAACGTTTAAACACTAAAGGTTTCAGCTTAATAGAGATTATTATGAATATCAAAATGTATCTTCGTAGTATGGTATAAAGTAAAAACATTTTTCGCTTAAATGATAGGAATAAATGATGTAAATATTGTTAGAGCTTACCAATAGTCCTTTTAATCGAATCTATGGTGAAATAATTTCTCGCAGTGTCCAATAGAACTCCTCGGTAAGGATACACTGGTTTATCAGTTATTACGACGTCTCGTACCATCTGAAAATCATCACATTAAAGTAAAGTAGTAATAATATTTTCTAGTATATATATATATCGTCATATAACAACATACTAAATAGAAATTTTACTTCTGAAACTTGAAATATGGCATCTTCATATGTCGTACAAAAATTAAGTTAGTCTCCGAAGTTTATTTGTTGATAGAAAACAATATCTCTTAAAAGATGTTATCCGTTTTGTTTAGTGAAACAAGTATAGTGCTGTAACTATTAATAAATAGTGCCAAACATATACTTAAGTAATAAATTAATTTAGCGTAATATTAGTTATTGTATACGCTAAAGTGTTATTCATATAAAGACGCTCTCTTCTTTGTAAGAAGACTACTTAGTTACGAAAAAACCGTTAAACAAACATATAATGTAGGTACGTACTAACAACTAGCATTGAGTATTCACGAAACAGAAATAAGACCATATCTAATATCTAAAATCTGTATATGTGAAGATTATTATGATCATACACTTTTTACATCACACAATTTAAAGGAGAGTTTAACAATTGAACGTTAAATATTGAGCAAAACATCCGCTAGGTACACACAACTCAATCTGTCGTGGTACTATTGTCTTTTCATTAAAGTTTATTCAATATAGCATACCTAAAATTAATTACGCCCTCATTTTTATCAACTTTCATATTCATATAAAAAATAGATTCCCTGGCGATTTGTAATGAAATAATAAATACTTCAATTGTGTTGCAGTACTTGTATTGTACTTATATAAGATTAAATAAGGTATATCACGAATATTAATTTAGAATATCAGGAAGATATTCTTAGCTGAAAAGCAATAGATCCTTAAAACATCGCGATATCGATAAAGGAAAACAAGTAAAAACTGTGTGAATATTTTTTCCATATAAAATAATCTCTACAAAGTCTACAAATCGCAAAACTATATTTATTTCAAAATACAATTAAGAATTAAAGTTCAATTAATTTTTATTGAGGACCAACTAATTACATACTTTTTTTGTTTTACTTTTGCCCTTGTTCTCAAAGGACATAACATTATCAATTTGGCAGCGATTGGACTCATCAATAGCTTTTTGCAAATACATTTATTTTCGTCTCAAGATGAAATGTCACAAGGATAAATTTACATGGACATTATGTAAATGAGTTATGTCATTGAACCCGAACGGGTTTTTTTGCATTTATATTTGATTTGGTTAAATCCTGAGATGTAATTTGATAATGTTATTTTATGTTATCATATACTTTTAAAATTTTAGTGGTTATCTTTTAATATCCGAAACGCTAAATCAACTTCGTTAGATATTATTAGTAAGCAATAGGTAATACAGCCGTTATTCATTTAACAATGGTTTGAGATTTATACAAACAGGATTAAAGTTCTAAAAGGTCAGTCACTCTAGTCACCCACTTAACTAATTCCAACATAAATCACATTACTTATTTGATTAAATTACAAGGGTTAAAAAGGATGCGTCTCCTCTACATAATTAAATGATGAATGAGGTTTCTAGTGGGGTCGGATAGGCATTTCTATTTTTAAGTTCGAAAAACCCAAAGCACAAACCTTCTCGGTGGTTTAGAAAAAGAAGTTCTAAGAAATTCAATACAACGTTACATTAAAGTGTATTCATTACATAACGCAGAACTTTGTAGTGTCTTACATATTATAATTTGAATTATATCCGTTAATAAATTGAAAACTTTGAGTGCCTACTTCGTAATAATTTGTAAATTATTACGAATCAAGGATTGTAGGGAATTTGTTTTTTATGACATTTACTTTATGACCTCATTTCAACAACCTGAAGACGGAAAAATAGATGAAGTTAAAAATTACGTTGTGAGTAGGTTTATGAGTCGAGGAAAAGTTTGGAGCTAAACAACGTTTATATTTTATGAATCTTTCTATCTTTAATATAAGTTTCTAAGCCGCTTTCTAACTTCTTTATACATTTACTTTATTCAAGTATGATTCGAGGACATTCTTACACCACAAATATTATACTCGTATATAAAATATCAATTTAAATATAACTTACAACAAGATGGTTCCTGATGTCATCAAATAGTATGAGCTGCGAGAGTGTTTCCAAGCCATGTCTGACGCCGAAGAAGTTTTTACCGGTGATGGTAACGTTTATTTTGTCGCTGGAAACTGCACCAACTCGAATGCTGTAGCTTTCGTCCATTGTAAGTGAAAATTCTGAAAATGTATACATAGCATGACGCTTTATTAAGTAACTCAGTAACAAAGGCTAGGTTCCAAAATAATAGCTTTGGCTATCATTTATCAATATCAGCAATTACTTTCAACCCTGAGGTCGTAGGTGCGAGACCCGACTGCATCTATGTATTTTCATTGTATATGCATTGCACAAATAACACTCCCTCGTACGATAAAGGAAAACACAGCAAGAACAAAATAATCTGTCATGGCTTAGATTCAAATCTAAGGTGTGGGTCAGGCACAGAAGGCACAGAAGGCTGATCTATTACTTGTCTATTAATAATATTTTGACTTGCTGAATTATGCACATATTTAGATACTACTCACAAAAGCAGTAAAACTCTGAAGTAAATTGCCAAAACTAAATAATAAATGAATATATAATATAAACAAAATCATAGTTGAAGTCTACTTTTTACTTATTCTAGGAAAATAAAGCGTTCACTATAGGTATACTTATTATGTTCCATTCTAGTTTCATACTGCATATGCGATCACAAAACTGGTTTCAAAATACCATACAGTTATAATATTTATTGGAATGGTCGAATGTGTATGAGTCGAATTAAATTATATATAGCGAATAAAATATATTTATATACACAGTTGTCAGTGTAATACGGCTAACATTAAGGATGTACTCTACCATGGGAAACGGAAATGGGAAGGTTTGAAAAAAAATTCTTGTTGAATACATGTTTTTAACGATTATTTTACATTACAATTTAATATAAATAGATAAATTTTTGACAAACATTTTAAATATATCTCTAATTACGAGTATAATATATATAATATAATAATTAATAGGTGGCCTAATCAATCGTTTCGATGCAACACAAGGAGGACAAAAAACGAGTACATATTTAAATAGCGTTTGGGTGGCTATGACGAATGAAATATTATTGAAAGAGGGTAGGTGTTACCCATCCTCTTCTGCCCTATGCATACCTAAAAGAAGTTATGTCAAAAACAATCAATAATTATAATAGTAGACAGTAAAAATATATATAACACTTTAAATCCTATTTTCTCCTCAACTTTTGCTTACAGCAACAGACAAGCGTGACAATAGATACCTTTTCAAAAATACATATCTCAAACAATACTTTAGCATACTTGAGCGTGCAGTTTTGAACAATAAATCCAAGAAAGTATTCGGAGGTTGGATACAAAGAAATCGAGGCCAGTGGGCGATATCTCACTTCATACAAATAAAATGCGGATGCATCAACTATAATATATAATGTGTGTCATAGTCGGTGATCTTGGGAATCATTCGTTGTATGTTTAAGTCATATGATAATTTAACACCCATACGTGTATGAAATACTTACGAGACACGTATATGCGTTAAGGTGTGCGTTAGCTCAAATATATTTCGTATAATTGGGCATACTTTGAATATTAATCAAAATTACATATAGTGAAATCGAAATGTATGATTTTGGTGATGATAAAAATTACATGAACTCAGGCCAATTTTTAAACCTCTATAACATGAGGTCATCATATTTTTTTCAATCTACCAAATACTTATCAGTTTATGCTTTAGAACTGCTATGAGAAACAAAGATCACAACATTTTTCTTGCAGGTCACATTTTATTGTTACAATGATTGTACGAAAGTTTTGATTGAATTGATTAATTGAAAAGGTATGCCTAAACTTATGAATTTTATGGCATGTAGGTACGCCGAATGTATTGAAATTAAACTTGTAAAAAATATACGGTCAAGGTTGGGAGAAAGTCATTGCAACTTATGCTTTAGTAGTCACAAAGTGCTATTTGCGAGTTGAGTAAGCCCGTAAAATGAAGTCAATAGTATTTGAATAGTATTAAGGATTGTAGAGTATGGCCATGTCCACGTTTGCTTAAAAGCATCCGAAACGTCAGAATAAATAATATTGATTAAAATAATTAATGACGTAACATGTTATTCAGTATTTTATTTGAATCGAAGAAAGACCTATTCAAGGCAGTAAAGGATAACCGAATTAATCATCAAAACCTATGACTACCGTTATATTAACGCGGTTTAACACTTATTGCACCTTGTTTCTGAACATGCTTGATTACAATAATAAACATCAAGGCTCAATAGAGAGAAACAAATTATACACGAAACGTACGCTTTCTTCCATAAATAATTAATTTCATTACGCTAATGATACCTAGCGCCATTATAAAGCTACAGTGTTGTTTATTTGTATTCGTAAATATATTTAAAGACTGGTTTCATTAATTGGCAAATAATAAGTTTTATCAAACGGTGATCATAAATGCCTTAGTACTCTTGATCCGATATAAACGGTTATTTATTGATATTGCGGATTCCAAATAACCTTATTAACATAATATTTTAATAAGGTTAGAACATTTTTGTGTTTTAGGTAGACGAAGTTTTTATCTGGGTACGCGTTGAAAACCTTAAGTCTTTTTTTTTTTCCTACTAGGCTTACCCCCCGGACGAAGTTATCTCCGGGCCGTGGAATGGCTGATAATTTTTGGGGTTTTATTTAAATAAAGTAGTCATTCCTATTAATTTTACATTACATTGCATGAGATTGCGTTATTATAGGTTTCATTATGTTATATGTAGACTATTAAGTATTTCACAAACTGTTAAATCAAATTTATCTATTTTTACCTATTTCTATTATTTACAATTGTAACTATTTTTATACAGTACTCTACTATTATATCCCTTTTTTCCTTATCAGCTAATACTTTACTTATGTTATGTCTGTCAATTCTATCTATTTTTAATTGTATCTCCAGTTTAATTCTGTCGTAAAGGTGTATAGGACAGTCGAACTAAGTAATTTTATTGCAAACTTCATTAGCAAAGAAGCATAATTAAGATTTTGGTCTCCATAATTTGTTTTATTCAGGTATACTAAGGAATGAAATATGTAGTTGGGTAACTTTAATACTTTTATTTGCAATCGATCGATCCCAGGTCCCATAGTCAGGTGTGTTAACTGCTTAGCAACACTTACCTCTCACGTCTGGGTTCTCATTGACGAGGTAGACAGCCACCGATTTGCCGCTTGCCTTCGGAGTCATACCAGATGGCACGTTGGACTTCACCAAGTTTTGAAATCTCTGTTAAAAAATTTTAAAGAATGTATGTATCTTTTCACTATGGTTGCTAAACACGAAAATGAAATTAATTTAATAATATAAATTTAATATAAATAGTAACATGATAATAAACTAATTAATAATTAGTTAGTTCTTAATTACTAGATTAATAATTAATCTAGTAAAGTGTAGTTTAAGAATATTTACTTACTATTAGGGATAAGTCTGGAATACTGGAGTATGAAAAAGGATAAATAATTACCCTCTACAACTTATACCTATCTTTAAACAAACTACTTATTATTCTTAAATTTTTAACAACATGTATACATTTCTTATAACACATAAAATTACCTGTCCGGCAGCGTCCAATAAATCATCAGATTTCCCACGTCTGTCGATCTCAATTCGGATGCTGTTAATATTAACTTTAGACAGGAAGTTGCCCAGCTCTACTTGGCCTGTTGGTTTCGGCCAGAGAAGTCCTGTAAATGATTATCAATGCAAATAGAACCATAGACACCTTATAACAAATCCAGGTACATTCCACAACTGCAAACGGCCCTAGCATGATATGATATCGTTGTAGTTTCGCAGCTGGTCAGCTAACAAAGTAAGTAATCAGTTAGTCCAACCATATTTCCCAGATCACCGCGTAGCCTTTAATGCTATCCACTTACCATTATCATTGCAGAACATTTTGCAGGCTTCCAAGCTGAGGGCTGGCTCCTTACTCTGCGGGTCATTCTCAGTCTTCACGCATTTACCATCATCACAACTCCAACGCCATGGTGACACTAGATCATCCGCTGTGCTGGCACTAAAAACATTGTTATATTACATTTTTAATATTAATCTGTTTGCAAAGTTTAGTATCACTGGTGTTTTGCCTTACCAGAACAACATTCCATCAAATCCTAGAAGATATACCTATAAGCGGTAAATAGCCCGTGCACCGTGCACCAGGAAATTATTATTTCTTTAAATTATAAATTTTTCTTGTAATATGATGTACACAAATAATGTTTACATAATCCCAGGATTAATACTGATACATTATAAATATAGAAATGTGTTGTGTATAAAACCATGGGGCATGCCCCGGTGACTAGATTACAGGATAAACTAATCTATAAGATGAAGCCAACTCCGTTTATCAAATCGGAGTCAAAAATTATATTAGGATATTCGGATAACCTTGCAGTACCTACTCGCAATCTAGGATGCCCGCCCGTTAAGTGTCCAATACAGGTGGATACTAAATGAAATAATTACCGTTCGTGTGAAATCCAATTAAAAATTAGAAGCCATATAATTTCCCAACCCATTTCAAGTATATTGTAATAAAAAAATAATTATTTTTTCAATCACATTGTACTACAGTCAACACAAACAGGGATTCGTAGATATTCTGTTAGTGTGTTAAACGAGAAACCTTATATTTTGCTCTGAATAAAATATATCACCAGGTTAAACTGACAAAGGAGGTTAACAGCATTAAAATAAAATACTAACGGATTAAAATGCGATTTATGTTTCTATTATTTAAGCCGTTGCGCCTTTTCATTATAAAGTACTTTAATTAAATTTGTGATACTCGCATTGATAAAAAAACAATATTAGGTTGAAAGCCTTTTCGAATAAATTTTATTACAGTGCTTACAGCTTAATTTTTAAATTGAATTTAAAAACAATCTCCATTAATGATTTACATGAAACGAGCTGCTTATTTAAGCAGTTTCAAATTCCGAAAGTAGGTAGCAAGTGTATGAAAAAAAATGACTGCAGGATTGCTAATTTTCAAAAATAAAATGGGCTGAACTTTAAGTTTTTTTAATTTATCTATTTCGTTAAAAACTTCATCGTAAATCTTACATTATTACATAATTTTAATGAAAAACTTACCATTGCAAAAATGTAAGCAGTAAACAAACAACGTAAACATAAACATGATGGAGCCGCATATTAATCTGAAACAATATGATTAAGAGCTTAAAGTAACCTTCTTAGTAGACTTAAAATGTCCAAATAAGTAGTTCCTAAAAATCTTGAAACCAAGTAGCCCGTCTCCGTCGAAGACCGATAGTATAGATCATTAAAACTTTATAACCTAATTTAAACATACCCGAAGTAAACCGATGCATAAGATTAAGGAAAAAATAAAAAATGCAATAAGATTGAGCACATGATAATAATATTAAAATAAGTCTCAAGCATCCTTGTAAACCGTGTTGATTGCGACACTAAATGTAGGTACCTATGAGATTTTGTATTTAAAACTATACTAGAAAGACATTGTTATTAAATAAATTTGTACTTTCGATAGATCGTAAAATAAAATTTTCTTACGTTGTAAGCGTCCGCTCAGTGTCACGAATATTGTAACTATGGATAACTGGTACTGAAAGCAAGGTGGCTTGCAAATTGTGTCCTGCGTTGAGCGGTCAACGCGCCAACACACACTTCGCCTTGATTCGCAAACAGTCGTCTGTTGGTAGTTTGCAAAAAAATAAAAAAAAGGTAGTAGAGCGTTAGAGCGCAAATATGAATAAATTGTTTGGCATAGAGTCGTTTGTAAAGGTTGTAGAAGTAAATCGTTATAATAAAGAACGGAAAGTAGTTCTCTCAAGAATATTCTATAAATAAGTATAATTTTTAATACTAATTAAACCTTTCTCCACTGATCGTATATTGAAAAACAAGAAAACAAAGAATAATTTAAAAAATATTGCATATTCATAAATAAAAACCTTTACAGTAAAATAAACAGTTGAGACGTAAGAAAATAGAAAGCTCATTTATACATTGGTATTCTTGACTTAATTTAAATTTTGAAACGACTTCTTAATAATTATACTGTTAAATATTTTACAACCGATGTATACAACTGACAGATAACATTTCAACTTTTGAGAACTGACAATTAACATTAAATTTTAAGAATTTACAAAACAGTGAAGGAAAAACACAAAAATCAGAAGATTGTATAGTAAACACGATTTAGAAATTGATAACTGAAGTTAACAACTTACCTCAAAAGAAAATTGTGATTCGTGTCAATTCTAAATGGATCCTGCCCTGCTTCGAGAACGTGAGGCGTTTAGAAAAAAGGCACTCGCGACACCAAGGTATATTATTGAATGTTCGTTAATTTACTACTTGATTCGGACTACGACATTACTTTCGCCTAAGTCACTCCCACTACTGCATAGTTAAAGATATCTACAAATGCTATGCTGATTATAATCTTGATAAATTGATTTTGAAGATCTTATGCTTCTCATGATTATCATAAAATCAAATTTTTGAGAGGTTGTTATTGTACTGAACTGAGTTATTGAATATATGAGAGTTGAATTCAATAATAATGACAATGCCAATATATATATTTTGATATTTCATGTACATGTTGATTTTTCAGTGTTGAATTCAAGAAAAAGAAAGATGACTCCCCTTTTAAGGATGACAGCAAAAAGAAATCTAAGTCTAGCTCCTCTGCCAGTACAGGACCAAAACTTGATGCCACCAAGTATGTTTTTATTTTGATGAAGACATTAAAAAACAAATAAATTAATTCTGAACTTATTTTTTAAAATGAAATTATGTACTTACAGTTACAAGACTATGGCAGGGAGCTCTTCATATAGATTTGGAGTTCTTGCTAGAATTGTTAGACATATGAGAGCAAGACATCAAGAAGGGGATGACCACCCATTGACTTTAGATGAAATATTAGATGAAACCAACCAATTGGATGTAGGGAATAAGATTAAACAGGTATAGGCACAATTGTTATTTCCATTTTCAACAATTACCTTGTTTGTGATATCTTTTTATAATAGACATACTATTGTAAAATATTGAACTCAAAATACAGGTGTATATTGCTTATGCTTTAGTGGTCATAAGGTAAAAATAATTTCTATGTTGATTCTGAATGATCCATCAATATAGTTTCAGATAATCGTAATGAGTAGTGTTACACTTAGTATTATTAGGAATTCACTTTCATGTTTAGCATTTTATTGTCTTAAAAAGTAAAATTTATAATCTTTATGATAACTTTCAGTGGCTGCAGACAGAGGCTTTACAAAATAATCCAAAAATTGAATGTTCACAAGATGGAAAATACATATTTAAGCCAGTTTATAAAATTAAGGACAAGAAGTCATTATTAAGGTGAATTTAAATTTCTTGTCATATGTAATTTGAATTATTTAAAGTTAACTTTATTATTGAACTTATATTATTTATTAATTTACATTCTATATAATAACCAAAATGAAGGCTGATCAGATATTGGAAAAATTATTTCTTTTTTTATTTCATTACAAGAGTATATAACTTAATAAATAAAAATAAGTTTGAGAGAAAAGCGAAGCTATTTTTGTCATATATATTTATTTTTAAATTACTTAGGTTATTGAAGCAGCAAGATTTAAAAGGACTGGGTGGAATATTTTTAGAAGATGTACAAGAATCCTTACCACACTGTGAGCGAGCCCTAAAAAATTTAGCACAAGAAATCTTGTATATAACAAGGCCCACTGATAAGAAAAAGATTTTGTTTTATAATGATAAAACTGCAAACTTTGATGTAGGTATTATTACATTTATAATATTAACTAGGTTTTAAAAATGAATTTGAGACAACAACAAATTTTCAATTAATACTGGCTATTTACTTTAATAGGTGGATGAAGAATTTGTCAAATTATGGAGAGCTACAGCTGTTGATGCAATGGATGATGCCAAGATTGAAGAATATCTAGAGAAACAGGGTATCAAGTCAATGCAAGATCATGGTCCCAGGAAACCTATTGTACCAAAAAGAAAGAAAGTTTCTCAAAAACGACGACAATTCAAAAAGCCACGAGATAACGAACATTTAGCAGATGTTCTTGAAACTTATGATGACAATACATTGACTCAAAAAGGTGTATCAATTAAATAAATGATCATAATTTTGTGTTTTTAGTTTATCATATCAATTTGAGTTATTTTATAAAATGCACATTAGCAATTATTTACAAAAGTAATATCAGTGTGCATAACCTTTAATTTTTTACAACATCGTCTCGTCTTCTTTGATTTATTTGTAATATAAGAAAAAACACATTATAAAAAAACCGAGCGAGGGCGAATCGCACTCGCGTATTTAGAGATCCGACCATTATTTTAGGAAATAAATGATGTTTGTTGTGTGGGGACCCTTTATAAATTTTATTCTATTGATTTAAGAAATACTTTCTTGCTATGGCCACAAGAGATATAGATAGTTTGAAAAATTATCAGTCAAACACTTCAGCTTATATTAAATAAAATGCTGCATAATAATGTAATGTTATTGGAGAATTCCGTTATACATTCTGAAGCTTAAAATTTAATGATAATTTTTTTTTTTACTATTTAAAAAATTTATAAAAAAAAAAAAAAAAAAATTTTGGGGGCCCCAAAAAACACCAGGGGGGGGGGGCCCCCCCCCGGGGGGCCCCCCCCGGGGGGGGGGGGCCCCAAAAAAAAAAAAAAAAAAAAAGAAAAAAAAAAAAAAAAAAAAAAAAAAAAAAAAAAAAAAAAAAAAAAAAAAAAAAAAAAAAAAAAAAAAAAAAAAAAAAAAAAAAAAAAAAAAAAAAAAAAAAAAAAAAAAAAAAAAAAAAAAAAAAAAAAAAATATTTAAAAAAAAAAAAAAAAAACCCCCCACACATTTTTATAAAAAAAAATATTTTTTTTTTTTTTTTTTTTTTTTTTTTTTTTTTTTTTTGAAGGAAAAATTTTTTACAAACTTAATTGCATAGTATTATATATTATTTCTCTATGGTTATTATTAATGGTGAACGCGAGTGTACCTTTATATAAAGGTATATACTTTGTTATAAAATTACACACAGAATGTAATTTTATTATTTTAGTGAGATTTATAAAATTAAAAAATCAATTCTTCAATTTGAACAGCTGTACCAGATACGCGACTTCAAAAAACTCTTCAATTTTATAATATTGGAGGATCTACGTCAGGAGGCAGAAAGACTCGGCTTCAAACAGTGTTCGCAAACAAAGTTAATCTAAAAATCATCTGCACCAACGTAAAGAGTAAAGACCCTGTTGTACTGTTCTCAAACGTGAAAAGTAACTAAGAGCAATCCACAACTACAGGTTTTTGGGAATCGCTGCCTTCGTCAAATTCTCAGGATATTCTGGCTCAAAAGAATATGGATGCCCTGTACCCTGCCTGGGGGACAGACATAGGACCTTAACTCAAGTTGTATATATAAAAGCAACATTATTTAAAGATATAATAGTATGCTTTACTCTTTAGGGCAGCGACGGTATTGCAATGGGTACTCTATAGATAGGTCGTGTCAATTGAATTGTTTGGGACTTCATTGAAGCGGACAGGGAAAAAAGTGAGGTTCTGAAAATCGACCACATTCGGTACATTTGTACTTCTAGTAGATATGAATGTGTACGCAAAATATTTTTTTGTATAGTGTATATTTACCAAGTTATAGGTTTCAAAAGAATTGTCGTTGATTGGAATACAAGTTTTCAAAGTAATTTTTCAATATAACAAATTACAAAATTATTTTACATAGCGATACATATTAAACATATACTGTTCTTTTTTACAGTAAAAAAAAAATTAAAATTAAAAAAAAATTAATGGTCAAAACCGGAAGTAAACTTTTCAAAGGAATTACAGTCACTTCACCAATTTTTTTAAATTTTTTCTTCAAAATTAGTAAATTATGAAAGTACACTAGAAAATTTAAAATGGGATTCTTCTAGAGATAAGTGTAATAATATACCCCTTCCAAGGGGCGTCATATGTAGCACTTGCTTAGATCGCTTGGTGTGCGTGAAAAAATGGCTTGTATAAATTATGTGAAAAATAGTTCAATATAAACAAATTGGTACAAACAAGAATTGTTTTTTAATAATTAATTGTAATAATTAATGTAATTTTAAAATTTTACAATGGGAATTTATGGCAGAATGGTCCTTTACAAGAAGGCCTGTGGTTGTTGGAATGAAGTGTGAAACTTTTTGGTTCCTGAAATGGTGACCAAACGCAAACGGGGTTCCAAAAAATTCTCTGACGCTCTATATATCTTTAGAACAGAAATAAATGGCGGTTTGTTTTAAAGATGATTTTGCCCATTCATATAATCGCATTGGTGTTATAATTTCTGTCTTTCTTGTAGATAGGTTTGACCGTTTGATTTGAAAAAAAAAAGTACTACACTTATCATGGCGCTAATTATCCAAATTATAAAACTTTTCTATGCTCAAAAAGTTTTTTCTTTATAATATATTATTAACTTATATTTTTTAGTTATATTTTATTTATTATATATAAAATTATTTCATATTAAATGAGGTTAAATATACTAAAACATATAAAATATTAATAAAGTTGCAATATCGCGCAAACTGCTCAACTTGCAACGCTACATATAGCCCCTTGCGACGCGGGTGTATATTATTCAATATTCTAAACAATAGAGATCCCAAAATGTAGTGTACTTTATTAAATTTAATTATTTTGAAAGAAAAAAAAGAAAAAAATTGGTCGAAGTGACTGTAATTCCGGTTTGAAAAGTTTACTTCCGGTTTTGACATTATTTTTTTTTTTTTAGTATATTTTTAATATTATCGCTATATAAAATATATTATTGTAGATTTGTTATATTCAAAAATTATTTCGAAAACTTGTAGTACCAATCAACGACAATTCTTTTGAAACCTATAACTTGGTAAATATACACTATACAACAAAAATATTTTGCGTACACATTCATATCTACTAGAAGTACAAATGGACCGAATGTGGTCGATTTTCAGAACCTCACTTTTTTTCCCTGTCCGCTTCACGTGAAATGTCCCATATGTCAGTGTCATTCGAGTTTAATTCTTAAGTCTAATCTTTCTGATGTAAATAAATACGGAATACCTATTCTTTAGTAAACAATAAATTTTAAAATTATCAGTACCTATATTATTATACTAGGACAGCATTTAGTGAGCGCAAAAAATAATGGATATCAGTGAAAACACACATGTCAAATATTCTCTTTCATGGAGTGACCACTTGCAAGCCGTTTATAATGGATTTTGTTCTCTACAGCAGGTACTCTTCTAATTGTTCTGTATTTTACTTAGGACCAACTATTTTATTTCTAATATATATTATTAACTATTTACTGATTCTAAATATCTAATTCTACTAAACATACAGGTTTCTTTTCTTTTTATTCTATTTTATTATGTTAATATAAGCTAGAAAGATATTGTTTGTAAAGTTCTAATAATTTCAACAATTTAAAATCCTTCACCTCACCCATTGTTAATAAAAATATAATTGTTTTTCTTTAGCATGAGGAATTAGTAGATATGACATTAGCTGCCGATGGACATTATGTAAAAGTGCATAGAGTAATAATGGCAATAGCAAGTCCATACATTAAAGATCTAATTTGTTCTATGAAGTGTGACCATCCTGTTATATTTTTAAATGTGAGTTTTGCAATTTATAGATTTAATTTAAAATTATAAAATGACTGTTTCTTATAACCATTTTCTATACATTGAATGTAGAATGTAATGTACACTCCACATTAAATAATGGAACTCTTTTAGTATCCATTTTAAATAAAATTTCATTTGGTTCACAACCATTTAATAAATCAACCTTCACTTTGAGTATTTGAGATTTATTTAAACATTTATCTATTAGATAGTGACAGGAGAAATTAAAAGAAAGAAAATGCAATAACAGTATTTAGAAAGCTTACTATTCAACACATCATTTATTTCAGAATCTAGGCTATAATACCTTAACATATATTTTAGAGTACATATATGCAGGAGAAGTAGATATACCATCAGAATTTATAGAAGAATTTTTGTTAGCTGCTAAATCTCTGCATATAAAAGGTTTAAAGGATTTGGTGAGTAATTATTATTATACTATATTAAGTTTAATTATCACATTACATTCCTTAATTCATTTGTTGGCGAGTGCTTAACAAGAGCAAAAACAAGTCCAGTGTCTAAAGATTCAACAAAAATTCAACAGTCAACATAGCCAAATCAGGTTCTTGTATTGGTCTTCTGGGAGTTCAGTGATATACTGGTAACAGGTGCTACTGGTATCTGGATCCGAATTTCATACAGAGAAAGAGTCGGCGGCCTCCACCAATGGAAGCAGATATAGGAGGGCTGCTCCAATTTACGCTGATCAGCTAGTTGATATGGTGATAGGGGGCAGTTTTGTGTTCCATTGTTGAATGTTGGCAACAACACAAACTGAATTGTAGGGAACTGTCGCTATGCTGAAATATTGTAAGTATATGTATAGGGAAATGCGGAACTTTCCACCTGCTACCCTGAAGACGACGGCCTGCCCAAATTTCAGGAAATGAAATTGGGGTGTTTTGACAAAAAAATTGTAGAGAACCTTCAGCAATTAAAGGGATGATGAAGAAAATTAAAGAAATTAACTTCCTGCGGATGCTATGGTGTCGGGGCGAAACGTGTGTCGAGTGGTTACGGCTTTTTTCGTGTAATACTGCTTGTAGATTGGTCTATTAGGGTTTTAGGGAATACTTGCAAATCCTTAAGCCTAATTTCACAATAATGGAAACCCTTACTGGAGTACATTTTGTCTCACACGTTTTTTTTGCGTAAATTTAACAGTTTTTACAAAGTAAGCTTTCAAGATATAACTAACAATGACGAGTTTATAGCGGGGCTAAAAAATATTATCACTTGTGTAATTTATGGTTCGCAATTTTGGCGATAACTGGCTGTCACTGGCTTTTTTTGTAGAAGTAATAAAAATAAAAATGTCCATGATACTTACCTAAAATACTTGTAACGTACACAAAGGACACAATTGGTTCCAATTTACTTGACTTCTTTCATCGTTATATTTTGGACAATTCAAACAATAGTATTCTTCTCTATCATGTACTGTGTTATACTTATCCTTTAGGTATGTTATTGTATAGTTTCATTAAAATCTATTAAGTACTTTTTGAAGATTAAGTATGAAGTGTAGATCTAATAATAAGCTTAGGAAGAAAGGTATGACAACATGAAGAATTCTAGCAGAAGAAGTTGTCAGCGATATACTCGTGTTTTATTTTCACTTTAAAATCATTGTCACAATTGCAGAATATGAAAAATGAAAATATTACAAGAATTCTTAACAATGAAACAGATGAAGACCAAATTAGAATAAGTAAGTGTTATGCAGAACCTACAAGTGAAAATGAAAGGGAGTTGTTGGATATAGAACTGTGAGTTGCTTTAGAATTAGAGATAAAAGGAAATCAAGCATGCCAATGTCTTATTATTTACTGCCATTCGTTATATATATTTTTTTAATTAAATAGGTATTTCATAAAAATTTAAACTTGAATGTGAGACTTTAACAAGAAAACTTAATCTTTGGGACACTATAATATAATCAGGTGCCCGGTTTTTTTGTTAATTTCAGCATTAAGTACTGCATCGTTTGCTTGGAAGTTTGATTGTCAACGAAGCAATAATAGTTTAAGTATGCAGTATGAGTGATATATTTTAATAAATAATAGTACTAATTAAATTTAATATAAAAATATTTTGGTTGTAGTGCTAAGGAACATATGAAGGAATCTAGAGAAAGTTTAGGAGTTGAAACCCTTGCGGAGGATAGAGAAATTATTATTGATACTGGCGATCCCGATTTTGGTATGACGTCTTTTATTGTTCATTGCTTCCCCCTGGGTGTTGTGAAATTTTTATTCGATTCAGATATCCTACCCACTTCAATATATGATAGGTACGGTCAAAATTCACATGTGATGAAAAATAAAGCTGTCATGTATCGTAAACGAATCGCGACATATTGTCGTCCTTTTAATATCTTGTAAGTTATCGGCGTAATAACATACGTTGCTATATTTTTGAAGGCGTTTGTAATTTAATATTTAACATTTCATCATACCAAATTATTATTGACATATGCAATATTGCATTTTGTTGCCTTGCGGAATTTTCATATTATGAACCCAACTATGACTATTGTTTTTTGTAGCTCAATCTTAAACTATATATAAATAAATAACATTTAAATCTCTTAATTAAAGAAATTTGAACATTTCAGATATCTCTACGCACTATACATTGACTAACCGGGGATCACTTCAGATGATATTGAACAAATTCATGTATTACCTTAAGCACACGAACAAGGACAATTCACGACAATGGCGATGTGTCGATTATTTAAATAAAAATAAGTGTCCGGCACTTATTTTCACTGAAGGAGACTTGGTTATACAGAGGTATATATATTTACTGATCTAACAATTATTTTATAAGATTAAATTTTTTTTGTCGGTAATAAGCCTATTTTGCCTTATTTATAAACACTAAATGTAATTGAACTATTTTAACTAAAGTGCTGTTTTGTCTTATTTCGTCACAATAAATGCAAATTTATAAAAGAAACAACGAAGTTTTTATATGATATTGTGTAATCTATGTGTTCGTTTTTTTTTTTTTGATGAATAACTTAGGTAACTAATTATAGTTTTTTATTATTTCGTTAGTTTTATCTCAAAGTTTATATATGTAATTTCAGAATATCGGCCCATAACCACAAAACACATGAGAATAAAATTAAAAAACGATTTCGCTCCGGTAAAGTATTTACGACGATTCGCGAAGCGGAACAAAATAATACATCTTCAAAAAGTAATAATTGTTCTGAAAATTATATGGATCATCAATAAAGTGTATTGAGGAACTTTGTTTTTCTTCTTTATCCACCTTTCTATTTGTTCATCATAGAATATAATAATAGCTGTATCCCTTTCTTTCATTTACGACCCTGACACATTACGAATGTGCGCAAGGTTCTTGGTAATTATTAAGAGAATTATTTTTTAATTAGTTAGATTTCCGAATTTGGCAACATATTTATTTGTATAAGGATTAATAAAAAATATATAAAAAGAGCTTTCGAAATATTGCATTAGTTGGTAAATGTAAAATGTCTTCTTGGAAATATAAGAACTTTAACTCGTAACTTTTTTTTTTTTCCTTTTTTTGGTATGAAATGTCTTCTAATATAAGAACTATAATAACCGTTAAAAAAAGGAACGGTTTTTCTCTTTTTTTTGCAACATTTTTCATCCTCGCTCGGTTTCGGATGTCTATACCTATGTTTTCCAACCTTTTGTTCCAAGCACACAGCAAAAATTTTTGTTCCCACTTTACATATCAATAACATTAAAATATTTATCTGTTCCCTTAAGAAATATAAATAGTAGATTTCAGGAAGAATTCAATTTTTGAATTGCTCCAAAAGTGGGTGTGAGCCCACGCGGGAAAGCTTTCCTAGATAAATAGACTATCATTTATTATTATTATATTAGTCCATTTTAAACACGAAGTAGGTACTATAAATTAATGCGTTCAACCACACAAACGCTTCACTAATATGTAAGTTGCAGAATTAGCCGAAATCTATTATTTCTTTATCTTCATATGTTGAGAGAAACGTAAATAAAAACACTTGTTAAAAAAATATTTTTTTAATATATTAGTTCCAACAATTGATATATGTAACATATTTTAAATGAGCAATCATTTAAATGAGCAAATATATCTTCAAAACTTACGCAGGAATGCCTAACGGAATGTCATTAGATCTTATCGAAGAATATGATGTAAAACTTAACATCAAACACTATATAACATATAAAACTTTTTTTAAAACGTTATTTTCCTCAGTATTAATAGAATAAATGCACAACTAAGTACATAATCTGTAAATATCAAACGTTACTTCTCCAATTCATTTTTAACAAATGTTGGAAGCGCGAACGCCGCTTTGTGTACGTCAGTACTATAGTATCTCAGATTCATGGAAAGCTCATCTTGGCGGGAAAACGTCAAAGTCGGCTTTTCAAACTGAACATCATTATCAAGGGAGCCAATTACAAAACCAATTTGGCCGGAGGGGTATGTCGGTACAGAAGTTGTTGCATACGCGGCTTTCGAAAATTGATTTTTGCAGATCTTTAACGTACTCGATACTAAATCCATGCTGTACCAAAATGTACCAGCTTGTGAACAAACAATTCCGTTGGGTTTTAAAGCACTTTTCATGAGTGAAAAATAATTTTCTTGAAACAAACTAACAGCTGGGCCGACAGGGTCGCTACTATCTGTTATGATGACGTCAAATTCTTGACTATGATTTTTCATGAATTCAAAGCCATCTCCAACGTGAAGTTTGAGTTTTTTACTTTCAAAGCCAACCGCCATAAAGGGAAGATACTTTTTAGACACCTCGATAACTTTTTCATCGATTTCCACCTGCTAAAAATTTATTTTCAGTTGCCAGTAAATTCTTGAAATATTGCACTAATTTATAAAAACGTATTAGAAACTAGGTGATGGTCCCCGGACATAAATCCATATTTGATGTCGACCTTTGTTGATAAGATAACCCTTTGTAAAACTAACATTCGTGAACTAGCAGCGGCGATGTAAAATGACCCTCATTATTCTAATCTACAATTTATTTGTATAAAATTCTAACTAACGTATTTATAATTCTAACAATCAAATTTCTGAAAGCGAGAAAAACTAGTTTACAAAGGAATTTTACCCGCGCTTCATATCTTAGAGAATTTGTATTTGTGTACGAATTAAGGTTTTCTAAGAAAAGGGTCTTTTCATTTTTGTAAAGCTTGCGACATATAATCGTAATTGTTTAAGGGCGGACCTATTTTACTTAACAACTGATGACCTTTCGAATTTGATTTATTAAGTAAGAATAACCTTGAGTCTTAATTTTATTTAAACGGTAAAGCTACGATAAGAATGGCTCAATATAAGTATTTCTATATCTTGCTTGTGTGATAAGTATAGGTACATTTTAACTATTTATTAAGAATTGAATTATATTTTAACAAATGCCAAATAATTTAATTTACCTGTACTATTTTCTTCACTAAAGGATGTTTTGCTACTTCTCTAGCAACTCCTCCATCTCCACCTCCTACAATGAGCACTTTTTCTGGGTTTTTATGGCAACATAAGGGTAGAAAAGAAATCATTTCCTGAAAAATATTTAAATAAATAAAAATATCAACTTTTTGTGGTTTCTCATGCAGTTCATGTCCTTGTCAAATTGTTTTATAGTCAAGTGATATTTAATTTTATAAAAATGTCAAATATTGAGTATCAGTCTTTAGAATAAGAAATTTATAAACTTGAAGAACTAGATATATAACATACCTGATATGAGAACTCATCTTTCTGTGTGCACTGTATAATTCCATCAAGAACAAGGACCCTACCAAAGCTGGTGGTGTCAAGTACCAAGATGTCTTGATACTTTGATTTCTCTTTATGCAATACTTCCTTAACTTCAAATGAAAATGTTCCACCAGGCCACATCTCACATACTTCAGTAAACCAATTCCCCTTAAATGTGTCCATATTTTGCTTCAAAAAAGATGTTTAAAGAAATAAATATATAGCTTCAGGTCACGTTCAAAATAATTTATGCTATGCGTGTTTATTGTGATTTGGTCTATCTTATATATACCTTAACTACTTATTTGTTAAAGTATAAATTTTAACTCATTATGTAAATAACATTTCCATTAACAATCATAATAGTTAAATTAAAATCATAAACAAACTGATAAACTTGTTCAAATAATAATTACGATACCTGTTTACTTCAGAAAAAATAAATTAGGAGTAATTTCGAATCTATCTTAATTTATTTATTAAATTTTAAAGGGCGCACTAGTCACAACATACACGAGGTATAAATAACGATTCCAATTATCACAAAAACAAGATTAACCGGAATATGTTACCAGTAAATACTAAACGATTAATATGCGCAAGCGCAGCTTGACAACTGAACGTCCCTCTTCTCAGTCGCTAGCCTCCGCTCAAGTGTTAACTATAAAAGTCGATGTCAAGTCTGATATGGAAAAACAAAGAGTTATTAAAAGTTTGAAAATTAAAAGTTTCTGCAAACACTTGAAATAAATATATAATTAAGGTTGGGCAGAAAACTCAATGTTTTGTACCTTATCAGTTCACAGTAAATAACTCGACAGTCAAGTCGTATTCTCATACATAGTTTTATTCGTAGATTTATCGACGCTTCTATACTTGAATAATATTGAATTATGTAACTATTATTGAATGTTTTATAATCAATAGAAAAAAAAATAGAATAATCCAGGCATTATAGGTAGGTATCTAATTTTGTACGCCTCATAATGTATCTTGGCTTTGATTGATTAGATTGTTAGGAATTGATTGTTGATTGAAAGCAAATAATAATAGACAATGTTTTTAAAAATATTTTTATTCTAATATTCTTACAATAAACACAAAAAATACCTGTATTGTCTCAAATGCAAAATCTTATTAATATTCTAAACCAATTTTGTACAGAATGACAAATTGTATCAAAGATTACATAATTAGACGTATACCTGACTTGTATGAACATTTTGGTAGTACTTTGAATTATTATTAAAATAGAGAGGATATTTTGTAAATTAATATACTAACACAAGAGGAATTTATTTGAATTAATATAATATTATTAATTATAATGTACACTTATACCCATTACTACTAATAAAATTTTATGTATTTAACTATAGTTAGTTTTGTATATTATTATATACAAAAGGTCAAAAGTTTTTATGTGTATACATAATCAACATACAATCATATTGAAATATATTTTATAAAAATTTCAATATTACTATTTTATGACTAGAATGTTTATAAAATAATATCTTAATTATATTACTACATTTTTTCTTTATTATATTACTTGGTCCATTTTCGCTTTTAAGCTCTCAGTTATTATCACAATTTCCTAAGTTAATATTTAAAGGACTCCGTAAATAACCGATTTATTTAATTTTAATTGATAAAGATTTTAGCTAGTTCTTATACATTTGCTGTATACATCATTTTCGACAAAATTCCCCATTAGGTATAGAGGGCGGGATTTTCCGTGATATGTCGCTACACAATATTTACGCCATAACCTTAAGTCTATCCTCCTCCTACTACTTTCAAGAGTCGAAATATAAAATCATTTCTAAGAAAACACAACGCAAGAAAGTAAAACAATTTTCTACATCATCTTAATCTTATTGAGTCTTAAAGCAGTTTTAAGGTTTATGCAAACAGTTTACACGGCATTAACGCCTGTCATAGAAATCTTGTCTAGCTCTCGATAATTCTGAATCAATATCAGATATGGAATTAAAATAGGTTTTTTCAGAGCGGGGTGGAATAAACCTGCTGTGTTTGGGTGTTTGTTCGTAAATTCCTTCGTCCTCTCATTTCAACCAGAATGCGTATGCAGAAGTCCGGCGCAAGGGCAACGACAACTGTGAGCAGGTTGAGCAGCCAGAAGGGCAGGGACGTGAGCAGCCGCGTATATGTTCCTAGGACGTCGCCGTCCACTTGGCTACGGAACATTTTCACTTTATTTTAAATCAAACTCTAAATCATTATTAATTTGTAGTGACTACATTTGCCATTTTTAAATATATTATTGGTACATTACCATAATGTGTGAATTTCAAGTTTTTTACGTTTGACATCGTACCAAAAAAATGTGCTTATTTCAGTGTCAATACTACTAGTATTGTTATTGTATTATTTTGTATTGTTATTTGCCTGGGTGAGATTGCTTTTAAGCGATAAGGCATAAATGTAAATAAATAAATAAAGCAAACGACACTATTATACAAAAATAGTAAGAACAAGAACAAGGCTTATTAGTTATTAATGAGGCTTTAGATTTGTATGACGATGATACTCACAAATAGAACAGCGAATATATAGTATTGAATGCTATATAAGCCAATACTGATAGAAGGGCCGTCAGCGCAAACGCCAAGGTGTTGTACCGGGCGTGAAGACATAGCTTCAACGTCACTATTACCATCATTTGGTGGAATAGTATTGCGCCGAATGACCTGGAAATATATGTTGCTGAAGAAAATGTATAACATACATTTCATCCAGGATCGGTTGGCCCCAAGGTGAGCTTCGACTTTACCTGCGTAGCCCTCTTTGAATAAATTGGGGGAAGTGCGGGCAAAACCTCGCCTAACTGGGACACGTCCGCCTAACCACCCGATGAAAGACTTTATGCGGTAAGCTAGCCAATGTTAATTTTTAATAAAAATTTACAGGTTCGATCTTCTGGCAAAGCTATGGGTTTTATCCAATGTCTAGTTTCAGTGTTCTTTAAAATTGGGCCCGAGTAGAGCTCTTTGAGAAGTTTTAGATATTCTTCATAGTTTTTTTTGACCTTTTGGCATTTGCAAAAAGTTTAACTTGGGGTTAGCTCAAGTGGTTATAAACATACTTTGATACGATTATTTGAATGCATACCACAAGTCCATAGGTTTCCCGTCAGACGTAAATATCGCGGAGGTGAACACAAACACACTGAATCCATAAATAACCAATGAATGAAATACCGCTGCGGTCAACCAGAGCGCGAAATATCGCCACGATAGAAGCCGGTTTTTTCTTATATTTCGGTACAGCATTGGGTTTCTGAAAACAATTTGTAAATAAAGTAATTTATGGAAAATACCGCCTGTTACAAATAATATTAAGCCTTAGAGCATTGCTTTTCAACCTGTGGGTCGCTTTGGGGGTAACGAAAAAAATGGTAAAAATTAAAGACAATTAATATTGTTAATGGTAATACTGTAACATACACCTACATACATGATAAAAAACCGAAGGTCAAGGGGGGTCGCGAAAATTTTTGATCTGAAAAGGTTGAAAAACACTGCCTTAGAGCATACCTGAGTAATAAATCGGCTGGCCATCGCTGCTCGGTCACAGATAGAACAAGACACGGTACTGACGTGAAGAACAAATTGTAGAATGTCAGGTACATACTGTCATATATAGACTGTGTCGAGAACGCGCTGTTTATTTGGAAAAACAACTGTAAATAGAAAAGTCCATATAAAGAGTCGTGTTAGTAGCACTATTTATAACTCGAGAATGGCTGAACCGATTTGGCTGAAAATTTACAATTAAAGCTGACTTGTTTAATTATTCATTTTTTCTCTTTTATTTTCTCATTTATTGCGGAGTGTGTATCGAATAATATAGTTGTTGATATAAAAGCATTCCAGGCGAATTTTACAAATGTTTACCTTATGGGCATAGAAGACGCTGGGTTTAACTTAACAAAGCAACGATAATTGTGGTCAATGCTAGAACAATCAAATTTGCCTGTATTAACGCACTTACGGAGTTATAAAAAAAAACAAAAAATAAATAATCTAGCCGTATAAAGTATACGGTCTTGCCACAAACAACCTACATCGTATCCCAAAGCAATGTTCCAGTCTATTTTTTTTAAAAATAACTGTAAATTTTACCGCTGATGTCCAATTTACAAGCATCAATTTGTATAAAGACGACAACAAACATTCAATTTTATATAAAGAACCCCTTATCTATACAATATTATAAAATTGAAGAGCTTTTATTTAACGCGCTAATCTCAGGAGTCAATAATGCGAATGGACAGGCTCGTCTTGAGTTGGAATGTCCTTTTATCGCGAAGGATTTATACAAACCTGCTCGTAACAATAAAAGCATAAATGAAAAATATTGTGAAATTGTGCAAAATTCTTGTGTTTCGATGTGCTTGATGCGGATGATGGGATGGTTATTTAATACTTACCATTATATTCCCTAAAACTATGTTTTTATAGAAGAAGTACAAAACGAGTGTTGCCAGCCGTTGATAGTACCAATGTCCCAGCACGAGAAGCATTTTTTTCACCATCGAAAATTTAGTGAAGGCGAAATCAGCCGATCTGAAATTGAAGTGTGACTGTGAAATACAGACCATTGATGTAATGTGTATGGATGATTAAAATGTTAAAGCAAAGACCTGGCCGCCTGATGCCCCTCCTTCCCGAATATGCCGAAGCCCACGTGGGCCTCCTGTATCATGGAGATGTCGTTGGCGCCATCGCCGATGGCCGCCGTGATGGGCCGTTCCGCACAGTTCTTTATTAACTTCACTATCTGAAATGTTTCGGTATTGCTTATAACGAGACGGTAAATCCAAAGTGAATTGGAAAAACGGAGTTAAATATTGTAACAAAACAAAAAGAAAGGCGTAAAGCGAAAATTTTTCCACAAATCTAGTAAATTTTTATATCTGTAGTCGGAAATTTCAGGCAATTTGCAAGGCCCGATTAGTTATTTAAGGGCATCAACGAACAGGAGGCACTGTTTTATGGTTCTTGGCAAATTCATTAGCACTCACCATGCAATTTAATACAAATGCTCAAAGCCATACATAAACCCAAAACTTACATGTACGTACGTATAACGTGCACGTATATGTACGTGAAGCATAGCCGTGGAGTAAAGTGTGTACTCATTATTATAGAGAAATTAAGAAAATTGAAACCTTGGCCTTCTGTATCGGCGACAGTCTGCAGCACAACACAGCGCTGCACTTCATCGAAACGTCCACAAAGTCCCTCGCGTACACTGTATCCAGGACATTGGCCATGCTGACGCCATCGACCACCAAAGTGAGCTCCTGGTAGCCTGGCTCTTCCACCGTCTGCCTGCAGAGTTCCAGAGCCTGTTGCAGGGAGCGCTCGTCTTGAATGCTTATGAGGAACATTCGACGATCGTTCTCGGATATGTGACCGCACGATTGGGAGACGTTCAATGCTGTCTCTACCTGCGGGTTTATAATTGTGTTACTCAAAGACATTGGTCAGATGACTTGAAGCAATTAATTTAGTGTTGTCTTTTACGAGAGTATGACGTATTCAAAGAAAATATGTCGGATTAAAAACTGCTTTATTACTATTAGTCATTACAAAGTATTTTATCAAAATGTATTTGTTTCTTGTTATGGTAGTCTTTATTATTATTATCTTTCGTTTATCGGAGGGTAAGCTTATAAACCAGTTGTTGACTAATATTTGTTCAATAAACACCTATGTATGAAGGAAAATATGCAGAACCTGCCAAAGACAAAAATTGCCGTTGTGTAATAAGGTAGATATAGAAGGTTATGTCTACATACGGCCAAGAGCGGTCCATGTATTAAAGCCCTACTGAAGTGTAACAATTTTTAATTACATACATTTTTCTTATATGTTCCGCTCTTAATGAAAGTGAGATGTTAAATGTAACCTTCCTCGATAAATGAAATACTCATCAACTCAAAAATAATGTTTCGTATTCAAACAAACAAACTCTTCAGCTTTAAATTATTGGTATAGATATGAATAGTACAACTATATATATATATAAATAGAATACGTATTTCGCACAGATAGGTAGACGATAAGTAGATATATTGATATAAGAAATCAATTTTAGTATTTCCTTATTATTGAGATACAACAGATAAATGTTCTTTTATAGATATTGGAAACTACTACAGGAATCACAATCGTCTATTGGGCACGCAACAATAAAGGCAAATATTGTGATTAGAGAGAGACAAATAAATCTATAAAAATGATTATATTTTCATAAAATTCATTTGCTCTTCACGTGTCTAATATACCTTATCACCAGTGAGCACCCAGGTGTTGATTCCAGCTCTTCGCAACGAAGCGAGGGTGTCCGCGACGTCATCTTGAAGGCAGTCCTCCACAGCTGTTGCGCCGAGTAGAGTTAATTGTTGCTCCAATACTACGTACTGTTGGGTCACCCGTTGGAGGGCTTCTGCGCTTGAGCCGTCCAGAAGTTTTATGGCTGGAATAGGTAGACGATAAAATCAATACCAGATTTTTCTAATATTACTCATACAAAAACCTGATCTAATGCACTCTTTTGTCCCTTTCTGCCAATTAACGCTATGAGGAAATAAAATTTGACTCAATTGTTTTAGAATGTTCTCAATTCTGTAATTAAAACTTAAAACTCTCATTAGTATTACTTATCTGAATTTATCTATCAATGTACGTACTAAAACAATATTATCAACGATAAAAATTAATCCGTTAAATGAATAATTCATAGACGAAAACTTTCATAGATAACAGACTAATAAACAATGACCATTAATAACTCGAAAATATTTTTTTTACTTTTACTTTTCAATTATCAGTAATTATAAAAAAATTACAAATCTGATGCTAAACTTATTTGGAGATTTACATTTTAAATCGCCTCACCAAGAGACCAAAAAGTGGAAATATCAGAAAATGTCAATGTTACATAGGTTATATAATACGAGTATTATACGTAATTATTTTTCTAACGTATATGTAAAAAAATAATTATTGTCTTTTAGGAAAAATATTAAAAAGTTCTTATTTCTTAATTCTCGTTCATAGACATTTATGAACGCATAATAAACTCACCTTCAGCGACCCTGTCATACTCCTCCGTGGTTATCTCCCGGTAAGCAACAGCAAGAGTCCTGAGACCTTTAGTAGCGAAGGCGGTTATATCTCTTTCAGTCTCTTCTATGAGCACCGAGTCCTTGCATAGGGGAAAAACCGAGGATTCCGCACCCTTACAGAACAGCCATATCTGAAATATATTTTTTATTGTACTATTATTTATTTAGCTAAGATTTCGTCATCGGCCGATCATCATAAAGCCAAGTAACAAATAAACTCTGCAAACTTATTATCGTTGTAAATAAGTTATATATACAATTATTGTCTTGAGGCATCGCCTGATACGAAACTAGATAGCAATGTATATACCTTCAAAAACTGATTTTTGAAGGTATAAGTATATACATATTGTATTTCTAAATATTTTCGCATTGTGAACATTTATATGACATTAAACTTTACCGAGTATTCATTTTTTTTCAATATCTTGACAAGAATTTAAAGTAACGGGTTCTAGGAAGAATTCAAGTTTGTTGTAACTAATATATCCTAGTACAAAGAAAATAAATACCGAATCAGAGATGAACGATTCTCCGAATCTAATCTTCGCCTCAATCAATCAAATACAAGCTAAGACAATATTATCATCGAGGAAAAATCTCCTATTTAGATAAACCATAATTCCATGAAAACGATAATATTTTTTTCAATATTACAGTGAAAACCTTATCAGTGTTATATTGAAATAACTGTATATAAATAAATGTTATATTGATGCGGCTTCAGCTTCACAGTTGCGTATAACATTAATATTTTACAAAAATGTGCATCGTCATGATATGTTTATATTTCCTAATACGAATGCGATTGTAGAAACTAAGGATAAGAAAGACCATTAAGATATTATTAGCTATTAAAAAGTGCGAGTCGGACTTGCACAGGTTCCGTACCACTACACATACATTTACATACATTTTATGAAAAATTATATATGTTTATTGTAATCATGTTACAGGCTGCCCCCTGAAATATTCATTCTGACAGCGTTATCTCAGTCATCAGGGTTCTGTTTTTACGCTTTGGGAACGAAATCTATAAAAATAGGCTTCATACCTTCCCATCTTTGTCCTTTACGATGACAGACATGCGCTTCCTTTCCGACGTAAATTCAATCAACTGAAGTCGCTCATACATCTCCGTAATAGCTCCGACCTTAACCACCAAATTGTTTCCTTCGTCCCCCAGAAAGGTCACTTGAAACCTATCCGCGGCCTCAACTAAGGCCTTTTCATCGGGGCTGCTCCCCTGGTAATCCACTTTACTGCCGTTTTCATTCAAAATGGCGTTCCATGTAACACTGTCAATAACAGTACTATTTCCATTCACTTTTGTAATCTTTTTCCGGCGGAAGAAGTTCATTAGTTGCATATTTCCAGTTCCGGAAAGTCGTGCGCTTAATTTTTTCATGTCTTCGTTCGATACTTGAACCGAGTGACACAATGCCAGTATTGTGAAAAAAAATTTAAGGTCTGTCTGAAATAGAAAAACATGCTTATAATACATAATTACGTACTAAAGTGAGTAAATATATGCACTTCAAATATGGTAATGAAAAATATTTTAGAAGTAATTTATAAATAAGTAACGTAACTGTCTATGTAGAATATGTACATATAAAACAAAAATTGTATTTAAAAAAAATTGCAAAGTGACGTCACGAACAACCATAAAACTTACGGCGCAAAAGTAAGGACCCTATTTGGTTCAGTTACAACTTCTTTTGTAAATTAGAGAACTAAGATCCTATTATAATAATTAAAATAACAATGCTCATATATTTTGTATTGGGCTGTTTCTTAAATATATAGTTGCTTCCCGATGAATCAAGGACACTTTATTTTAAATATTCGTTGAATTTAGATAATTAATATAGATAAAGAAAGTAGTATTAAGTACTAACAAAGAAGAAGTATTCCTAACGGAAGTATTGACATAGACAATGACTTCTACGGAAATAATACAATGTGCGAAAAAGTCTATTAATACAACTTGTCTCTTACTGAGTATAACAAAACTATGGTACTATGTTTTAAACCCTTTTTTACGTTTTACACATTTGAAGGTTTAGAAAAGATGTATTGTAATTAGGTAAAGCCACCTGTTTTATTTCAACACAATTTTAGTTAGCCTTCAATCTTGAACGAGTTTCGTCGATTGGAATAAGATATGGTACAGATAAAAGCTTTATTGATATGGATAAAAATGATTAGAATATTTTGTTTAACAATAACAAATAAAGAGGATTTTTTTTTTGTTTAATTTTATAGAATGTTTATCGTGGAGGATTTTTTTGACAAATCATTTTTAAAAAATTAATAGAACCTAAACACCGTATATATTATCCATACTCGTATAAGGTACATACTGAATAATATATAACTGAATTTCCGTTGAACATAGTTTCAATCGCCTACAGATACTATATATATATCGTGCTTTTATTACAATATCTTTAAACCTAAACGTACAATAGTAATTTTAGTGAACAGTAATCAAGAATTTCAAATTATCTTATCCTCATTCTTTCCTTTGTATAATTAACTTATCTTGTAATTTACTCCTTATGTATAACAACGAATTATCGACAAACATGACTAATGTTAAAGATGTTAGGTGTGACAAATCATTGACACCATAGAAAGGTTCACCTAACCTTAGAAATGTAACAGTTTTTTAATATAATTAATTAATTATTTTGAATATGTAAATTTCATTAGTGGATTATAGTAGCGAAAGTTGCGTTTTCATTCAATCACAAAATAAAGATAATTTTAAATCTACCTTTTAGTCAGTCAACATATGATATTTTTACGCATACAAAACCATCCTCTCAGTAGAAACATATTTATTATTAATACAAGGATGTCTTGCGTGTATTATCTGAATTCGTCGCTGGTAATATAATCTAATATAGATATAGGTAATTAATAGTATTTTGGGTTCAATAAAGCATATCATAGCCTCTTTGAAAACCTATATTACTGACCTGAAGTGTATCAACTGCTTCATCAAACTTTCCCGTGTCGAATAATCTTCCCTCCCTCTCTTCGTAAATTTGCCCTTTTATCGAACAGGCTTTGAAGACCATAAGGTTTTTTGTGAGGGTGCCAGTCTTGTCCGAAAAGAGTACCTCGACTTGACCCAACTCCTCGTTGAGGTCAGAAGTATTGGCGATCGCTGGTCTACCAGTCTCCTCGCAGCGGAGTTCTTTGTCCCAACCGATGAAGAGGGCACCTGGTGTTTGATCTTATTAAGTAAGGTTCAGCTAAATAAAGTAATAAGTTTTATTTTTCTGACTATTGCTACAAAAATAAGTGCCTCGTGATGACGTAATACAATTTGTATATTTTTTACGTCTGAGGAATAGCGTAGAAGCTGCAAAGTATTAAATATTTGGAGAATCTATAATTGCGGATAACGCACTTTCACTGCAGAAAATACTCACTATTTTCGGCATTTTAATTAGCTGTGGTAAAACAATATGATCATTCTTAGATAACTTGTATTTTCAGGTTAATTAAAAAACTTATTTAATTAAAACGTCAATGGCATAATATACGACAAACTAAAAACTTCTCACGATATTAAACATTGAATTAAATACATTCTTACGACGTGCTAAAAAAATGTCACATGCAATGCACGCAAATATAAATAGATTAAAATTATTGACTGATAGCATAACAATCACTTACCGATAAATTTATACAGCTCGATAGTGACGTACAGAGAGATGGGTATGATGTAGTAGTACAAGAGAAGAAAAGAGAAGAGATCTTGTAAGGCACTAGATGCTGTTAGTGGAAAAATGTCTTCGAACCCAAAGTAGTCAAGCCTTTCTGGATTCCACATTTCTATAAGTATTTTAGCGACGAAAGAACCAATCATTTCGAAGAGGAGAACGTATATCAGAAGCACGAGGAAGCCGTTCACAGCAGATTCGCTTGAGGAGAATTTGTTTCCTGAATATTTAGAGTTGAGAGCGAGTTTTGTCTCTTCACCTGAAAATGTATTTCGTTTACTAATTGAGCTAGTTCACGATAATATAGTATTTTAAGTTAAGTTCTTTAAATGATTGATAAAGAATGGAAAATTTTATCTAAACATAAATTTAAACTTTGCCTTTCAAATAAAACTTATTTTCCTCATGATAAGATAGTTATTATGTAACTCCATCTAAATGAAACAGGTTTTTAATGATTTCTTGAAAAAATATTACATATTCGAGAATTGTCAATACGATATTACGTGTAATACGTTTACATTTATTTTGGAAAAATTGGAAAGCACATCCGATGAATAAATTTTAGAGAAAATTACGATGATAGACAGAAACATTTATATTCCGTAATAAACATGTGTGAATTTGAGATTAAGATAACGATAGCCTTTAATTACACATTATCAATGTGGACATTTGAATGTAATTAATTACGTGACTTTAATACTTCATTACATCGTTATTACACGTAACGTTCACAAACATTCTTCATTTGGAAAAATTCGAAAGAGTTTATTTCGACGAATTATTAAAGGAAACTGAAGCTCCTATAGTCAAATATACTTAAAAAGGCCTAATGACCATAAATAAGGGCTAAAAGTTTGAAATGTAAAATGTAAATCTAGTTTCAATATAAAAATGTGTTTAATTAAATGTCTTAAGAATTTTCGGGTACAACTGCTTTGTAAAACTACTTAGTCTCACCGGTATAGACAGCACATCCAATGGCCCACTCACTGTTCTTCACTCGAGATCCTCTGAGCATTATATTATCCGTATTTAATGGTATGCTAGGTTGACCGGGTATCTCCAACCGCCCGTAGAACGTGTAAAGATCTGCGACCGGGTGTGGCACTTCTATCCGGATTCCGGGAGGAATTATATCTAAAAAAACAAACATGTTTTTTATACCGAAAACAAAACATGGCAATAAACTATTTATTTTACAATGTTTGTAAATTATGTCACTCGATTAATGTTTAGCTCTATGTTATAAGCGCATAGTCATCAACGTTAAAAAGGGCGACACTAGTTAACCACTGCAATCTCACAAATTTTAAATAACATAACTCTATGGACACAATTCTAACTCGTTCACAATTCTATAATCTATTCATATAATAGCGCATACCTGGTGTGTACCCAATCAAGGGTGGTGGGACCCTGAGAGTCTTCAAATTGGTCTCTCCATCTAAATTTGCGGTAGTGACGAAACATTTTCCCTTCTCACCCGCGGAACATAAAAGAACAAGATCGGCTGGAACTTCCCATCCTCTTTTCACTCTCACAAGAGCACCGGGGGCAATAGTAGAATTACGAACTTCCTTTATAACTCCTTTGTGCACTATTTCCACTGAAAACAGATAATTGTGAAATGGGTTTTTAACGACTAAATATTGACGTCATAATTGAATTGACCTAAACGACAGTCTTTGACGAGCATAATGTGGAAAGAAAAGAATGAATGATAAAAATCTTTAATAGGTATCTTTAAATGTTATGTTCATCGTTGGATTGCCATTCAGAAGTTATCATAATGTATAACAGTACGCATATAGGCGCCATTAAACGTAAATGATGCACATTAAACGTAGGGGCATCTCTTAGGGGAATCTCATAATAAATATGATGTACTAATCATTAAATTTGTATTCATTTAAATAAATAACCAAAATATAGACCATATATTATGTAGTATATAATTTTATAAGGGATACGTCGTCATATACGATTACACGCAAAGCATACAAAGCCGCGAAGTAAGTAACATGTTGTAATTATTGCTTTGTACTTGATATCACGTAATATAAATTTGTAAAATCAGTTTCAATTTACGATAATATGTTCGAGTGGTATTCCAATGAAAAGCGAACGTGTAACATTTAATTTTAAGTATATATATATCTTCCGTATTGATTATCGTACAAAAATAAATTAGACAAATAAAGTGCTAGTCCAATATACAATATGTTGTGTGTACAATCAAGCATAAAAACCAAAAACCTATTCTTTATTTCCGTATACATAATCGTTGTTTTAATATATGAATATAATATATAAAAAATATGTACTTGTAAGTATAAGGTACAATTTCAGAGTCGGTAGATGGATGATTTAATTTCCTAATTGTTATTTTTATTAATAAAAGGAGTTAAATCTTAAACTATTAAAGTAATTCGTGAATTTTTGAGTTTTAGCAGATTGAAGTAGATATTTTACCAGTTAATATAAAAATTCTATTACTTTCTTCCCCCTATTTTTTTGTTGAAATATTGGGTACCTTGTTATATACAGTCCAATCTATAAAAAGCTTTTTGTAATTTTATTCAGACTTAGCTAATATTACTCTATACACTTATCTACATATTTGTATTTATTTCTCAACCTTGAAGTCGCAATTCAATCCTTGCTGTTCAGCAATGTATTTTAATGAACGTGCATATAATATGTGCGTTTACACTTCTTCTCAAAGGATGATTTATTAAATGATCATGAAATTTATAAATCTGATGTCCAGGCCACAGTTTTGCCTCCGATGTCTTAAGACACTTGTGGAAATCGTAAAAGTGGATTTATTATAAAACTGTGATATTCATTACAATCAAATGTTGCCCCGTGCAACTTATTGAAAATTTCATCATGTTTATGCAAAAAGATCGGCAAGTTTGCAAACTATGTACAAATTATGTTATTGTAACCGCTTATAAATACTTTAGATTTTAAAACTTATATTATAGTCGAAGCAGTGCGAAATTCACGCAGTTTTCATAAAATATATTTCAGAATTTGTGCTATTGGTGAAAGAATTAATAATACGTTTCAAACAATTGAAATAACAGCTATTTACATTAAACATAACATATATTTTTAGTAGGTATAGTTATGACGCGAAACTTTATCTGCATGAATCATCGAACCAAAGCATACTATGATCGGGTTTTCCAGTTGATTGACATTTTTATCGTCTTAAAATGGGACCTTTATCAATCAATACTTCGACTATAATATAAATTTTAAAATTAAAGTACTATTTTCAGGGCGCAAACTAACGATACTTAACCGTACCTATTTGGTTGTTGACTTTATCATCTGCTTTGTGTCGGAGCCAGTCCTCATAACCTTGTTTGACAGCTGTCACGAGCACCATAAAACTGAGTGGCGCTATGCTGGTATACGGTGATACAGGACTATCTACAGCAACAATGAATAAAATTCTTTGGCTAACGTCTTATTATTACTCTTCTTTCCAAAATAGTGTTTGAAAAAAGATACAAGAGTTAATTGTGAGTCAAATATATCAACTTACCTATAACTATAGCGATAACAGTGACGAACAAAAAGTAGAAATTAACAACTCTACGAAACTGTTCCGTTAGATTCTTTGGCAGAAACATAAGAAATGTGTATTTTGATGTTTTGATCTTATTGTGTTTCTTCTTGCCCTGTTCTACAACGCCTACTTCGATGAGTCGCGTCTCCGAGATGTCAGACACTTTAGTCGGCTAAAAAAATAAAAAGATAATCACACATATAATAGTCATCACAAATTTTTAATTAAGAAAGAAACTGACGACAGACGGAAACTATTTAGAAATACAGGCCATTATAGAAGGCTACGTTGAATATTTCTCTAATAACGACTACACATAAAAATATTTTTAATTCCAAATAAGGTAAACGGCAGACGATAATGGGCCTCAACAATTAAATATAAGAAATGTTACCCTCATAAGTGTATTCTAAAGAAAATTCATTTTTTCGAGCAGAAGCCTGTAGGTTATACTAATTCAAGGTGATGCAAGGCGATACCAGCCCGTGAGACACCACACATCTGTTTTGGAATCCCAATAATTATAAGACTAATTTTTATATACATATAAAACGCTCGTAGCGTATTTATTAGATATAGCCGACAATGTTACTTTATCAAAACGGAAGTGAGAGGGAGAAAGTGTAGATAGACTATGCTCTAAGGTTGTCATAGTAAAATTTAAGAAGAATACAATTTACTTGAAAGTACACCAAAAATTACTCCGAAAAAGACCATGTTATTTCGACTATTTCATTATTATACTATTTCACTATAAGATTTGAAGCAAACCCAAAAACATATCAAGACCATGAAACAGCTACCACCCTGATAATCTTCCATCACATAACATACTCACAGAAGCGTAACATACTCGTACCTATCCCACTCCTTAAAATTCTTAACTTTGTTCGTAATGGCTATAAAATATGTTGATATATTGGCAGACACTTAGATAACGAATCATTAATGGTTCAAATTATCACGACATCGATATGTTAGCTGCTCAGTATTAGCCTAATGTTGATCAGCGAATTTCAAAAAATAACCACACTTACTACATTCGCAGTAATCTTTATGCTAACTTAACAATACCTAATAGTTGATTATTTTTATGATTTGATAATGTAATGATTGTGGGTAAATAAGATAATTTATATCAATAGTTTGTCGAGATAATTTGTCGCAATAAATTAAATTCGACAGATAGACAGTTCTTTTTTTTCCATTGTGCTTTGATGCATGATTGTTGCATACGCCGTAGTTCCCACGGCATCATTTATCTATTATTGGTTTTTACACTCAATTCACAAACTCTCGGCAGTCTTTTATTAATGAAAGTCCTTGCGTATATTTTGGAAGGCAAATCCATGGTTCGCAGTTTCGTTTACCTGATTTAGTTGTTTTCGTAGACAAAAATCTCAATTTCCTAACATTTCAAAAGTCCTATCCATGCGGATATGAACAAAAGAAAATATCATATATCTAGCTTATGTGCTGTAAAATTAGATTACCTACTTAAAGTCGATGTTTTATAGCTATGTACTAGAAATGACTTTTGTTTGGTTAATTGTATGAAAATTATCATTATCTAGATATGTTCTATTTATTCCGAATATATTAATATATTTTTATTTTATTATTTTCTACTTAATTCTATATACATTCATGTATCCGGTTAGCAGTGTAAACTTGAATTAATAATCTTTCAATGTTCACTAACTGACTTACATCAATACAAATTTTCCAGAGCCTCTTCACCATCCAATAATTAATGCTACCATTTTCAATATGAGAGCATAGTCAAAATTACAGTTTATCAAAGAAGGAAGATGCGCGTCTTATTGCACGAGATCTCGCGAATCTTTATAATTATTAATAAATTTCCAGAAATTTATCAGGCTCAGGCCAGCCAAGGAAAGCGCAACTATTATTTTTTTTATACAGATATTATTAATATAAATTACGTCGAATCTTGGATTTTATTTATATTTAAAAAACCCGCTTACGTCCTTTAAGCTTACTAAAGATCCTAGAAAGCTGGCGTTTAAGCTATTATACCCACATGACCAAAACAACCCCTTCACACCAATTTTAAAGGCGTGCGTGATTTCGCGCGAGTTTTTGAAGAGACGGAATCAGATTGATTAGTTATTGTAAAATATTATCTATTAGTCGGATAATATATTTAGACGTTTTTTTTTGGAAACATAGAGGTATCTTCGTATAGGTAGCTGTTCAATATTGCTTTTTTTATATTTACTAATACTGTGTACATTTTATTAGGATTATTGAAATGGCAAATAGATAAGGTAATTTTTAAGTCATAAATAGATAATTTACTTTTGATAAAATATTGGAGCGGTCTCTGCGCGTGAGTTCTACGAGTAACATTTACGTTCCAATTGACCATTTGCGATTTTTATGTGTTTCAACAGTAAATTATTTAATTATATCGTGACCAATTTGTAATTACTTATCAGTAGTGATCAATTAAAGATAGTTTTATTCATTTTAAACTATTTTATTTTGAATTTTTATTTTAGTTTTGTTATGAATGTTTTCGTATTAAAGCATGTTGTGGCAAACTTGATATGCCACACATCCATTTTAACAGAACACATAACTATAACAGATCGTGAACGAACCCCTATTAAGCATTGAGTTCATGTTTATTTGGATTCCCATTCACGAAAACAGTTAAATATTTCTGTCTCACCTAATCGTTTTCTTCGAGAAACAATAAAAAACTTACGCGCCAAAACGTGACCAATAGACAACATGAAAGTAGACATTCTCGAAGTCGCTGGAAAAAGTTTTGCACAGATACATAATTCCTCATCATAACTTCACTTCACTAAACATATTTAACAAAACACAGGTAATTCAACCTTTTAATGCGACAATGAAAGAGTGACTGAATATATCTTATCAAATACATGATATCTATGAAAAACGGCGTGCTTCGACAGATTAGCCTAGACCTTCATATAAATTTTTGTGGATAAGCTGTAAATCTACAAACAAGTTTCAAAGTAAAAATTCACTGGTTGAAATCATCTACATTATGAGTGAATCTAACAATTTAAAATTCAATTATAACCCACTACTGGACATTAAGGTTAATTGCACTCATTAATAAAGGTATTTGAGAAACCTTTGAAATACTAATTAATATTAGTCAGTCCCTATAAGTGAAATGAAAGGTTCAAATTGTGAATATTTTACGACATTTTGTTTTTATGAATAGGGTATTAAGTATTATTTTATTTGAATTTTTAATGTATGTATAAGTTCATGTAAGTAAAAGTGTTTATGGTTATTGTTTTTGGCTATTCATATTTTTTCTTTATATTAGTTCTATCAGGCCAGTCCCAAAATAACGGCTAAGCAATTTGTTCCTTTGTTACTATATCATGGCACAACAATAGTGTGATCTGGGCCTCAGATTTCTGTATGTTTCATGATCAATAATTATATAATTAAGTAGTAAGGATAAATAAGATAGTCATAAGTAAGTAGTGCAGCTGTTGTGCATGATACAACCTTAGACTTTGAGCCTAAGGCATGCCGGTTTCCTTAAAGTACTGTTTCCTTCACTGTACAACCTAGTGATTGCACACATAGAAAGAAAATTCCATTAGCTCAGGAGGGATTCCAAGTTGTACGCTGAAACCACTACCACAATACTGCTCAATATCAGTATTAAATTTATTAATTTTTTGTTTGTTTTCTGTACATCATGAAACCTTCAAGGCAACATGGTCATTATGCAAAGAAATTGTTGTGTTTATTTTTATCTATTTGAAGTCAATGTGAAAAATATTACTCACTTTTGAGCACCAAACATGAAATATTTAATTCATAAACCATACTCCAAAGACAGTCTTAAATTTATAAGGGGAGTCATGAGTCCGAGGAATGCAACAATAACATTCTTAGAGTCTTTTAAAGAGGACAGCAGTTGATGAGTATGACATGGGTGCATAATAAAAAATGGTCTACATAATATTGGATGTTCTTGTTGAGTTATAACAGAATAAAACTCCTTTTGATTTAGACTGAAAAGAAATCAACAATTAATATTAATGTACTACAATCAACAAATAAAAATAGAAACAATCATTCAAATGCTTGCTGTTAAGAAAGGTTTTAATGAAATTCTTAGTAGCAGCTACCTAAGTGTTGTTCCTTTTAGTTAACCAAGGTCCTAAGATTCATCATTCTTAAATTTTTATTATAGCGATTTCACGAAAACGAACCCGTAACTCGCAGCGAGCTGCTTTACCATAACCATCAAGGAGAAAAGGCGGCATGCACATCTAAACTAATATAGGCACTTTATGTGCAGAGACATTATATTAGATGATATAAACTCACTCTGTAGAGGATATTTTTCTTATATCTTCTAAATTCAATAGTCCACCTGTAGAATCCCAAATGTTAAAACTGAATGAGGGTACATCATAGCTTAAATTGTAATATATAATAAATTCTGCTTTAAGCAATTCTCCTTTAACGTCAATAAAAGTGTTCTTTTTAATATAACTTTTACAGATATCTGCATTTTCGACCAATTTCCAATCATCATGAATAAGGTTTGATATTTTAATGAAGGCTTTAGCTGAATCTAGAAACCCATCGGCAGTCAGTGAAGAAGCCATTTTCCAACAAGATGCACATTAACAACCTCAAATTACAAAATACCGCCAAACCTACAAAAAATCAACAAAACACAATTTGTAAACACTAGTAAACCAAAACAATATAATACAAATACAACACTTTTGGTACATAATCCAAAACCGTAAACATAGCCATAGCCCATAGCTTAACCATAGATTGGTGTCGATTCTGTTGTTCAGTGTTCTATTAGAATAAATTGACAATTAACAAGAAATCATATGTATAATAACAAATAATTTCACCAGAATAGTAACTGTCCAAAGTCCTTGGGGTTTTCCCCCCCCCCCCCCCCCAACCCCCCCGGGGGGCCCCCCCCCCCCCCCCCCCCCCCCCCCAAAACCCCCCCCCCCCCCCCCCCCCCCCCCCCCCCCCCGGGGGGGCCCCCCCCCCCAACCCCCCCCCCCCCCCCCCCCCCCCCCCCCCCCCCCGGGGGGGGCCCCCCCCCCCCCAAAAAAAACCCCCCCCCCCCCCCCCCCCCCCCCCCCGGGGGGGGGCCCCCCCCCCCCCCCCCCCCCCCCCCCCCCCAAAAAAACACCCCCCCCCCCCCCCCCCCCCCCCCCCCCCCCCCCCCCCCCTTTTTTTTTCCCCCCCCCCCCCCCCCCCCCCCCCCCCCCCCCCCCCCCCCCCCCCCCCCCGCAAAAAAAACCAAAACCCCCCCCCCCCCCCCCCCCCCCCCCCCCCGCTTGGGGGGGCGCGCCCCCCCCCCCCCCCCCCCCCCCCCCCCCCCCCCCCCCCCCCCCCCCCCCCCCCCCCCCCTTTTTTTTTTTTTTTTTTTTTTTTTTTTTTTTTTTTTTTTTTCCTTTTTTTTTTTTTTTTTTTTTTTTTTTTTTTTTTTTTTTTTTTTTTTTTTTTTTTTCCTTTTTTTTTTTTTTTTTTTTTTTTTTTTTTTTTTTTTTTTTTTTTCCCCCGTGTTTTTTTTTTTTTTTTTTTTTTTTTTCCCCCCCCCCTTAAATTAAAAAAAAAAAGTTTACAATATAGGATTTAAAGTGACTGATCCACTTATCGTAAAACTTGCTCTTTAAAATTTTTTCCGTTCAAAATAAATTTTTAAATTTCAGATGGAATGTTGGCCAAATAAGCACTGAATCTATAATATTGCTACCCACTTCTCACAAAATTTTTTGTGTTCGGCTGTTTTTTTTTTTTTTTTTTTTTTTTTTTTTTTTTTTTTTTTCTTTCCCCCCCCCCCCCCCCCCCCCCCCCCCTTTTTTTTTTTTTTTTGGCCCCTCCCCCCCTTTTTTTTTTTTTTTTTTTTTTCCCCCCCCCCCCTTTTTTTTTTTTTTTTTTTTTTTTTTTTTTTTTTTTTTTTTTTTTTTTTTTTTTTTTTTTTCAATTAATAACAACTGTCAAGATGATCATTGGGTTATTCTTTAGAGCGTCAATCGAACAAGCATCTGTGGTGCGTTTCACTCTAAGTCGTTCACAACGCCTAAAATACTCATTCAGGCGTTCCACATGGCGACCGCGATCGTTGTGGTCGCGGCAAAAACGTCATTAATGACGTCATTACTTATGCTCACGACGACCCAACACAAGACACAAGAGGTGGGTCGATGTGAGCGTTTTGAGAAACTGAGCGCAATTTTTAAATCTATAGTGTATCGAGTGATAAAAAATAATTTACCTGAAATGACTTTTAAATTCTTCATCTGAATAACAAGTAATTACATTGTCGTAATCAATAATACGTGGTCTAAGTTTTCGTTTTTCACGATTATATTTTTGTAAAATTGTATTCCATTCATCATCTGAGCTGGACGAACTAGTACTTTGTGAAACATTATTTCGACGCACCAACAAATTTCCAACTGCCGCCGTAAAAGGCATTTTTTTATATACGAACATAAATTAGTTATATACTCCTTTAAAATTTAAGTATATACATATGTTTTGTTTAATTAATCATGTTGACCAATAATTAATAGTACTTATTGATACAACTTACAAATTGTAACATAACCTCATCAACTTTTTGTTTTGTTTTTTTTAGACGCGCCATGTCTATTATTTAAATGAACGCTCAAAACGCTCCAAAATCCATTCCACTTGAGTTTATGATTGTGACGCCCAGAACCAAGTGGAACGATAAAAACCGTGGTCGTGAGCGTGGTCGTTGTGAGTGCTTAGTGGAGCGCACCCCAGGGTAATTTAAGAAAAATGCAGGTTCAACTTCACAGCCAAGCACAGGTATAATGGCTAATATGAATTTTGCCAAGAGTGTCACAACGATCACTAGCAACAAGTTGTAATTATAAGTTGTTTCGATAAAAATTGAAGTGAAGATCTTTATTTTGGTGTATATGTAGCTAATGGAGTGCACCACTCTCCATCTAGGTTATATGGTGGTATTACAATGTTATATTTATATAAACAATGTTAACCCTTCTCACTTTACTTCGCCTGAAGTTTAAACTTCTGCCTTCATAAAACCCACAGACTATTGTGTAATAACAGCAATATAATATAATGTGACAGCAATATCAATTTTACTAATAAGTAATCTGTGGTTTCAAAGTTGTAAGTTTATATGTTCTATAGTTTACACGCGCAGTAATTTTAAACTCTTAGGTTGCAATATAAAAGATATTTTGTTTACTATTTTTGAAAAGTATTTTGAAGATATAATATTCATATTTGGTCTAAGTTACTAATAATAATGAGAAAAAAACATTGATTTTTTTAGAAATCTGCCAGTTGTTGAAAGTAAGAGTAAGTTAAGTTTGGCAACATGAATCTTGAACTGTTGGGTAAGTGAACATTTTGTTTACTAAAATATTTTTGCTGATTCTTTCAATTTATATAAATTAAGTATATACTTAAAATATATATTTCAGAATCATTTGGTCAGAATTATCCAGAGGTATGTGGTCTTATGGAGTTAAAAATGCTAGTAGCCAGTAAGACTTAAATTTATGCGTATGTATTTACCGCCATGGTTGGGGTTATTAACTGTATTAACTATTATTTCATTAAATTGATTGCAGGAGTTTGATGGTACACTAGATTCTATATCTTTAGCAGCTACTTGTGCATTCAACAGACGTGGTACACTTTTAGCTGTAGGCTGTAATGATGGAAGAATATTTATATGGGACTTCTTGACCAGAGGCATAGCAAAATCAATATCTGCTCATGTTTATCCAGTGTGCAGTTTAAGTTGGTCTAGAAATTGCAAAAAGGTTTTATTTTTATTTAAGTACTAATGAAAATCAATGTCATTAAAAGAGTAAGATTCATGATATTCACGACTAATGAGATGAAAATTTTGATATCTTGTTGTTTGATGTGATTTTTTTTTTCTACCATGTATGAATATAAATGTTACAATATTACATTATTTACACGATACAAAAAGTGAAGTAAATAAGATCATAATAGACAGCAGTATATTTCATCCAAGTACTACTCTTGCAAGCTCCACGAAATCTATATACAGAAATTGAGATATTTATTATCAACACGGTATGTTGTAGCTGTTGTCATCTTCAACCGATCATAATGTCTGTATATGGGATGTTTTATCTGGGGAATGTGAACAGCGATATAGATTTCCAACCCCCATACAACGTGTTCAGTTTGATCCACGAAATGACAGACGTTTCTTAGTCTGCCCTATGAGACATGCTGCTTTATTAGTGGATACAGAAGGAGGTCATAAAATATTACCTATTGATGATGATGTAAGTGTGCAGATGTGATTATGGTGAAATGCTTTTTGATTTTTCTTCAAATCACATTAATTATAAAGAATGTTATACTTTAAAAGTTTTAAATTTTAGGGTGATATAAATGTCATAGCTTCATTTGATCGTCGAGGTGACTTTGTATACACAGGAAATGCTAAAGGAAAAATTTTGATCCTAGACTCACAGAAACTCACTGTTAAAGCAAGTTTTAAGATAACAGTTGGAACTTCCAGCACAACTGGTATTAAAAGTATTGAATTTGCAAGGCGAGGCGAGTGAGTAATATATAATTGTGAAATTAGTCATCAAAAATACCATGCTATAATATTTTTGCAGCCTTTGGTTATGCCTTTAATAAAATGTGGTTGTTATATTATTTTTTTAATATAAAATATGTCATATTATCTTAATAAATAAAAATTATAGTAACAAAAAAGTAGAATTATGGACTTTCCAGCTAGGAGCTTATAGCTTTTTGTATAGTTTTCAGTGAAATTTAAAAATTTGAATATAAAAATAATTGCAACACAAAGAAACAAAAAAACTTATCTAATGAATATTTTTTTTTATAAGTTGAGCAATAATAGAATGTTAATAGTTGCCATTACCATGAAAATATTGTGGTGTTTACAGTTGTTTTTTGGTGAACACGTCAGATCGTGTGATTCGTGTGTACGATACTAATACTGTCCTCAAATGTGGAGTCAATGGAGAGCCAGAGCCCATACAGAAGTTACAGGATCTTGTTAATAAGTATGTTTTAAGTTATAACTCCTGTAGAAAGACGATCAATCAAACCAAAACCTTGCCAATATCAGATCAAATTCATCATATCAACAATAGTTGTGAAAACTATTTTGTGTCACTATAATAGCTACAAAACTATTGGTTAAGAATAGAACAAAGAGAGAACAGCTTCCATTCTTCTCATATTTTTTCATTATACTACTCATAGAAATAAATAATTCTAATGCTTTTTATGATTTAGTAAAACTTTTTTTAGATTTTCAGCATTTAAATCATTAATTCAATATTAATTTCGGATATTAAATATGTAATATGCGAAACAGTATTTGACTATAATACAATTGTTACGAAAAAAATATATAAATAACTTAAACAGTTACAAATGTATATCTCAATATTATATGACACTAGGACAACATGGAAGAAATGCTGTTTCTCGGGCGACGGGGAATATATATGCGCGGGGTCAGCTCGGCAACACGCGCTCTATATTTGGGAGAAGTCCATCGGAAACTTGGTCAAGATTTTGCACGGCACAAAGGGAGAGATGCTTTTAGACGTGGTCTGGCATCCTATAAGGCCTATAATCGCTAGTATAAGTGCAGGTAAATATTTAATTGGTGTAAAATTTATACTGCTTCTATGACAATAATAAAACAATACACAGAACTCTTGTATACAACACTTTGCCTGCTAAGGCCAAAGCCTAGTACTATTCAGGGTTCCTTAGTAAATGTCTTACAAATAAGTTTATTTAACAGGCGTTGTCTCGATCTGGGCCCAAAACCAAGTCGAGAATTGGTCAGCGTTTGCACCAGACTTCAAGGAATTGGATGAAAATGTTGAATATGAGGAAAGGGAAAGTGAATTTGACGTAGAAGATGAAGATCGGTCCGTGGATATGTGTGGAGAAAGCCGGGATGACGAGCAAGTTGAGGTGAGTTAAATCTGTATAGATCATACACGAATAAAATTTCAATAATATATTTCAAAAATAATATACTAGACTTTTAATAAATAATATACTCATGAGTTAAACAAAAATAAGACTTTCCGGCGTTTGCTATAATTTGGTAAGTTTAAAAAAAAATCACAATAATGCTTTATCATATTCGTGCAAATCCAGAACACATATAAGACTCAAAAAATATTCTTTTAGTTCTAACCAATACTGCTTGCGCTACATTCACCCGAAGCAACTCTTCAGATTTTTTATTTACATATTTTTAGTATAAATTTCCTATTTTCATAAAATTTTTCTCTCTATCTTTATAGATAACTGTAGAAAGTCTTTAATAAAATTTTAAGGTTCATAAAAAATATAGCACGTTTTATATTAAGTAATCGTACGAAAAAAATCACTTTTGTAGTATATGAACTCTCTTATAATTTTTTTTTCCTGTTTTTTAGCATTCGTTATTAAAGCGGCAACACTTATACATCATTTGTGAACATTTTCAACTAACTATTACGGTTCATGACATACAGCTTGATGAACAAAAAGTAGAAAAAACAGCGAAATGTCAGTATAACATAAAGTATGAAATCCTAAAAATTTAATTTTTTTATTTAAGGTAGACGTAACGACATGTGAGCCAGTGGCAGCGTTCTGCAGCTCTGATGAAGAAGGCGAAGACGAGAATCTATTGGCATTCCTACCCATTGCACCCGAGATTGAGGAACCGGAGGTTTGTTCTTTTATATGTAGATATATGTCTCTAAAGTTAATAAATGACAAAAGCTATGCTTTCTTGTGTGAGCTTTTATTCTTTAGTAGCTTAAGCCAATAAACGATTGAGTTAAATTTATACTATTACGGTGACAAAATGTTATTTGCTTCAGGACGGCTGGGCAGCAACGCAAGAGACAGTAACCCCTACAGAGACCCCTGAGAAACTGCAACCAGCTGCTAAGAGATCACGCACCAATACATACGATATAGCACTCAATATTGATCCCCCCGGTATGCAATAATATTATTATTATTATCATATCGTCAACACACAAATTAAAAATATGATTCAGAATTTTTTTTTGTATGTTAGCGTTGAATTTTTTTTCAAATCAATGGTTAACAAAACTCAAAAATAAGTGTTCCTTTTGCATACAATTGTTGGAGACTAAAAAAATAATGAGAATCATACTTGAAATGGTCTAGATTGATAAAATTTTAGTAGGTAATATGAGATATTAGTCTTTCTACAATTTACAATACTCAAACTGACTGACTCATTATGAATGTACACTTTGTTATCTTGTTCTATAACACTGTGGAAATCTTGTTTTAAATCATTGATTTTGGCTTAAATCAGTGTTTTTCAACCTTTTTCATGATGCGACCCCCCCTGGTATAAAAAAATATTTCGCGACCCCCCTTGACCTTCGGTTTTTTATCATGTATGTAGTGTATGTTACAGTATTACCATTAACAATATTAATTGTCTTTAATTTTGTTTTTTTTACTAAAGTACCCATTTTTTTCGACCTCTGGCGACCCCTCTACAGAGGCTCCCCCCCCCCTACAGAAGCGTCGCGACCCACAGGTTGAAAAAGAAGGGCTTAAATTGATGACTACATACTAGAAAACAATGATCACTATACACATTGTTCTTATGAAATGTATTATTTGTTTCAGAGCAACAAATATCATATGGAGGTAAAAATAAGCAAGCAGCAGGAAGTAAAAAGGTTGCTGGTAGACCCAGAAAATAAAAAATGTAAAATAAAAAGAATGTGATCAACAAAAGGTTTTATTTCTAAATTACCCTAATAAAGTGTGACCCACTGTACATATGTGTAATGTTTTATACTATAATATTGTCTTTTATTAACTAATAACTATTTACTGAATTACACTTTGTGCGTGGTCACGCACGCTGTAAAGCACGCGAAACACCGGGAAAACTTTAAAAATAATATAATTTAATTTTGTAAAATACATAACTTAATCCGTTAACAAAGTGTTTTTCTTTAAATGTTTTAGACTAGCTGACCCGGCCACGCGTGTCTGCGGTTAACGTTTTTGTCATATTACATTGTTGTAATTGGGAAATCAGACATGGATACCATCATGCTTTTTTACATAGATGCCATTTGTAAAACAAGGCGACCTTCGTGACTGATTTTTACTACCGTTACCCCTTATTACAATGAAATTATTATTTTCGAACGAAGACAGAAACTTTAAAGTTAAATTTACTGGTTTGGGATTTAAAGGGGAAGGACTTTGAACGCAATAACTACTGTTACCATCATAGAGATCGGTGCCATCGGCATTCTCTGTAAAGTGCTTGATTTCATTATCAGCGCCATCTGTCAGCTATTAACAAGTTATCAGATCATCGTTATACTTGTAATCGATATTGCTTACAGATGGACGTCGGTAAATTGGTCGGTGGGGCGGCTACTGCCAAAAGGGGCTATATAAGGAGAGCTCTTGTGAGGTTCGATACTTGAGCACAGTACGACGCTGCAGTTGACAAAGGTGCTGTACACTGCAGCCGCGGCCCTCAACAAGAAAGAAGCGGCCGCCGCTGTCATGCTAGACATGGAAAAGGCGTTCGACCGTGTCTGGCATGCCGGCCTCGTACTGAAGCTCATCGAGTCTACTTCGCCGTATAGTCGCCGTGCTCCGCGCCTATCTCGAGAACCGCACCACCGACGACCGTCCCGTGCACTGTCGCCCTCTACGCCGACGATACGGCGTACGAGGCGACATCGCTCAATACAAGACACGCGGCCAAGGGGCGCTCCAGCACGCCCTGGACCTCCTGCTAGAGTGGCTAGAGAAGTGGAGACCTCGCCGCGAACCCGCGGACAAGACCCAGGCGATCGTCTTCGGCCAAGGTAGGCTGCCGCCCTCCCTCCCCCCGCTTCATGGATCGTGACGTGCCATGGAAGACGCCGGTCACCTATTTAGGAGTCACCATCGACCGGCGTATCAGCATGAAGCACCACTTGCGAGAGGGATGTTCGATCGAGCAGACGGCCTCTCGCGCATCCCCACCTCCACAACATCGCGTTGTGGCACTCCAGGCCACCGGACCGGGCCCCAACTCGGACACGAAACCGGGGCCGAGTCGAGAGACTCCTCGCCTCCCCCCGGCACCGGACTGACACCCCGGACACGACACGGCGGTACGATACAGTGTTGTTATAATTTTGTGAGAGGTGATTATATCGGTGAGGAGTGTTTTGAATTATATTTTATTATAGTGTTTGTGATTTATATGAAATATATGATTATGATATTGTGAATCAACTGTTTTCATTTATATACTCTTCTGGATGTACTTTAACACTACTTTAAGGACTAGAACAACAATATTTTTAATTTTAATTTAATTTAGCACTAATCGGTGCAGAATATTTTTGGTTAACCTGTCTCTAGCTAACATGTATATAGTTTAATTAGAGTTTTGAACAACGAAACATGAATAATTAAGTAATACGTGGCCGGCTATGCTAACACCAAATATGTAATGAAAAATAAAATTTACTGTATTTCGTTTACTACAAAATAAATTTAACTTATACTTTATCCTCACCAATGTGGTGGTTATGCTATTAAATTGTTTTTAGGTTATATGAAACGTTTGACATAGCGCCATCTATTGAATACTTACTCAATCCAGTCATCAGATGTCATGTCGCCATTCAGTTGTGTTTTGTTATACCACGTTTTATATCACTTCGCACAGGAACGGGATAAACGTGTAACTAACACAATTTTCTTGTAGCAATTATGTATTCAAAAAGTATATAATGGTCCTCTTTTATCTCAGTTAACATAATTGGACCAAAGGTTTCCTCATTTCATTTGTGTCATTTTCAGATGCCTAGTAAGTGAAGCTTGTGACATGTTGCATAGGAAACTAATATAAATAATACTATACTTTGAAATTATAAGTTTCATACCTTGTAGCTGTATAATACCACCACACCACATACTAAAATTGGGTTGTAATGTTTGTTATATTCATAATTTTTATTTATTCAAATATGACTATGAATTATAATTATTTATGTTCAAAATTGTATTGCAATTAAACAAAAAATAGGAGAAAAACATTTATTTTGCAAAAAGAAATACCTCTGTAATAAAATTCGTATTAGAGTATACAATAAGTACTTAAAGTTCTGTGTATAAATAAATCTCACTTAATTTAAAACAAAATAATACATTCGTATTCGATCGAGGGCAAAATAAAACCTAACACTATAATCACAGCGAGCGTCTAGGCGTCTGCGCCGTCGTCGGTATAAATACAATTATCTATATATTTACATTTTATCATCTAGTCACTACGCATCTAAGTCTTCTTCGCGCTGGCTAGAGAAGTAGCTGACTAAGCCACCAAATACGCTTCCTTCTTCTCTGTGAACATTTCCTTCGTCCCGGGTCACGGGTACCTCCTGAGGAATACTACTTCCCTCAGTTTGGGAGATTTGAGGACCCTCGGGATTGTCACTCGGTTGCTCTACTTTAATATTGCTTAACTTAATTGCTACATCTTTATTTACATTTTCTTCCAGCTTCGATATGACTGGTTTAGTTTCGGGAGGGGACTGAGGCGGTTCCTCTTCCCTCGGAGATTCAGCCTCACGGGACTCTAATTCGCTTGGTTCGGGGGAAGGATTTCTGATTAGTACGGATTCTCTCATCTGCATGGACTGTTTATTAACGTCACCGTATTGCGCGTACGGCGGCACACCCGGGCTAGCGTGCTCAGGCCCTGGCGGCCGAATCGGCATTCCGTAGGGAGCGCGCATTTGCGGCCTCATGTACGGATACGGCGGTAGTAAGTCATTACCCATTAGTCGCTCTGGGCCACTTGGTCTTATCATATCCGTGTGTGACCGGGACATGTCACGAATTAGATTTCGATCTGGATACCTAGATAAGTCTGACATTTTGTCAGGGCCTGGTGGCCGCAGCATATCGTGTACGGTACGATCCGGGCCAGAATGTCTAATAACGTCATGCATGGGGCGATCCTGGGCAGGTTGCCGGATAATATCAGATCGATCAGGTCCAGAAGGCCGCGGCACTTCATGCAATGGCCTATTCTCCGGTGATCGAATTTCGTGTAAAGCTCGATCCGGAGTAGGATGCCTAACGATATCGTGCATGGAACGGTCCAGTCCCGGCGGTCGTATCATGTCATGCATAGGGCGATCAGCGCCCGGAGGTCGTGACATTTCGTGATATCTCATGTCATGTGGTATATTTCTATCGGGCGCAGAGGGTCGAGATTGTAATTGTGGCTGCGTAGTAGAGAATCTGTTTTCCGCCATGGAATCAGATGGGGGCCGATCTAGCGGCGGCCGTAACATTTCATGCATGATCGGTCTGATAGGTGCTCTAATCATTTCGTGCAAAATAGAGCCTTCCGTCGTCGACGGTCTATTAACTTCGTGTATAATGGGCCTGTCGTGACGCATCATAAATTTTTCTGGTCCGGCAGCTCTAAGCATTTCATGAAGTCCTCTATTTCCAGGATGTGAACCATCATGAAGTCTGTCGGGCCTCAAAACTTCGAAGGGCATCCTCTCGGGGCCCGGCAGTGGACTTCTAGAGGGTGACGCTCTGGAGTCCCCGTGGAGGTATGGTGGAGCGTTCCCCATACGATGCAATGGATTATGGTGTAGACGAGCCTGTAAAACTTCGGCTTGAGACGCTGGCGGAGCGTAAGGACCATAGGGACCGTATTGCGGCGCGTATGGGCCTAATGGGCGCGCTTTGTTTTCTGTATGTTTGATCCTATTGCGTGGAAGGTCGGGAGACGTCGGTCGCTGCGAAGGTGAAGCAGGGGGCGACTGGTACTCGGGCTCTGTTTTAACTTCGGCCTTTATCTTGACAGGGAAATTATCAGGCGCCGGAGAATTCTGTCTATTGGGTGAAGCGTTCATTTCACTCGGGGGACGGATTAGCATTGGCGGGTTTCCAGGCATGGCAGGCCGGATTGCGGGTTGGATGCCAGGCGAAGGTCCAAGCGGAGACGACGCGGGATGCACGGGTACGCTGGGCCCGTGGGGGGAGGACGGCGGATGTCCTTGCCCTAGACCGGCGGGGAGGTGGGGCGCGTGAGGCGATTGAGGCATGGGTCCGTGGGGGGATTGGGACATATGTCCATGCGGGGACTGAGACATAGGACCGTGGGGCGAGGAGGCGGGGCCGTGCATGCCGGGCGGGAAAGGACCGGAGCCTTGAGAGTCAGGCCTGGACGGGCGCAGGGGATATGAGGTCGGATGAGGGCCTGGGGGGCGATAGGCGGGAGGTCGGTGGGGAGGCTGAAGGGGCCCGTGAGCGGACGCGGCTGGGCCGTGCGGGGGAGCGGCGCCGGGACCTTGCGGGGAAGATGCTCCGCCGTGGGGGGGCATAGTCCCGGGTGGGCCCCCCCTTGGGTAGTAGTATTGCGGGTATGGAGGCCGGCCTTGTGGCCCCAGCCCCGGATGCAACTGATACATCATGCCCTGACCACGTGCACCATACCCGGGTCCTCCCGGTGGATACATCATTTGACCCCTGATAAAAAACAAACAAGGTTTTGTGAATGTACGTAAAAGCAGGATTTTTATCTTATACCATACAGTAACTTTCATGGCCTCAATAAATTTTGCATAGCATTTCCGTCCTTTCGTCGTGTATACAAGCTTATATTTTTTTTAAATTTCGTCCAACCTTTTGAGATGGCTCTTGTTATGGTTTTGGCAGAATGGTTCCGGTAGTATTAGAACGAATATATCTCGTGTATGAGTGAATACTGACCTGTAGTGGTGGTTGAGCACATGCGGCATTCGCGTGATGATGCTGGGCTCCTCTGATACCGGCGCGAATGGCTGAGGGGATCCCGCCACTGAGAGAGTCCCTGACAGGCATACACGTTTTAATATATGTTGGTAATAAAATTCTAGATACTTAAAATTTCAACAATCCGAAACAAATAGAATAAAATTAATAGTATAAACAAAAATCAAAGGTAATACATATATTAGCTTTGATCATGCATGCAAAAGATTGAAGAATGAAGTCAGATTGAAATAACTTTTCTTAATGGTCATGATATATACCTTCTCTCATAACGTGATGATGTTCTGGCCTCATCACCATTCGGTTCTCGCCGCCGGCCATGCCACGTAACTCGGGACGAACCTGAAGAAGATTCTTTCATTAATGTATTGATTTGTTAGTTTTACTTATATAATCTACAGTATCAAACAACAAAATAGTTGCACGATAAGAATCAAATGTGTGTTTATACACATTTAGATTTATACCTAAACTGTAACTGTGATTTATACATAAACAACATAATAAAAAGGGTGTTTAAATAAACACTCTTTTTATTATGTTATATTCTACCGATCGAAATCTACTTTAATAAAAAGCAAAAATTATTAAAAATTCAGTTGGTGTATTAACCTGCAATCGAGGCTGTTGATTATGTTGATATCGTTCGGGAAAATCAGGCGGGCGACCTCCAGGGAATTCTGGCCTGGAACCCGGATAATCCGGTCTAGGTACTGGATACTCCGGCCGTGCTCCCGGGTAATCAGGATGTCCAGCCGGATAATCTGGTCTGCCCATGTACGCTTCACCTGGTGGCCGTATAAGCCCGCTTTCCCTTTTCAAACGCCGACTCTCTTGTAACGCGAGTTTAGCTTGTCTTTTCTCCTCCCTCTCTTTTGCCTTGAGCTCTTTCAATTTCTCCTTCTCTTCTTTCTTCTGTAATCTTTCCATTCGTCGCGCTTCTTTTTCTGCTTGTTTTGCTTCACGCTCTTGACGTTTCTTCTCACGTTCCAGCTGGAAATTAGCATTTTATTATTTAAAGCTAAAACAACTATATTTGTATACACCTAACTTGCCTAGATATCACTATATGCGAAACTTACTTGATTAGGGGTCAAGACCGTGCTGTCCGTTCTTAAATCTGAAAAGAAAAGAAAACATTAATTTTCAATATTTATTTAGTTATTTATTTATGCTCTGTTGCGACAATACACTTTATTATACTTATTTAAATGGCTTAAAAAAGAAGGCCAGGAAGCGATTCCTCTTTTATACTCAAAAATAAATAACTCTTCAACTTTTTTTACAAATTAGATTTAGTTTTGTTTAACGTTGTAATTGATGCAATTTATTTTTTATACAAAATGGTATACAAACATTTATTGGCTAAAAATATTAATTGAATATGGCATTTACCATATTTGTTTGAAGGAACGTCGATGAACGACTCATTACAAATTTACCCTAAGCCAATTAAAGCGAACGCCAATAACTAATGTTAATATGTCGGTAATGGAGCCTTAGAAAGTCTGTGTATACAAAATTACCTTTAATCTTTACTCCGACGAGTTTCGCAAGTGCGTCGTCAGATGGCGGAGTGGCGGCACCAGGGCGGGATCCACGACCGCGACCACGACCGCCCCTAGAATCATTTTTACCGGATTAAAACTAATTAAAGTATCGGTAATTGCTAATCATTAACTTGATTTTAAAATTCGGCTGTTTTTTCGAAAATCGCCTAGCCTTGACACAGTTTGACACTATAAGTATTTCCTAACGGATTAAGTCTCGAACAAATTTCACCCAAATTATATGTGCTATGTAAGTTTTGATAATCGACATTATTACAGTATATTGGGGCTAAAGATGTAAGGAAGCATTGTTTATAAATAATAATATTCACCGGCTTCCTCGACCCCCTCGGCTGCCACGACCTCGCGAGGGCTTCGCTACGCTCGCATGTGCCTCTGAAAATTCAAATGTGGGATCCTATACTATAACATCAGTTTATTAAGAAGGACATTTTAAATGCCGTATACTTGTTAAATGGCAACTTTCAGAAATAAGTGGGAAATAAGTACCAAGATGCGCCTGCAGCTCTTCAGTCTTGGCCTTAGTGACGTCATCGGGTAATTTCTCCAGAGGGACCACCGCTGTCTTGCTGATCAGCTCGGTTATGGCTTTCCGTTTCTCCTCATCGTCAGCGGAGGCGCGGCGCCGCCCGGCTGACTCGTCTGAGCTCAGTTCAGAATCGTCTATCTTGAACTCATCCGAGCTGTCCGGCATGTGTTTGCCACTTGATTTGTGCATTTCCTGGATGATTGGAAATTAAAATAATGGAAGCTTTTATATTAACTATATTTCGCTAATATATCGGCTTGGTAGGCACTTTACTAAAAGGAAATGTGGATGATGGATATACAAATATACTCACATCTTCCGATTCAGTATTAGGCATTTCTGTATAATTAATTTTCTTCTGTCTGGTTCGATGTTTTGGCGACCAATCGTTAGGCTCGTCACTCAATCCACCGTAGGTAACTCTCGCGCGGATGACATTCCCAGCTGCATCGTATTGCGTCAGACCACTCTTGCGCAGTCGCTTTATTGATTTGTCGCGCTTCTTTGTTGAAACAGGTTTTTTTAGTTTTCTGTAAATGTTCACATAAACACATGGTTTGATTATATTTAATATAATACTTCAAATAAGAGAAACCATATCTCTATAATAAAATTCTTCTTTCAATCAAAAACTACTAAAATCCAAAAGCGTTTGGAGAGAATCTTATCAATTAAATAATATTACTATATTTAGAACCATTTTTCAAGTAAAATGTTCATATTAAAACATATGCAGCTATAATTTGTTGTATTTCAGAAACATTCATCAAAACACTTATAATCGTATTAATCATAATAATAATTTTATTTTCAAGGATTTACTTTTTAATGTCGTCTTTTTCGGCAGCCGACTCACTGCTACTTTCTTCAAAAACACCTTTTTTCTTCTTTTTCACATCGGGCGAAGATTCCAAGGTTACGTCTAAAAGCAAAAAAATGTTTGCATGAATTACAATAGAGGTCAAGGTAAAATTAATGTAGGAATGCAAAACGTTTAAAAATGTTCATAAGTTCGAAAATTTTTGTCAATTTTCTGAAAAAAAAAAGCAGAAAAGTATATTAAATGCCAAATAAAGTAAATAAGAAACTTCCTAAGCGTTTCATACAGTAGAAAGACATAATAACATTAATGTCTAGAACTATTTCACTTACCTCTTTGCTCATCGGAGGGTGTTTCGCTGGAACTGCCACGAGATGACACCTCAGACGAAGACGACTCTAAACTGCAAACAGTATTCTGGTTGTAACTTGTTCTTGAAAATAAACTATTTTAAATTATTATAATACTTAATTGGGACTAAACGATAACACATCAAAGCAATGCTTCACAAATAGGGAATGTTGCTTAATTTTACCCATAAGACCACACTCACGCTGACTGTCGCCTTTGCTTTATTGGGACACTTTGTTAAATCCAATAATTCAATCTTTCATAATTACCCAGTGTCCTTGAAGTCTTCATCAGTTTCGTCGTCGTCCTCTGAAGGTACATCGAGTGAGTTGAGTTTGCGGGCTTTACGGCGTTGTTTGCGGGTCGCCTTTTTCGCTTCCACGGGTTTACCCTATAAGAAAGTCATGTTTCGATAATGTTTATTCTTTAAGGCTTAAAGCGAGTTAAGAAAGTATTATATAAAGTATTTTATATTTGGGGAGTTTTATATAAAGGAAATAAATTTGCATTAACTAGTCACCAGTTAAGAGACATCATCTTCAAATCCTATTATTCCTATACGAATATATATATTCATTACATATACAATTAGCAGACAATATACCCAATCCGCTTCACTACTATAATCAATTTGTGTTACATTACACTTCAAAGTATAGAACATATTCTACATAGATATTCTTCTGAATAAATAGATATTCTTCAAATTAAGCTAAAAGCTATCCACGGAGTGCAAATTTTCAAGATCTACCCGCAAAAATAAAAAGTTAACATCTTGCAAAATTTAAAAAATAATTTTCTTCACAAGTTCAGATTTATACACTCTGTACTAACTTTAAATAACCATCACGCGCACAAACCATAAAAGGATAGACAAATAGAAGGACATATAATAAAGTGATCCTATAAGGGTACCATTCATTTTCTTTTTAGGTACGGAACTCTAAAATCAATAATATAATAATAATAAAAATAATAAAAATAAAAAAAAAAAAAAATTTTTTTTTTTTTTTTTTTTAAATATTATAATACGTTTTAAACGTTACCTGTTCGATAGCTTCCCGCTCAGCCTTCATCTTTTCTTCTTCAGCCGCTTCAATGATGGTGGAGATATCCTTTCCACGACCCTGATTACCGGCACTTGTTGTGGGTTCTACGTACTCTTCCTGTAATCATTAATTTGTTTTTTAAACCTGTGAATCTTCAGGATTATAACTGGGATACATAAGTTAATAAGAAAGTCCAAGTCAGAAGAGTATTGCTTAAATAATAATAATTAAACATACAAATTTGAATGGATGTTTGTCATTAATACTGAACAAAAGTTTTCAATGTTAAATTGTGAAGCTTGTGAATCATAATAACACATAGGCTAGTACCACCTGCCCTTTGTGTCCCATAATCAAGTAGTCTAGTCTCAAACTAATTTGGATAAAACGGTGAAATTTCCCCGCGGTTTATCAATAGTAAATTAGCTGGCATAAAGTGTTTGTCTCTTCTCGTCTATATCACCTTGATGGCGGATGAGATGAGTCGGTCATACTCCCGTGAACGGTACGACACAGGCAGCTGCTTGCGCGCGCGCAATCGATACACTGCACCCGATGATGATGACGACGACCAACTTTCGCTGCCTTCTGGATCTACCGTATTATGTTAAGATTGTTAATAGTAAAATAGGTGAAATTTGGATTTTACAATTAATAATTAACTGACAATTTTTTTCGGTATGAAATTATTTTGTGAAATGTAGATCATAATTGCCTTACGGGTTTGTAAGTGGAAAATATATGGCATAATTCTTGACGACCCATTTGACGCAATGATCACCATGCTAGACTGCCGAAAATAGGGTCTCGGGCTCGGATTACCGGTAATCCGTTCAACATTTCTGTATTCCTGAAGTATCTTTGTTATATGTATATCAGTTGTGTTCCAACCCTTAATAAAAGCTATAAATAGCTCTATTTGGGGCTAACTGACGTGCGTAAAAATGTGCGTAAAATATTATTATTATTATTATATCTGCACAGCAGCTGTGACACTTATTTTGACAATTAACACCCTTTGTCTTCAGTCTACCGTGACCACGTACGCGAAACGTCGGAAAAATTTAAAATAATGTAAATATATTTAAATTTTGCAAGAATACATAACTTAAATCCGTTAATAAAGTGTTTTTCTTGAAATGAGTAGCAGTTATGTTAATAAAAGACAATATTATTATTATATCTACATATCAGGTGCTCAGATCTATTCATAGAGAATTATTTGATAGCAAGAGAATTTCTGGAAACACTCACCAGATTCGTCCGCAGACTTTTCTTCAACCTCTTCTTTCTTTTCCTCTTTAATTTCTTCTTTCTCTTTCTCTGGCTCCTCGAGCAGTTTCTTCTCTCTTTCGGCCTCCACTTGAACAACCAACTCGTCGTACTTCACAAGCTCTTTCTCAAGAGCTTCTATTAACAGTTCCTAAAATGAGAAAAACATGTTTAGCAAAAATGTAAGTAATGTAATGTAAAAATGTAATTTCCCTTTCAGAAACTTATATAGTTGTAGGTATCAAGTAACATTAGAATATTTATCTAGCATTTCAATGACTTAACACTTAAGACATATTCAGAAAATGTCCCCGATTCTATTCACTAGCGGCATCATAACTTTCCCCATTGAGGCAACATTAAGACAAACACTATAAGTTCGTACGTGGTCGCAGGGCGGGCAGAACCAGTGCGAATGCGGTATGAGGAACAGCATTGGCTTGAGGCAGCTCGCGTGATATCCCGCGTCACACTTGTCGCACAGGAAGATCCACTCGGGCTGCTCGCCGCTGCCACAACGACGACAAACGCCGTCGGCGCCACTTGCATCTGAATATTTGAAACAATGTACGTTCATTTTATTTACCAACATTACAATAGCCTGGTAGCTACGGTATGGTGGTATCTCTCCCAAAGTCAATATCAACCACCTATTTATAAAACTAAATGTCTTATAACAGCCACTAAAGTACAGTTTCGCTTTCATACTACTTTTGTTAAAACAATGGCCATTACACTGAAGTTTTTGAGTTAATGAATTCACCTTCTTGTAGTGTCCTAGCTCGTTTGACAGGCTCCACTTGCTCTTCACACTCTAAATCTGATTCTGGTGAAAACTCGTGGTCCGATTTATTGAGATCAACTGAAAAATTTATTGACATTTGAATTATTTACATATTTTTATATTACATGAGTTTAAAATAGACAATAATTAGATCAATTCCTACTAAACAACTAATTTCCTGAAGAACATTAACAACAGTTAGTTTTAAGTAGCATGTCCTTGTGTAACATTACAACAGTTTTTTAGTTAATCTACTGCCTTTCAGAAAATAGAAAATATCCTAATTGTATAGTTTTAATACACTGTTCCAACTTTAAACTCAATGTTTTTATAATGTTTGTGTCCAGATTTTAGCTTTTTTCTATTTGTCATTCTACGAAAATTTAAACGACTTACATTCAGGCTCGTACTGAGGTTCAAATAGTGGTTCATCAGAGTCGGAATCCTGATCTGGACCAGTAGAGTCAGAAGCCTTCCACTTATTCTGCTTCTTCCGCAATTTATGATCGGAATCTGAACTGCTACCGCTTGCCTTCCAATCCTCTTCGTCGTCCTTGTTCTAAAAAAATGTAATGTAATAAAAGGTTTGTCATTACAAATACATATATTCTCTAGTTCCCTAAAAGAAAATCCTTATCACAAGAAATCTGATAACCTGAAAGATGACGATTAATTTATTTTGAACAAAATGAAATGAAGTAAAAATAATAATCATAAGGAGCGTAACCTTACTAAAAAAAATTGTAATTTTATTAAAGTCAAAATATATAAGTTTCCTTTAGCATACCTTTTTCTTATGTATCATTTTTAGCTCTCGTAAGGTGACTTCTTCCAAATGCCGTCTGTCAGCCTCTTCTTTGATTTTCATCTGAGCAATCCTTCGCGATTGCCTGACTGGTGTGTCCAAATCGTCGCTTTTGTCTAACTTCGATTTAGGTTTATCATTTTTCGCTTTCTTTTTTAATTTCTTTGCAGATTTCTTACCGGCTAAAAATAGAGCATGCTTTATAGTTATCATAAAAAGTTTTAACCTGCTTATGTTTAATATATGAACCCCAATACTATATAGTTCGTCCAGTTATATATATTGCATAGGTTGTCTGTTTTCAAATGAACTAAATTTATATAAAACAAAAAAAAACCTTATATGGTAAACTTAACATCTTAGTGTTGTTATTCAGGCACTTAAAGAAAACAATTTTGACTAATATATAAAAAATTACTTTGAATATTAGACATGTCTTTTGTTGAGATTACTACATAAATACAATAAAATAATATATATTATTATATTATAAGTACCTAAACTGTACAGTGTTTCCTCTTCAGATTCACTTGAACTTTTTACCATATGTTTTGCTTCTACTTTTTTCCTAAAAAATTCAAACTTAATTAATGAAGAGTTTTAGTTGTAATGAGCAAATTATATTGATAATTACACAACTTTCAACCCATTATAGATGAAGAGGAAACTGCAACGTACCTAGTCGAGGTGATAATTTTCTTTGGTTTTATTTTTAACCTTTTGCCACTACTTAGAGGTTCATCTTCTTCACTTTCACTTTGAGATTCCGATTTATTTTTATCACTTAGTGTCGAATTAATTAATGATCGCTTCAATGCTTTACTATGCTTCTTCCCATCATTGACTTGAACATTCTTGCTTGATTCTGATTGATCTTTATTTTTGTTAAGGAATTTCTTTGATTTGAGTTTACCTTTTTTAGCTTTAATTTTTTTCCTATTTGATATAGAATCTTGGTTACTTTCGTCTACATTTAAATCTTTATTTTCAATATTATCGTTACTAATATCATTTTTATTGTCTAAAGTATCCGTTTCATTGGAATGTGATATATCTGCATCTGGTGTGGTTTCTAAACGTAATTTTTTCGATGGTAAAAGGTCTTCTTTAAGATTTGGTTCAGGGGTTTTATCTTTTTCATGATCAGTGTGAATCTCGTCATCATCATGCTCAGAAGATAGACTGCTTTTTCTTTTTTCAATAATATTGGTCTTACCATTTTGACACTTTTCTGTTTCAGTAACTGAATTAATTTTTTCATTTTCATTGACATTTTTTCTAAGAATATGTTTATTTTTAATCTTACCCTTAAGTTTCTTTTTAGGTTTATTTAAACAATCCTGATCTGTTGCGTTGTTTTCATTAACCAAACTCTCATTTACATCATTGTGATGGAGTGTGTTAGAATTTGAACTTTTTTCAGGCTCTCTTTTACATTGTTTTTTAGAATCCGAATTAAGTACCTCACTGTTGTCAGTTGACTGTTTTTTTAATGTCCTTTTGTTTACTGTCTTTAACTTAACAACTTTTCCTAATTTATTTTTATCGTTTATCATCTCTTTATGTTCACCATTGCATTCTTCTGATAGATTTTCTTCATCAGAGGTTTCATCACTGAGTTCTTTTTCTTCCACTTCCGGATTTCCCGTATCGTTGTCAAAACCCCAACCATCACCATAAATTAAGACAACAGGTTCACTTATTTCCTCACCAAAATAATAACTTTCGCAATCAGCACCATTACCTTCTCCTGTTACAATAAGTAATGGTTCTTCTATAGGTGCACTTACAGTTTCAATATCATTCTCAAGATTCTTAGTGGTCTCTTCACTTAATTTTTCCGATAAGTCTTCTTTCTTATCATCTAATGTGTCCTCATCTTTATCCTTAATATCATTTTCTTTACTTAATTCTTTTGCCTCTGATTCAGAACTATTTACTGTAATCACTTCAGTGGAGTCTTCTTTACTGTCTTTTTTCTCAAAAGTCTCTTTAACAATTGATTGATTTATATTTTCAGTACATGTATCCATGCTTAAGTCTTTTACTATTTCCTTAGTTTCTTCAGTTTCCATATTTACTGAGGTTTTGGAATTTTTAGTTATTTTCATACTTTCAGGAGATTTTCTTTCATTTTGGTTATCACTCTCATGGTCAGTTTCTGACTCAGGACTTAGAAATTCTTCTTCATTTTCATCTTCTAATTCCCCAGAAATTAATGGCTGGAAAATAATTTCATGAAATATTAACATAAAATATTTTACATAAGTTAAAGTTGTATGCAGTCCCAGTCAAATAATACACACCTCATTCTTTCGGATTGTTTCATTGCCACTTGAATCTCCACTATTTCCAATACTTTCATGATTTGTAGCAGAAAGTGAGATTTCTTCTCCAGATTTTAACTGAGTAATAACTTTTTGTAATTCTTCTCTTGTTCTGAAACAAATACATTTTTGGGAATATAGAAATAGTTTATGCATTAATTACAAAAATGTTTTTCACTTTGCAATATTTTCTTCACTTTTTATTTATTTTATTTTGACCCATTATTTTGAATTGTATATGCCTTATATTGATAGGTAAAGGACACAATATTTAAGATATTTTACTACATAAAAAAGCAATTTTATCTATGGCACCTAACTGTCAAAGATAAGTAATACTTTTTTCCAAAAAAAAAAAACTGTTATAATAATGCAAACAACCATGTAATATCAATTTTCATAGTTGTATAAACATAAATACAAAAATAACGTTGGTATATATTCCCACTTTAATAAAATATATACCTTGCAATTAGTTGCCAAGTCTCTTCATCCTGATCTTCCTTGTATAAACACAAATTAGCTTCCTGATCCACTTGAAGCCAGTAAACACAGCCATTCTTATCTCTACCAATAGGTTCCAATCTCAACTCTTTACATGATAAATTGTTAACATTATTCTTGAACTTGATATGGCAAGTAAATTGGTACTCAAGCAACAACTGTAAAGAAACAATTTTATTAGAAGCATATAAACAAAGCTTAAGATTATACTGCAAATGTTAAGCATAATTATATGACTTAAATAGAAAAACTTAAAATACCACAATAATATAGCAAAACTATATAATATAATTTAAATATTAACTCACTTCATAAGTCACTTAACAAAATTAATTATTAAATACAAATATGTCAAAGAAAGAATTTAAGGTATTAAACTTTCACTGTACATTTAAATAATAAAATTAAAGAAGCATCTTTATTTAATTACTTTAAAGATAAGCTTAAACTATATCGAAGAACCAAACCAATAATTGACATGATTACATTGATATGATCACATAAAGATCTATGGGATGATGCATGGTATTCACATGTATATTTAATAAATGGTAACAATTAACAGCTCTTACTTTCAAAACTTTCAATTTGACCTGAGTACTAGCTTTCTTGTAAGAAAATCTTTCTATTTCCCAAGCCTCTTGATGGTAAGATTGTTGGTGGCAAAACTTTATTAGATATTTCTCCCATCGTGAACTCTGAACAGATTTCAAAGCGCGACGCAGAAGTCTCAAGTGTAACTCCTTTAATGGCTCCAACACTAAAAGAACAAAACACTCGCGATTTGTAATGTATTAGTTTGTTTATGCTTGTATCAAGTATACGACACAATTTACTCACCTTCTTCAGTATTTTCTATTAGCTCCTGTAATTTAGATATTGTTGGTATTTGTAAGCCATACAGTTTTCCAAAAACTTTTAAAAATGAAAAGATAACAGCAAAATTAGGATCATTCGTACAAGAAATCTCTCCATCAGACGCCATCGTCGTCACTTATTGCCCTTTACATATCATCGCTGTATGATATCACTAAGGATATTTAATTATTTCTCTTACAACTAATGGAGTAGTATAAAACATGTACATGATTCACGAAAATATCAATAATCTTTCATCACTGAAAGCTTCTATTCTGTTCAAAAATAATAAAATAAAACTCGATGACAGCAAGCCCTATTCGCGACATAGACAAGATAATTTTGTATAATCATAAACAATGAAATATTGAAATTTCGCTTGATTACGATTTGGTTACAGTCTATGGTACAATGTATTGCCATCAAAAAATCTGTATCTACCCCGACCCGTGGAGTGCTCATTAAATCGGTTCGAGTTGTCTCATATATACAATTCTATGCTTGACACTAACTTTAAAAATATATTTATAGTTCACTTACATAATTCCAATCAGTTTGATAAGCTAATATTTATATATTGACATATAAATACAATATTTACTTAAACTTGGAGTTTTAGAAAAGCAGCGAATGTTCTAGTGCTTAAATAAAGGGTAACTGACAAGGTTTTAATTAAAAAATTGTGATTCATCGTATTATAAAATATAGAAGTAGGCAGAAATACAATAAATAAGTAATGCTCGTAATAATACGTTCTCACCTTTTTAATAAAGTACAGTTGATATGTTTCAGGATTGTACAGTGATTGTGTCATTGCTTCTGGTAATCAAAAAAGGCTTTAAGGCTATATAATTAATAAAAAGCTTACTTTCGAAAATCCATTGTGGATTATAAAATTATAATCTCGTAATCGACTCGTATCTGTATGATCCTAATTATTCTAACAACAAATATGACTGATGGAATCATACGCAGAGTTATGCGGAATAAAAATACTTGTGATATAGTGATATAGAGATACCTGACTGGTCTGTTTAAAATGTCAATGAGTTGAGATGAATTACATTGTACAATATAGAGTATAATTTTTGATGACCCAGTGGGCACAATGATCACCATGCTAGAATAGAGGGTCCCGGCTTCGATAACCAGATAGTCAACTTTTCTGATGAGTATGACTGTTGATTGTGGTCTGTATTTTTCAAAAAGTATCTATTAAGTTTTCTTATAGTTGTATTATTCATAATATTATGAAAATAGTTACATTGGGGCCAACCGACTGTATGTAAAAAAGTGTGTGACCGTATTAAAAAAGCTCATATTTTCACACCTATTTTCAAATAAATTGAAATTCTCAGGGCATTGTTGTTCCATTTTGTTAAATCTTCGTTATATTAATTTTCATATTTCTTTTAACTACGCCTATATTTAATCATTATTTTTTTATCATAGTTAAATTAAACTTTAACTTCACATTTTTAAGTAGTTTAATTATGTTATGGAAAAAATCTTTAACTACGCTCTTTTATCAAAAAGTTGTCCATATACGTTAAAAAAAATAATATAAGGGTTTATTATAAATATATAATACTCGTACCTGTATGTAATAAGATTCGTCTTTTAAAACTATATGCGATTTTAAGAAAAGTTTAGTTTATAGTCGCTTTTCATAAAAAAAATCCTTAAACGTAACAAAATTTTCGTCCTAGCAAGGTTGACAATTTTACAGTCTTTTTGACGTTTACAATTTACATTCGACAGCCTCATTGAAATTATTTTCTACGGCTTCAGCGCGAGTGTGTGTGTATCTTGTGTTGACTTCGTTTACCTACTTTGTGAAATTGAGTGGCTGCTTTGTTTCATAATTTTTTAATCCAAATTTGGTGCCTACCAATATGTCTTCAGTGTGTTGTGGAACAAAAAAGCAGAAATTAAATAACTCTTACAGTAATCATGTTGACCGACCCTTGAATGGTTACAACGAATCAGTGGCTAATCCTGATATGTGCTACTTTTGTTTCGATGTATTGTATTGTCAGCTGCATAGCATGGACCCACCACAAACACCAAATTTCACGAATGATGCATTGTAAGTATCAAATTTAAGCGTTATAATAAGACTGTTGGTAAAATTATATGCTACTTTGTCGTGTTATAAGCCTTGTAAGGTGGTTGACCCAATGAGCATATAATTAGTATAACACTCTTTGTGTCCAGCTTTAACAGTTATTTGAAAGGTAGCTATAGTCAGAACCCACACAATACGAAACTACTACATATGTTATGGTACATAATCCAAAATCATTTACAGTCATATTGGTCTTGAAAACTATTGTTTATGTATAGAAAAATCAGGACTTAATTATTTCATATAAATTAAAAATTATTATATATTTTTTTTTATATATATATATATCTCCAACACCAATCAGTGACATTTCACCTTATTACATATCTATATATTTCCTACTATGTAAAATCTATTTTTAAAATTAAATTAAAGCAAGATATATATCTTATACATTTTAATAATATACATTAAAATATCAGCAACATTCAAAAATTTATTGACTTTTCAAAATTTTGGTTCTTTTTAAATATTACTTGTTTTCAGTCCCCTCTTTGTAACTTGGAAAATTGGTAAAGAACATCGACTCAGAGGATGCATAGGAACATTCAATGCCATGCATTTACATTCAGGTATGTTATTTATGAAATAGGTTGTATAGATGATATAAAGTTAGATAAAGACTGACTATATTTGTATTATTTATACATCATACTTTAAGTTACAAGTGTAAATAGAGAGTACCAATATTTTAAATCATTATATTTTAATTGATATATAAAGGTATATTCTGTGTCTTTTTCATAATTTGGTTAAGAGTCCCTATGGGCCTGAGTCCTTCAGCTGTTTTGGCTATAAGAATTTCACGGGGGATTAACTTGAATTAGGAATATCTGAGGTTTTTGCTTAAATATATCTCACACATTACAAATGTTCCCCAATTTTACTGTTGTTTACTCAAATTTCCAATTCCTTATTCAGGAACAACAACAAAAGGATCATCCTTGCTGATATTAAGGACACTGGGGGAGTTATTCATAAAAATAAATCATTCATTTTGTACTCTTTTCAACTAGTGCTTTTTTACTCTTTCTGTAATTGGGTAAACTGTGACAGATGATTTCTCTAGTTAAATTGGATCAATTAATTTTTCTAAATCATTGGGTGGGCCCTTCAAGCCTTTCAGTGGTCTACAGTGCAAAATCCAAATGAAATTTGCAGTCAAAACCAAAGAGACTGTCTAAAAGTAAAGGCAAGGCCTATTGTAATATTATCAAATTATTATATAAACTTGATAATCAAAACCAAATTTTGCAATGAATTTTTTGTTCACACATTAACAAACTTATTAATTTCATATTAAACTAAATTAGGCTAATACAGTTTAAATGTCTAGTCAAAATATATTAAATTCTTATTAGTTCAAGTTTGTCCTATTTAACAGACAAAAATTTCTTTCGTTCTACATGAACTATATCCCTAGTTAAGTGTTGAGTAAAACTTAATACTTCCTGACTCTATAGTCCAAGTAGATCCGATGACGTTCTTAGTAAATTATGTATTTACAAGTCAAATGTTACGACTACTCGTCCTGTTCCAGGCCTTCGGGAATACGCAATAACAAGTGCCTTAAAAGACTCCCGTTTCTCCCCAATTACGCGGGAGGAAGTCCCTCGGTTGACCGTTTCCGTGTCTATCCTGCAGCATTTCGAGGAGGCCGAGCATTACCTTGACTGGAAGCTGGGCAAGCACGGGATTCGCATCGAGTTTATTAGCGAACGTGGCTCCAAACGCACTGCAACCTACTTACCTCAAGTTGCTACTGAACAAGGTAAATACAATATATTAATTCTTTATTACTGGCTCAGATATCATCAGGTATTATTATACGCTCCAGCGCAATTATAAAGCGATAGAGTTTTTAAATTTGACTTCGTAATATCAGGAATTACTGCTTCGAATATTAAAAGAGGCTACAGTTTATTTATGTGCATGTGCATAAAAGTATCCTTTATTGCTGACAATGTTGTAATTACCACCAAAGTCTTTCATTGGGAAATGATTTCAGGCTGGGACCAAATCCAAACAATTGATTCTCTCCTCCGTAAGGGAGGGTACAAAGCAGCCATTACTGCTGATATGCGACGAAGTATCAAGTTGACTAGATATCAGTCAGAGGAAGTTTCTGCTTCCTACAATGATTATATCAACCAGCGTTGCTAGCAAATGGCTTCTCAGCCCTGTATGGGGTTCCCCAACACTATATTCGCGTATCCACCTCCTTTCATATATCGGACGAATGCGAGTGACAGTGTCAACGTAGCATCTAAGAATACATACAGTGTACCAAGTATGTGGTGTTATACGGAAAGTCAGAATTATGCTCAAAGTGCGAGTTCCGGGCGAGACACATCTGTCGATATTGTGTAGGGTTCTATCACTGCCAATGACATTCCTATGGGAATAAGGGTGCAATCAGACTCCGGTATTTCTGCTCACGTCGGCCACACATTTCATTTTGTACTTTAAATTATATAAACAAACACGAGTACGTAACGACGAAGTCTTTACAGACGGTTTTTATCCGTATGGAAAATAAGGAAATACATTTGTTCATGCTTTTAATCTCTCGTTACTTCTTAATAATGTTATGGCTCTGTAAGCACAATGTTACTACAAATAGATTGTTTTATAAAGCAATGTACTTAACTCACAAAATTAAAACAAATTATGGGTTTACATCCATTTCTAGTTAAAAAATAAATACTTTACTACTTTTAAGCACCATGTAATGTGTGGCCAACCTTAAGAATTTCTCTTGCTTAGTAGAAATAGAAATAGAGTTTAGCCAAACCTTATAAATAGCTTTATAAGGAATATCTTACTCGGAGTAATGTTGCGATGATTCTGTCCATTTATATTAATTATGATACGTGATTTTACATCCTTATGTATCTAATTCCTTCAGAGATCTTTGTAGCGTTAACGTGACTCAGCTACGCTCAGAGCATTTTAATTGTAATCTATGAAAAAGAGACTACATACAGATAACATGTATATGATAACATATTACTTCAAGAAATTGTTGCAAAGATAATGATAAAGTATTGATGATCTGCATTTCATAAAACAAAGTTTAGAAAGAAGATTTTGGTATTAAGATACATTATTTGAAATTGTGTATTGTAAAATACAACTTAAGATCAAAGAAAATTATAGTTCACGAGTATTAATAATAATAAAACATCGTCTTATATGTCTCCCACTAACTGGTACGACTAATACACATTTTTACTGTTTAGCAGTTACTTACGATAACTCTACAAAGACAGCAAACTACGGATTGTTACGTAAACAAAATATATTCTTATTATAAAGTAATGGATGAAATATCGCAGTTTTGCCTTTATTGAGCATTGCTTAAAAATGTTGAAAGTTGTAGTCTAGAAAAGTACTTGAATTAAAAGATTGTTTTGGTTTTAGACTTAGCCCTTAATGAAATTTTACACCAGGAAAATATATAATACTGATTTATAACATTCAGTTTTAATCATCAAGTTGTATCTCAAATCACTGCCTCTCGAGCAAAGTCAAATATCTACTTTACAGCTGATATAGAAATAATAGTTTCTCAGCTTTTGTAATGAAAATTTATCATTGTCGTTACATGGGCTTTTAAACATAGGATGGAAATGATACAATGAATTATGCTTTTAGATATATCGTGATATTAAATAGATTTTGTCGTATGCTAAGCATAGTGTTAAATACAATAAAATTTTAAAAATTTGATTTAAAAAAAATATGAGTAAATTCACTTAAAAAATTATGAATCATTAGATGTATAAATATGTTTCTTGCTGGTATATTTTAATTTTGTTTAAAAAATCATGCAAGCTACCTTACAAAACCTACCTACCTATCAAAATTAATTTAATGTCACATGCATGTCAACTTAATTTTTCCATATATTTCTTTAATCACTGCATAATTATATTTAGTATATATCTCTTGTGCGTACTAATTTTTAAATCCTATATTGATAGTAGTTGGTTCTATTTTTTAATAAAGTTATTCTATGTATTACGAGACCATAATTTTGACTTTACGTGGTGTATAAGACGGCATTGAAACGTTTGTACAAACAATTCTAGGAGATTTATAAATTTAGAAAAATGGCGTGCTTAATCACGATTAATAATAGCTATTATTTTTACTAAGAAATATGTTTTAATTATAAAACTTGGTCATTTTGCTAAATTACGATATTATGTTGATGTTGTTATTATTAAATAGTTACATGAAAGTCGAGGTTTCAGGTTGTATTATATGAACTGGGGTTATTTACATAATTTATTTTAAAATTTTAACCCAGATATTTTGTAACAAAACCAATCAATCAATACTACACTGTAATTCAAAGCAGCCACTCTTTAATTTCACAAGTAACAAGTTACTAGATGAAGAAATGTGTAGAGGTTTTGTTGAAAATAAGTGGGCAGTATTTATTGTGATAAATTATTAAATTTACAGAGCATTTTTATATCTATTTATTTATCAATCCTAAATTATGCCTTCTTAAATACAACGTAAAGCACTTAAATATCGCTTTGAATCAATATCTAATTCAATTTTAAATTCAATCATATAAACTTAAAAATAACGAATTGAAAGAGCATTTTGTAACCTCAGTTCATATATTTTAGTCTTAAGTTTGTCAATTAGTTAGGTTTTCTCAATTAATGAATCTAATTTTTTATAAATTAGCCTAATATAGAATATTTTAGAAGACAATTGTGTGTGTATAAGTCTTAAGTAACAAGGTGTGGTTTTCATGCTTTTGGTTTTGTAAAAAATTAAAAATATTGCAGGGAATTATATATTAACCTTTCACTCTACGTATCCAACACGCGGCACTTCCGTATGTATTAGATTTGAAAACTTAATGCAATGTTAACGTACGTTGGATTGCTTTTTTTTTGTTTTGATGCGCTATTTGTGGGCAACGTAAAATGTTCTTTTATTATTAAATAAAATAGTCTCGACATGTATAGATACTATATAGACGACACTCGGTTGATAATATATGGTATAGTCATGAAAGCAAAAATTATAAAAAAATAATATAATACAAAAATACAAAAAGTGTGTAAAATAAGAGTTAATTTGTTGTAGGTTAAGTAGCCTTCTTACTTTAATTATATTTTTAATACGAATTGTTGTTATTTTATTAGACGCTGGTTATAGCGTCGAAGTCTTAATAATAAATAAAACATCTGCCGCCAATAACATTATATGTTTTACTTCTTAAGCCTATCCACTACCTGAGTTGACTTCGTCATACTACCTTAAAGCTGATTTGTGCATATTTAATATTTGAACTTCACCATAGATTTAGGTAAGATTAATTACCACTATGCCTATTCAAATGTCCAAAAGCATTACAGGTAGGGTTTTCCTTCTTGGGGGGTTTTCCCGGTTTTTTTTTTTTTTTGGGGGTCCGGGGAAGTTTTCATTTGTAGACGCCGAGTTTAAAAAAAATAAATAAATAAAAAAAATTTGGGCCGCCCGCAAGACACGCTCTATTCTCGCACACCACGATCAACCGACGAACCAAGTATATTCACCGTTACCCCACCCCCCAACCGTTTTTTATTACATTGAATATGTTTCAAAGATCTTGTTGATATGTCCGGCTTTCGGACTCTAAAATCCGGGGTTTTCGCGCGTCTTGTCCTGCTTTCCAAATTTTATAGATGGCAACCCTAATTACAGGGAACATCCTTGCCAATTAAATTTTGTACTGATTTCTATTGATTTTTAACAGGAATAATGTAGCACTCCCAAGGTAATAAGAATTTGCAAAAGGAGAGGATTTTTTGTTTAAGAGAATTACCACTTCCTACAAGTAAACATGCTAATTATTTAATCATATAGATGGCACATGTTTCTTTTTGGGTTTTGCATACCACAGACCTCCACTTTCTATGATCCTTGCCTATTTCTCTTGCTTTCACCACTCTCAATATTTGTATCATACATGTTCAACAGTTACAGGTATATTTTACCAGTATATTCTGAATCTGAACCACAAAAGTTTACAGCGTCCTCACACTCTCCTTATATTAATTTTGTCCTGCAATCTTCCCCAGACACACTTCTTACACATCATTTTTACAGAATTTATTCTACCACACCCAACATTCACTACCATGCAACTATAGTACAAGTTAAAAATGTATGTGGACTACAGAACTTCTTCCCAATGAGGAAAGTTGCGTGTTTTTATTAATTTGAAGTTTCTGAAATAAAAACCATCTACTAACTATAACTAATCTATTTACACTATAAAACAAACAAATTAAATTATTGTCCTCTCTCTGCTAACAATTTTCTCTCAATATCAACCAATTTATTTCTAAATGTAATGTTGTTTTTGAATTCATAATATGTAATTATTGATGAGGCAGCTATTTGTACTAAGGTTAAAGTTGTTAATGTTCCAGACAAAGGTTTGGTCAATTTCTGAAGAAATTTAAACATTACTTTTGGTCCTTCTTTGAGATATGGTACTCTATAGGTGTTATATCTATTGGCCAACTGTAAAGAAAAGTTATAATATATTAATTATCATCATTTAAAATATATTAAATGGGTTAGCTAATGCATTTTTTAAATTAATATTTGAGTTATATATTTAACATACCATCAAAGCTCCTGTGGGAGCCAATAACATGGGGTATGTTATACCCAAAGCTAATTGGATAACAGCAGATCTCACTTCATAACAAATTGCACAGTGTTCATTTTTCATCAGCAGCATATCTGTTGATATTAACTGTAATAAATTAATTGTGGTTTACTTACATTATTATAAATGATTGCTTCATACAACTAAATAATAAAATAAAATAATAAAATACCTTGGACATGAAAAAGAAAATTTAACACATTTGAGTTACACCTGATGACTATACAAGTCATCTATATATTGTTAATGGTAGTTAGACCTATTACTTACCTACTTATTTTAAATCATTTAATATTACTGAATATATTGAGATACAGTATCAGTTTAAAAAAGAAAAAAAAACATACATGTCTATGAAATAGCATGGTGAGCATGGCTGGCATAACTGACACAGGAATCACAGTAGATAAGTGTCCGTATGTGCCAAGTTTTAGCTTTAAACGATAATGCCTGTTTAAAATTATACCAGACACTGCATTCACTGCTCCCAAAATTGTTGAACCATGCCGTAAACACCATCTGAAATACATTATTCCTTTTGTGGGTATGAAGTAGGAAATAAGACTGACAATTATGAAACAATCCAGCTGCATTAAAATTCTAAGTCTACAGTCTTGTCCACCCATTGCATGAGTTTCTTAGGTCATAGATCAGGTTAAAAGCATGTTGTGCTTTAAAATAAAGAACATTCATCTTCATTGAAATCATAATAATTACAAAATATATCTTTGATTTATTAGGGTACACTTATTACAATTCCTGGGAATTTATTCCAGTCGGCGAATTGGGAAAAAGTTTCTGAGGGAAGTGTATGCAGTAACCTTAAAATTATTTCGTAACAAAAGATGAAACATACACATCTGATATGTTTTTCCAGTCGTATACAATTTCCCAGATATATTCTGCAGCTTGCGCTTCATTAACAACGACTGCATCTTTGGGTATTTCGGAGGATCTCATTAATGCCATTTTTAAAAAGTTAGTGTTTCTCCAATTAAATGTAACTTATTTTAAGCCATACTGGTAATTAAAAAGTAAAATTTGTTATCAGTTTGAAATTACAAATGTACACTAAGTAAAACCCTAATGTTAAATATTTTATTTTTTTAATCAAGAACACAGTGTTAAGTGAAATAAGAGAGAAGCACGCTGCACGAGTCAAGTCAATTTATAACATTTATGATATTTTATATATATTAAATACTTGACGTGATGCCCTCTGACGTTCAGCCCCTGAGGCCTGAATTAAACCAACGAACGTATTCTAAAACAGGAAAAACTGTCTTTTAATTTTTATCATAAAAAGGTATTAATATATGTATATATAATAATAAAATAAAACTTGGTTTAAAAATTAAAGGTAACCAGGTAAATTTTCTTTTTCCTTGGACCCATTTGTATGAATCATCATCGGGATGATGTAAAAATTGTTATAAAGCTAATGCCGGTTCCACACGTTGTCCCGACGTTGGCCCCAACGCCACTCGCCCAACGTGTGGCTGATTGTGAAGTCAATGATTATGATATTTATACCCGCCCGCTGTCGCTTGAAAAATTGTTAATATACATAAATTCAAGCCTTTTTACAAATACATTAAGAGTACTTTATGTAACATTTAAAAGTCAATGAACAGCTATGAAATATGAAGCGCCATCAAACGAAAACTTACCAAAAAACGACGTGGCTTAAAGGTCTTGTTACCAGGCTATAAAAAAAAAATAACTTTCCAGTGTAAAAAAAAGTTGAAATCCCGAACCAAAGAGTATGTAATGTTATTCCGAAGTCCGAACTCCGAAGCCGTAAACACTAACTGTAAGAAATAGTGTTTTTTTCTCTTTGCTAAACAGTTTTTGCAATTAAATATGACGTATTATTGAATAGTTATTACATTTAGATAATTATGAATTTGCTTTATCTATTGTTTACAAAGTATTGTGCTAAATAATAATAGAAAAATTAGTTTTGTTAGAAGTTCTGTTTGTTCTTTTTTTTCAAACCGTTGACCCTTCATCCTATCAGAGTTTTTCCTGAATAAATTTTGATACAATGATTATTTTACGTAATATGAAAAAATTAAATTTAATATATTCTATTATAATTAATTTTAAAATTCTTTAATCCCAACAGTGTCTTAGTGTTATATGTGTTTACAGGAAAAATAAGATTTAGAATCAATATAGTTTCAAGAGCTATGAATATTGACCATTCGTGGCGAGGTGTGCCGTTATCACAAATATACGGTTCGGATTCACCCTGGGGATCACCAGAATTTCCTTTGGTTCAACCAGGATTTAATCATGCCGTTTTGCATCATATACATCATAACGGGGACATGGAAATACCACCAAAACCTCACATTGGTGTTGACAAATGGGATCAGGAGCATGTGAGAATGCCATGCTCCCAACAAAGTTTATATCCTGTCACTGATGTAAGTATTATTTTATATTTTACTACCTGTGCCTCTTGAGTTTCACCTATGGACAAAACATTCCTTTAAAATCAATGGAGATTTTTTTGGGGTGTCTTCAAATTTTAAAAAAGTATTTTAATATGATGACATCCGTATTTTGTGTTTTGTATTTGATAGTCTCAACTTTGATAGTTCTTGAAAATAGCATGTTAACAATACAAAATCCTTCCTTAAAACTTATAACTATTTGCATGTTAAAAATCTTTCAGGACTCAGGGCGTAAACTATTAAAAGAAAGATGGGTAATTATTGAGGAAGCTTTATCTAAACCTATGAAAAATGTGAAGGATTTAGCAGCAGCAATAATAACATATAATACAAAATTTAAAGATATTTGGACATTTTGTGCTTTGGAATATCTATTTAATCAAGTAAGTACTATAAAATATCAATTATCTTGATACATCAAGTAAGCAGGAAAAATCTACCATCTTCTAATTATTCTGGTGTGTGCTGTCAAAGCTGCTAAAGTTACAATGTATTTAACATATGGTGTAACTTGTAATATAATTATGACGGAAAATGTATTTGAAATTAGTTGCATAGAAAAGCCAGCAACAGTATATATCTTGCTATTATGTGTAAGCCATTATAGCCAAAATAGTTAACCATAACTACAATAAAAATTATAAGTTATATTCAAATACATATCTGGTAATAATCAATTTATTCCTTAATTAAAATACATATTATTATCACTTCTATTTATATTATGTGTATATGATATGTTATCATGTCCATGGATATCATTAAAGTGTTTGAAGCTGTAGGGATATAATCTTTATGTATATAATTCTTCTGTGAGTGTGAATGTCACTGAACTTCTCTCAAACAACTGGACCGATTTTGATGAAATTTTTTGTGTGTGTTCAAGGGGATCTGGGAATGGTTTAGATTCACAATATTATATAAAATTCTCGTGTCACGGGGTTCGAACTTGAACTCCTCCGAAACGGCTTGACCGATTCTCATGAAACTTTGTGAGCGTATTGAGTAGGTCTGAGAATCGGCCAACATCTATACTATCCTTTAGACTATCCTTTATATTTAGGGGGATTTTTCATCCCCCTAAATATAAAGGATAGTCCACCCCTAAATTTTATTTTTTAGACAAAAAATTTTTTAGTTTCTATTTTTTTATGATACAACATACAAAAATACATACAATCCTAAATTTTCACCCTACTATGATCAACCCTTATTTTTTATTTATAAATTGAAAATTGAAATCACATGTATGGCAAAACAATGTTTGCCGGATCAGCTAGTAAAATATAAATCTAATTTAATAGTACTTGGAAGAGGAGGAAACACAATACTTCTTTAATGTGACATTACCACAAATGGCGAAATTGGCTCTAGATTTACCAAAATTGGTTCAGACTGCTATACCCTTACTCAAGTAAGTAGCTTTTATATAATATTGTATAATATCATAGAGATATGATATCACTTTTGATAACCAGATAAAATTTGTTTAATTTCTGGTATCCCTTTCAGACAAAGAAGAAATTATTCTATATCTCTCAGTCAGCAGCAGGTTTCAAGTTTATTGGCTAATGCATTCTTTTGCACATTCCCAAGAAGAAATTCAAGAAGGACATCTGCAGAATATGCCAACTATCCATTTATAAATTTTTCAAAGTAATTAATAAATGTATGATTACAGTACATTAATTAAAATCAGAAAGTAACATGTTTAAACTTTTTAAGAGTGATATTTATGATAAAAAGATTATATTTGACTCAGTACAAGGGAACCAAAACGTGTTTATACATATCTTTGTGTCACAAGCTTAGGTATAGAATAATACAAAAAAAATATTTCTTTCAGTCTATACAATGTCACACCAAAGGAACATGTTCTGGAAAAGCTCAAAAGTATTTGTCACTACTTCAGGAGAGTTTGCAGTAAAGGTAATTTCTTTATTGTACAGGATTCAATGAAACATTGTTCTTATGAATAATATTTAGTAGAATATGTGCCAAATTTGAGTACCTATATATATCACCAAGGCTACTCAAAATTATAAAATTTTTTAGACCTATAAATTACCTTCTATGTAATATGGTTATTTATAGTCTTTGTGGTTATTGCTACCAGGCAAGCGAATATTTACAGGTATTTTTATATGACTATTTAATTTAAATTTAATATGAGTAAATTAAATTACAAACGTGATGATATATTATTGCTTTCTAATAAGTTAAGTACTATTGGGATGCAAGGCTCATCATTGATAAATAGTAAAGTTCCACACATACCATAAATTAATTTTGAAGTGTCGGTATATAACTATTCTAGCAGCTGATTATTTTAATTAAACAAGACATAGTAATTAAAAAACATGTTTAAAAACTGATCATATTGAATCATTCATAAATCAAAAATTATAGCCAGATCTTTGAAAAAAGTCAAACATTGTTGGCAAATACTAATTAGAGAGTTTTACCTTAAAATAAAACATACCTATTATCTTCCTACAACATCCGGAATCCATATTGAGTCAAGCAACTACTTTTCGGCCAATCACAAGTCGTTTCCTCTCCGCTTGGTGCACCCTCTTTGGTAGCTAAACTACTTACTGAGCACGTGAGCGCCGGTGAAGATTCATTATGGCACTCAAGATTCCTGGTTCGGGTGGTGGGGGAAAGGGATGGGGGAGGTTTTATTTTTTTTTCTATTATCGTTCCGTTACCAACATCCGGAATCCATATTGAGTGATGCGTTTGTTATCACCTGGTGTGTAAACTGTCTATAGATTTGTATAGTAAGTTTACTATAGACGCTATAATGTGTAATTGAATAGAAAGACGATATATTACTTTCATCAACAGAGTGAGTAGATATATAGTTTAACAATAATTTAGGATTCCAAATAGTGGTTCACAGGCTTATCTCGCGCTACCGATATAGCTTTTAGCATGTGTCTTACAAAAAAAAATTGAGGACAAAAAAAAATTGAGAACAAATCTATGTTAGAAGAAATACGAGTAAATGTTGAAACAACCGACTTATGAACTAAAATAGTTCTGTAACAGACCTATCACAATGCAGATGTGCAAGATAACGAGCCACTTGTACAGCACTAGGGAACTAGTTGACTGAATGTGCCTCACACCAACGTTTCCACCTGTTCCAGGCTGGTTTATAAGGGTTCAATGTCGAGACGCGCCAACTTGACATGAAAAGCTTTTGTTCCTTTTCTGTCCATTCACTTAACATATCTTGCCACCCACAATCAACCATGCATCCAGGTGGAGCTCTTGTATTTTCGGCGGATGGCAACCTGTGGTCGTGTCTATTAGCACTGTCGACAAGTTTGGAATTCTGTAAGGCGGGTAAAGGGCTCTGTGCAAATTCTGCTCTCCAAAAGGCTTTTTCCATTCCGGCAATCAGTATGTACCTGCCGCGAGCTTGATTCAAATGATTCAATACAATCGGAATTAGGTTGGGTGGAGGGAATAGCCACGCCAGTTTGTAATTCCATTGATGACAGAATGCGTTGTGAAGTATCGCTTGGTGATCCTCCACATCCTCCTTTACCACATGTGCACTCCTGGAGGCGAAAAGATCTACTTCTGGAGTGCCCCATCTCTGAAATATGTTTTCTGTCGCTTTTGCGGTGAGATGCCACTCGGGACAAATCGTGTTTGTTCCAGAAGCCTCTTTGATTTGGTTCCGCCTTCCTTGTTTATGTAGGAGACGACGGTTTTGTTGAAGGTCTGGAGAAGGTCTGCGCTCCTTCGAGGTGATGGTTCTCTTGTAGTATAGTAGCGTACACTGCAAACATTTCTTTTTGGTTTACATGCCATACAGCTGAGAATTTGTCCAATCCCCGAAATGTTTTTGTCGTTTAACCGAGCAACCATGTCGAGCAACATGTCTGGCGCATCTGTTGTGAGGAGCATAGACGCTTGTCTCAGATGTATTGTTGACGTCTGTCTATGGCTCGCTCCCGCCACATCAAATCCCTCATCACAGGTTGCGGAATGCGTACCTTGTGTAGGGATGGGTGTGACAACTGTCGACTGAATTGCGGACGACAGTGAAGGCGACCCCTCATTATTACAAAACGGCAAAGTTGAGTCTCCCCGATAGGCATTGATATTGTTTGAGGGACCAAACTGCCTGCTTTGATCTGTTTCTGTAGTGCACTGCGAAGCGTTGCGCACTTTGGTACCGACAGGGATTTTGCGTTGCGTTTTGTGTCACAAGTTATGCCGAGAAACTCGCAGGCATTGTGTCGCGTACCAACACAGATTTGTCTAAATTGACCGTCCAGTCTAGCTGCCTCATTTTTTGATTGTGAAGACTACTCGAACAGCTGATGACGCTGGTTGACTAATAAGAAATGAGTATACCACACACCTTATTCCATGGTTCCGGAGAAATTCTGCTACCCAATTTGTTAATACGACGACGACGACGACGAATTTGTTAACGATGCGAAGGTTTTGGGTGCTGAAGCAAGTCCAAAGGGCAGACAGGTCATTTGTAGTAGATTGTGTTGACCTTGCTTGCGATGATAATTGAGTCTCAGGAACCTGCGGTGAATTCGTAAATCGGGACGTGAAAGTACGCTTGGCTCAAATCTATTTTTTACCATCCAATCTCGTTCCTGCAGAAATGTGGGAACTCGAAAATGAAGTTTGAATTTCTTTGTCTGGACAAAGGTATTCAGTGCCCTTAAATTGAAAATTGGGCAGTAACTGCCATCCGGCTTCGGCACCAAAAAGAAAGTTGACAGGTAACTGGGAGTAAGGTCTGCCTCTTCTAAAATCCCTTCTTTCAACATTTTTTGAATTTGTATGGTCATATTTGTAGTGGTTTTTGTACGACATTTTTTATGGCTGTATAATCTGGGTATATGAGCGGCGGTTTTCGAGCAAATGGAATGCGAACACCGCTTAATAATTTGCAAATTGATTCGGGTGCGCCTAAGTTGCTCCAAGCTAATTGGTACCGCCTTAGGCAGCCTCGCCCGAAACTTGAACGCTTCCTAAAATTTAATCTCTTTGTTTTGTGCCTTTTTGTCTGACTTGGGCAAAGTTCTACCGTGACGGGTATGATTTTGTTTTGGTGAAGAGTTGCGAAAAAATTTTTATCGGTGGAACTTTGGCTTTGATTACGATTAAAGCTTTCACCATGTTATTGGATTTTTTTATCAGCCCCCCAAATTTTACCAATACTTTTCACTTTACCAATCGACTAAATTTGCCAAGCTATATGTAGTTCTCTTCGGTCAGAATTGTAGCGGTTAAACACAAAACTACGCACTAATAAATCGAACGTGCTCTTCTCGTAACAAAGCTGTTCGTATCTTTTAAAACTATCGTTTTAACTTTCAAATCGACAAGGCCAGGTGTAATAAATATTTCTTTTGTATTTCAGAAAACCCCAATCCATACAATGAAATAGTTGTAAATGTATTAAATTTTTTAAATGAGTATCGTTCGACTGCACGTATAAAGGATCTTTGACGGTAGTTTGTAACTCGGGAAGATTAAGTTTATAATTATCTACTACCCACTCGGGCGGGCGTAACAAAAATACGTTCAAGGCCGGAGCCGAGCAAAATTGTAAGACAGCCTTGTGGCACTGAGGTTTTAGAAATAAAATCCATTGTATATGCCACTTGTTGTGCTAAAATATTGAAATTTCTTTGGCTCCTCGATATCTACTGTCGTTTTCCATGAGTTCCGCGGAAAGGTTATAATCACTTCACTAACTTTATAGGTACAATATATATATTATGTACTCACAAAATTTTTGTGAAGCGATCGCCTACTTATATTTAAGCAACTAGTGTACCACGAAAAACGACGCTATAATGAATCTTCACCGGCGGAAAAGTAGTTGCTTGACTCAATATGGATTCCGGATGTTGGTAACGGCGAAATAATACATTAAAGTTATGGAGATAATTATAAATATCCATCATATTAAATTTTAGACAATTATAAAAATTATAATTATAGCTTACTTCATGTTAAAAACCTCATAATTGATATTTCTTTAATTGTGTGTTGTGATTTATTTCTTTATTGAAATACAATTATTTGATACTCACGACACTATTTTTATTATAAGATGACATTAATATTTTTATCAAATGATTGTACTACCTGTTTAGCGCAGCACCGACAGGTGTGATTACATTCAGTCGCCGCTCCGTTCCTTCGCAGCACTGCCCGGATTGGGAGAATTCCTCCGTAAGTCTGGCCACACTGCCTGTGCATGTTGATTCAGAAGCTATTATTGAGGATCTACCTGGACTGATACAAGTTGATTTTGCTAACAAGTAAGTGAAAATCTATAAAAACGTTTTATTATGCTACTTTCTGTAAAAAAATCCAATCATCCCATCTACCTTTGTTTGCACTAAGTAGGTAATTTTTTAAATTTAAAATGAAATTCCTGCGTAAAAGCATTGACTTGATTTAGTGTACGAAGCTTAATTTATTCAATTATGAAGCTTAATTTTTAATTCTTATGTGTTTAGTAATGTGGCGTAGATTGAACAAACTATGGGACAGACTTATTACATCTTCATATTATGAAACAATTTAGAAACCTTGTAAGGAACATATTAGGATCCATATCGAAATAAAAAACAAAAATAGAATAAAATGAGGTTACAGGTGGAAATCATTAAATTACACTGCTGACTTTTTTCAGGTTTCTGGGTGGTGGAGTTTTGCGAGGCGGCTGCGTTCAGGAAGAAATTAGATTTGTGATTTGTCCCGAACTGATGCTATCCATGCTTTTCACTGAAGTCTTAGCTTCTCATGAGACTTTAATAATTATTGGTGACTACTTCTCATTATTGCTCACGCTTAGTTTAGCTTAAGTAATTAAGAATTGAGTTTCTCAGCTCTCTTAAAGTAGTCTTTATTTTACTGTAATCAGTCAGTCTGTATAGTTGCGCTAATATATCTAATATATAAAATTCTCGTTTCACGGGGTTCGAACTTGAACTCCTCCGAAACGGCTTGACCGATTCTCATGAAACTTTGTGAGCGTATTGAGTAGGTCTGAGAATCGGCCTACATCTATTTTTCATCCCCCTAAATGTTAAGGGTGGTCCATCCCATTTTTTTTATTTTTTTGGACCAAATTTCTTATTTTTTATTTTTCTATGATACAGCTTACAAAAATACATACAACCCTAAATTTTTGCCCCTCTACGATCGACGCCTATTTTTTTATTTATTAATTGAAAATTGAAATCACATGTATGGCAAAACAACGTTTGCTGGGTCAGCTAGTATATACAATATGTATATTATTATTGATTATTCTAGGTAGCGAACGATATAGTGAGTACACTGGTTATGGTTCCACCTTCCGATGGTCAGGAGACCATATAGACCAGACACCAATGGATTCCTCTTGTCGACGTCGCTGTGCTGTTCTTGCGATGGATGCCATCCCTTATAGAGTTAGGGCACATCAGTGGAAGAAGGCCTCAATTATACGGGATTTGAATAAGGTATTTTAAATATTTAAAAAACTCGTTCGGTTAATGAGTTAAAATCTTTTCGTAAATATGGAGAATTTATATGCTATGTATATAAAGCTTACACTCTGACTATTATGTATTATGTATTATATTATCTATATATGTATATTGTACAAGATATTGTTTGATTGTACGCTTATGTTATTAGCTATACTTTAATAAATATATTTTGAATTATTAAGATTTTATTAAATAAGAATAAAGTTATGAAGACGCGCATTATGTTTATAAGTAGTTATTATTATCGGTTACTTTTTAATTTAAATTAAGTTAACCGAGACGTTGGCGTTGAATCTACTGATTATACTTATTCTGTCAACAATGAGAGTGGAGGCGGTGGAAGGTCAAGTGTTATTTGTTAGTTGAATTTTATTGAAGGGAGAGGGTAGTTTGCGCAGGTAGAATGTGCTTGCGCATCCCCATTACGAAGGTCATATGGCCTTTCAGATTCAAGCGTAGATATCACTACACGTGGATAAAACAGTCGCTTTCTCTGTCCCTTTGAAACTACGCAACGGATTTTGATGCGGATTTTTTAATAGATCACTCTGATTCAAGAGGAAGGTTTATATGTATAATAACATCATTTAAATAGTAGAGAAGTACTGTTGTATTTTTGAGGTTTCTAATGTGATGTCGTAAATAATTAAATTTTTTCCGCTTACATTGCAAACGCAGGCTGAACCCTACGAATTTTATCAAAATAATGTACTAAGTATTGTACACATTGAAAAGGTCTACAGAAAAGTCCGTGATGGTATATGTCTATCACTTATGGATAACGCACAATAACTTTTTTTTGTCATTTACTTTTTACGACAACGCGTTTATTTTTCTGTAGTGTATTTAGTATCAGCTTTACACCCGTGCGAAGCCAGGGCGGGTCGCTAGTACATTATGTAGTTTGCGGCAGTTTGCAATAGATGGCGTTTATATTATGGTAACATAATTAACTCCGCGCACTAAAAACTTTTATTAAAGTGTGTAGTAATCTCGTATGTTTTTAACATTAAAGATATAGTTTAAAATAAATTCACCATATTTAATAATCGTAAATGTGTCATTGTAAATTTTTAATATTAATCTCCTTTCCTCATCCAGGCCTGGGTAGGTTTCTCCAGCTACACGACCCTAGATGCGGGTCTACAATACCCTGGAATAGCAACCGGCAATTGGGGATGTGGGGCATTTGGTGGGACGGTGACGCTAAAATCCTTAGTGCAGTTGATGAGCTGTGCGCAGGCGCAACGGCCAATGGCTTATTGCACTTTCCACGATACGGAATTGAGAGATTACATTGAGTGGGTTTGGAAAATGTTTACTAAGCACCATGTTACTGTTGGTGAGTGAGGATGTAAATTGTACGGGAACTTTCTAAAGATTAATGACTTTTATATAACAGTAATTCGTCTGTTTATATACATATTTTTATGTGTGTTAAAAACACATATTTTTAGAAAGGACAGAAATAAACACCATATAATGAAACAATTTAATTACCATTTATTAAAGATTTTATTTTATTTCAGGTGAGCTTTTTAGAATGCTTCTAAAGTACTGTGATACATGTAACATTACGGAAACCACGTTGCGTACATTCTTCGAGAAGGAATTTGGAGAAAAGCCTGTTCCTAAAGACAACATCACTATTGTAAGTGTAATCTAATATATAAAATTCTCGTGTCACGGGGTTCTTGAACTTCTCCGAAACGGCTTTACCGATTCTCATGAAATTTCGTGAGCGTATTGAGTAGGTCTGAGAATCCGCCAACATCTATTTTTCATCCCCCTAAATGTTAAGGGTAGTCCACCCCTATTTTTTTTATTTTTTAGACAAAATTTTTAGTTTCTATTTTTTTATGACACAACATACATACATACAATCCTAAATTTTCACCCTTCTACGATCAACCCTTATTTTTTATTTATTAATTGAAAATTGAAATCACATGTATGGCAAAACAACGTTTGCCGGATCAGCTAGTCACTTTATAAATCTTTTGATTTAAATAATTCGCATTTAAATTCTGATAAATAATGTATGAAATATTACATCAGATCTGAGACTAACACTCGTTGTTACATACACATGCATACGTACATATTGTACGTTCTTTGGACACTAATAATGTTATTAAATCAAGGTAGAAAATTAAAATAAATCCGCTATTTACAACACTTGCGATTATAGCAATTGTTAGCGAAAAACGAATAATAGTAGTATAGAAACAAAACAATTTGTCTTTTGACGTAAGAACCATAATTTACTTACGAAGCATCGCATCATTATTAATGTGAAAAAGGAACGCGGATCGCATTACTTTGATAAGTACTCGAGTCTTATTTGATGTACATTTTGAATTTGTTGCTAAATCTTATTATTGTAAAAAAAATTCATGTCATCAGGATGATTCTCAGTGCAGCAAATTAGATGAAATGTCATTGCAAACATCTCCAGACATATTTTCTGATAACAAAGAAGACAGCGTGACAGAATCCTTAGAAATCAGTCAGAGTATGCGGCTGTTTTCAGAAATGGAAAAAATCGATCAAAGCAGTGGCACTTTGAATTTAACTGGGCCCCGGAATGAAGATATGGAAGTTGAGGTGTCGCCGGATGTTAAAAAGAGAGTGTCAAAAAAAATCACAGACTACTTTGCAAAGAAAATTTGATTGTAATAAATGATGTCAATAAAGAAGTTAAAATTTTAAGTTTTTTTTACTATAACCAGTACTATTATATTATATACAAGTAACATTTGAACTATTGACATTATACACATTGCATAGGTTTATTATTACTGAGGTTTAGTCTTTATTTAATCGTAGGAAATAAACTCATTATTCACGTCAATAATGCTAATGATTGCCCCTTTTACCAAGCCATACTATATTATAGGATAATCATCACATTGTCCCACACAATCACCACAAGTCTCTTCAAATTGTTGAGTTGAAACACAACACGCTAACCTTTGCAATATATGACTGGACGAACTCTTGCCTTGCTCGTCGCTAGAATAATCACTAAGTATGTGGCTACGCGCCGAATAGTGATGACGAGCAAAGGATAATAATAAATAAAGTGCCGGATGATTGTATGCTTTTGCAATCAGACCGGATGGTGTATTCAACTGGAGTATTAAGAATAGGCTTTTCTTCAACTGTGACAAGTGTCAGTGGCTATCTTTTTCCGGATCGCCCAACAACTTCAGTACTCGTATTTAAAAAATTGGGGATAGAATGATTCGAAGAGTTGACAAAGTCAAGGGATCTAGGGGTAGTTTTCGTGCCTAGCCTTACATTTCGTGAGCATATAACTGCATTGGCTAATACTGCTTATAAGCGTCTAGGATTTATTATGCGCATTTCTCATGAATTATCATACAAGGCAACGAAGACAGTTTACGCAGCTCTATTTAGAAGTGTGTTAGAGTCCAATGTGGTCGTGTGGATGCCTTATGAGCAAAAATACACGCTAATGTTAGAAAAAGTACTGAAAAAGTTTTTAAGAAGGCTGTACAAACAGGAATTTTAATATCCCTGTTGTACCCATCAAAATACTTATTGGGGACTTTGGGGTATGAATCGCTAAAGCTGCGGAGGGAGCTATATTTGTTTAAATTTGCCATTAACGTTATTAGGGGCCAAATAGATTGTCCGGAGTTGCTACAAGCCTTACTCCTGCTGTATGTACCGGACAACTACTGTAGGTTGCGAGGGCATTCAATAGTGACACAATGGAATTCGCGAACCGTGCTTCGCCAGAAATTAGCGATGCCACGAATAGTGTCGCTGGTTAATAAATTTATTAAATCTGCACCAGAGCAGGATATATTTGTGACAGGCTTGTTAAGAATGAGTGAAGCCTGCAAGGAGTTTTTATTTGTAAGTTTAGGTTAAGGTAGTTTTTAAGTATGTTTTTGGCTATAGGCTGTAATTAATTAAATAAAAAAATAAATAATTATTATCCTTTGCTCTGCAAGCGCAGAGTCGCCAGTCCGTTGCACACTCAACGTTCCGAGAGACGGCGCGGCGTGGCTCTAGTATTATTGTAGCCTAATACAAAACCCTCTCTTAAATCCTATCTCTATATAAAAAAATATATTTTGTACATTCCGTAGTAGTCAGCGTACTATGCAAAATCAGGACCATCAGGATGATGTTCCAGCTGTGTCCAGTGCCAAATATTAAAATTCGAAAAACCCAGCCGATTTTTCATACGAAACTTTCAGTGCGTTCTGATCATAAGGCATTTAAAATAATATGTTGTACTCTGAATGACTACAACCAACAAATGCTCACCATACAAATGTTGTGTACCGCGAATCCACCTTGGATCGTCTGTTCAGCAGTCCGTCATGGTAAGTGCGTCAACTAACTGGGTCGTAAAAAATAACTAAGAAAAGTTGCGGTTGAATCACAGGGTAGAATCAATGAAGTCATGATTTGTTTCGTTATTACTGACTCAGAATAGTGAAATAATACCGTTATTTTGTAATAACAAACAGAAACTTATGGTAGAGTTTTAGGTTTCAATTTAAGAACAAATGTAATAAAGAAAAGCATAGATAATTTGTTTAATTATAAGGAAATAAGTCGGAATAAAAGGCGCGAGTAATATAATTAAAATTATTTATTATCCTTCCTCATATTTCTAGCATACTAAACGTAATAAGTGTATAATAATAAATAATTGAATAGTTATTTAGTTTCGAAATATGTCTTGATACATAATATATAGATAACTCGATAATAGGATTATCAACTAAACATGCAAAGTAGGCAAAACATTATTGTATTTGTTTCATATAAAGTGACAAATGCAGTCAATTGCCTAGGTACAGTATGAATTTGACTAAAAATTAAAAATAATTTTAACTAGCGACGCTTCAAAAAGTGATCATAATTCTCTTATTTTACAATCTTTGGCAAAATATAACAATATTTTATGATATACCAAATAGCCTAGCTATCAAATGCTTCAAGGGAACATTATTCAATAGATTATCTAGATAAGTGTATAGTCCGATAACAATTTCAACGTACAGTTCCAAAATAAACTCAAATCATGACCATTTCAATATACAATTTTAATGATTTTAGTAAAATAAATAGTAACGTAATAGCAACATACAAAACCAGTCAACTGATAAATACATAGTTTTCGGTTGTGCGAACCTTTCTTCAGTGAGACGGCTAATAACAATCACTAGAAATAAAAAAAATAAAGGACAGTCCCAGTCGATATAGGTACATGTATTAATTTCATTCTCATAAGAAGTTTAAGCCTATTAAATAAGAAAGATACTGTGCCCACTTAAATAATTAATCGACTAGCTAAGTTACACCAATTCCCTTTAACTACTTGAGGTACAAATTAACAATCCATATCATGTTTGTACTCTCAAAAATATTACGTGCTGCAATACAATAAGCAATTTATTCTATTGAATAACAACGAATCGATCTATAAGGCGAGAAAAAGTATTTCTCTTACACTGAACTATTGTTAGATAAAATAATTAATTACTTTCTATAGTCTAAAATGCAAAAATAATTTCAGTTTATTTCACAAGCGATCTTGCACTGTAAACTTAAATAGTACAACTGTTTGGTTCTGACAATTCCTATACAATTCCCTTCAGCGATTATTCGCTATTTGAAAATCTATTTGTATAAATATGCATTACCAATATACAATTTACCCTAACTATCGGTTGCACGGAAAAGATGGCAAGTGTAACCAGTTCGAGTTTGAAAGATACGTAGGCTTCATGGACGATGGTTTCAAGCGTATCACACATACCTACTGAGGTATCTCTTTTACCACTAGCAATAACTATACAATTTGCTCTCATTGAACAGGATCTTTCAATGTTCGCATAAATCTAGCAATGATTGAAACTTCAGAGCAAATCGTATACGCTTAAACTAATACCATAAGTTATCCAGAACAATGTATAGACAAATGCACGCTAGTGTTTGTTGCATTTCAATCGAGAAAATTATATCGTCTTAGTATATTTACACTGTCAATGATTTATCCCTTGTTGACGATGTTAGTAGGATAAATAAAAACCCAATCGAACATTGAACGAGGTACCAATGTTATAAATCATAGTTTTAAATCATCTAGGATTTACAGTTTCCTCTCATAATATTACAGTTTTATAAAAATGATGAGTGCTTGGAGATTTCTTTAGATATACACAGCGACACCCTGTCACCCGCCCGAGAACACTCGGGACAAAAGGCTAGTAAGCTCCTACATTAGATATGATGTCAAATTACATTATGATTATTTACAGTTTGAGTATAACTAATTATGGCACTTGATAATTCTGGGTCAGCAGGATCGCTGCTAGAGTCAGAAAACCTACAATAGGGTGATCGCGACGCGCGATACAAACTTATCTTTGCGATAGTCTGGCGAGTGTGAAAAATTTGTTATATTAGAACATGAGAATACAATGATAGAATCAATATGAGAAAGAAATCTTCGAATATAAACAATTATACGTTTGTTTATACCAAACATCCAAAATGATTTTTTAATCAATTTCAATATTTTGAAATCACCATACAGAATAATTTTTTTCTAATTTTTATTTTTGGCCTTCTTTTGTGAAAGAGATTAGGACGGTGATTTAGATTTGTAATTGTAGATATTTGTCCGTCACTATCTCACATGACATTGTTTAGTTATCTCTTTACATTTTTTGGTTTAATTTCTACTCTTATCCTTGGCTAAGCTATCCATTTTCTACTCGTATGTCTACGAATTATAGGTACTTATTCTAAGAATTCGATATTTCGAAAAACAATATTCTGGATAACTTATCAAAAATAATACATAAATACATTTAATTCGACCAATAAATAATATAATATGCAGTATTTTAAGTTAGAAGGGCAGCAAATTATATTAATTGTCAAAGCAGTTCTAATAAAAACTTCAAGTATTTGAAATAGTTAATGTATGCTTGAAGCTAAACTATGCTAAGCAAAGAAAACAAATAAAAGAAGAAGATATGACTAGATCGTTTTGTATTTTACTAGGATAGACTACTTTTATAAAAGCACTATGCGCCTCTCTTCACATTATTTTAATATATTAATAATATAAATAGATATAATATGATTACATAATTATTTCGAATCCTAATTCTTGTTTAATTAAAGTATTGGCATTCATCTTAAAATCTAATCGAGCGGTGATTGGATTAAGCACGATATATGACACGAAACTGATACGACACAACCACGACGCGAGTTTATGAAGAAACATAATAAATTGTGTCTTGATTTCACGCCTTCAGATAATGATTCATATTTAGAGAGATCCTTTATCATTCAATCAACATACCTAAACCTTGCTTGTGTGCAAACTTCCCGTTTTGGAGCGTTCATATTGTTTGAAATGATACAAATATTTTAAAATGCAATGAAACAGTATCTGACTCATTGTAAAAAAATTCAAATTACTGCTTTTGAGAATTTATAGAATGCCACATGACATATATTATAAATAAATAATTATTTCTTTGATGTCTGGGTTATTTAATTAGAGACGGAATTTATAATCGGAAACGACATAATAAAAGTCCCGGGTGTTTTATTTTAATTATGAAAGCTACGATATTCAACAAGCAAGTGCAAGTCCAATAAGTATAATTAGGATAAGAGTTTTGTAATGCTACAAATATTTACGACAGAGTATAAAAATTCCACAAACTACAGTGGACCCGAAAGAGAAGCGGCGCGGGCGCCGCCAGTTGGGAGGCCGATGCATGACGATAATAACTTATGCCACCATTATGTTATATAGTATAGTACCATATCTTTTTATAAATTTTATGGGGTAACGTTTGTCTATAGATAATTTATTAATAGATCTATTGCGTGGCTGCGGAACCTGAGAAAGGCCGAAGTCAGATTGAGGCGAAAATTGCCTACAAAACATTTAGATACATTTAAGTGCGAAGCATACCCTGTATCCTAGAATCACTTTACGGGCGATTGTTCAATATATTCAGAAAGGACACGTTTATATCTAGTATTAACTATGCGTTAGGGCATATTATATAATTTGGAGGATTTAAACTTTTTATCGATATTTAAAGTACCAGTCAGTATTTAACTGTCACAAATGTATCGCTCCGTACTCTGTTGCGATCCATCGAGCCCGCTACTCCTATCTTATCCACGAGATGATATAATAGATTATATAATCATAACACTACAAGTAGGTATACTTTCTGATTTGGCATCATTTAATTGTGACTTATACAAAGCCATGCGGACGTCAGACTAGCAGGCAGGTAGCATCCGATTATGTAATCTTCAGCTGCCGTCAGCATTGCACTGTTCTGGGCATATTGATTTAGATTATGTTAACACTAAGACTTCTCAAGGAATCAATATTAGATTACGATCACTTCAAATACTACGTCCAAAAATTGTGACGTGTGCTTTGCCGTTATTCAGAACCCCAAAACCGTCAAATATAAAACAAAGAAATAAATAGTAGATTTTAAAACATAAGAACGCTTACAAAATTTAAAAAGCTTAACAATGTATTGCACTAAGTGTATCTAATAATATAAAAGAACTAGGATAGCTACGTCTAACTACGTAATATTATTGATTAGCAAACCTCGTCCGTTGCGCTAAAAATTTTTGAAAGCGAAGTCGTATTAACAGTTAAAACAAATGACGGAAAAATATATCAGACGAAAAAGTAAAACTGAAGCATAGAAAAATTATTAAAAAATCCAATCAGACATAACGTTACTATTTGATATATTCAGTTATACAGGAATATTATGAAATAAACATAATTTCAGCAAGAGGGGTAATACGATTCGCTCCCAAATTACTGCTCACCGTTAAATTATAATCGTCTTAAACTAGAATACTATATCCCGTATAATAATATAATTATTATTTTGTGTAAATATAAAAATCTATGTTTGTGATGAATGAATATTTGACTAGGGGCGGCGGTGCCATACCGTACATAGCAACCGCACGCGGTTATGATATTAACACATATCTGACACCTGCATGAAAAAATGATGGTTCAAACGATGAATGATTTAATAATAACCGCATTTTTTCAAAACAATTATTCAGCTCTGGTTGAAAGAAACGTTGTTTGTATGTTCGGTAATTTTTTACAATTCCACCAATCACAATATAACTCTCCATCACGGCTCGGTATTTACTTACGAATGTCAATATGTGTTTATACCACGTTGAGCCCTATCACATGAGCAGTATTATGCAGAAATAATATATTTGAAGGAAGCGATTTTCTAAAATGCCGTTATACATAAGCGGACGGAAATTTACGGATTTTCGACTAGAAAGCGTTGCTTTGTAATTAAATTAAGTTTCACATATCAGCTTAAAATTGATCTTGGTATTTGCTATTTGGCTCTATATTTATAGGATCATTTATTCAGTTCATACACGTATTTCGTATGCCCCTTGCCATATACGTAATTGGTAAGCATAAAAAAACTATATTGTTAGTGTATTTGCAGTAATTTCTGCATGATACTCGCCGTAGGGGGCCCAAGTACCTTTTTAAAATTACGTTTCATTTAAAAATATTTGGTATTTAGCATAAGTATTCAAAACTTACTTCGTTAAAAACACTGTCCATATCTAGTATTACCACTATTTACATTTTATACAGACTTCAAAAATGACTATGAACGCGTTGAGTGCGACACGACTATAGTATTTTCGAGCTGTTTTTTTTAAATGGCAACACCGGCACACCGGAGTTTAGTTTCCGCCCGCGCGCATGTGTTTACATCTAAGGTATCTCAATATTTTAATGTATATTGGTACATTTTGATTATGACTCTATTTTCAGTAGAAATTACCCTAGTTTTATGTTTCGCTTTTGTCACTGTTGTCTCCCCAGACATTCAGTTTTATTAACATCTTAACATCGATTGTTTATAATTTATGTATAAGGTACACATTACATAGATATATCCATGAAACGAAAATGATAAAGCACGCCCCTTCAATTGACGTCGCATTGGCGAGATAATCACCCACACACATACTTGCTCTGGAAGATGGCAACAAAGATTCGATGTTGCAACATGAAATAAATTTTCAGATAATGAAGTATTTTGACTAATAGATTGAGTGCTATCTACGATGTTGCATTTGGTTTTCTTTAGGAAAACATCGAATCTTTATTTTTGTGGTATTAATTTTTAACTGTAAGAAAGTGTGCGAGTGATAAAGGGCGAAACATAACGTGCAAAGACGAACGGCCTGTACAATCCATTATGTTGATATATTAGTTTTATATCACAGCCCATTTGGAATTTATAACACATAAACGATCTTTGAAACAAAGGCCTTTTGTGTTTCTTTATGTTGAAGTGCACTTTAATTTGTACACAGCGTTTACAACAATATTTATGTTAACAACAATCCCATAATTGTTAAATATTAACATCCACTAACATGATAATTGGGTCGCTAGGCTTACCACAACTGAAAAGGATTAGTAAACTCGAAAGCCGATCTATATCTATATATGTACAATTTTGTTTATATGTTTGAAAGACACAATTTGAACACTTTAGGTTGACAATAATTGAGTCTGTCTGTCGTTCCGAATCAAGTTTTTGCTGTTATTTAAAAATGTCCTAGCGATGTTTTTACAGGTGTTTCATACAAATAGCTGTCGTGGATTGACTCCGTGATTCTATATTTCTACAGTTATATGAATTTCGTAAGAATAAAAAGATGCAACAAAGTATTGACAGTCAGATGGAGTGTCTCAGAATATGGTACAGCCTAGCGTAACAGCTTATAGCAGACACTCACACATAATAAGTAGGTATAACAAAATATAGGATAATATATTAAGCCAATAGTTTTAAATACCGGATCTTAATGTAATCATTAATTTAATCTTGAAAGAGACAACAGTGTTCGCGAAAAGTCAACACCGTATCTTTGTCAATGACCTACGTCTAACAAAACGTAGAACGAAACGCGCGTTCCATGCAGCGCCATCTACGCTATGAACAAAACAAAACAAAGAGACGAGTGTGACCAGTTAAGACTACCCAATATACAATAATTAAAATACATTTTTTCTTACATTTTCAACTTACTTAATAAATTCAGTTTGGCTTAGTTCAAGCAAATAACTAGTATAATAAATTTTATGTTAAAAGTTTCAGTTAAACGTTTAAGTACTTAGAAGTAGAAGTATGATTACGAATGACAAAATTTTTATAACGTGTCATTTTTAATAATAATAATAATTTACTCAAAGGTAATAAATTGTATAATAATATAATAGAGTAATTTAATGATTAATCGATAATGATAAGAATGAAGCTTTCTACGCATTGATCAATAGATAATTACTTTTAACTAATATAGTATACTCGCCTCAGTGGCTTTAGTTTAGTTTAGTAAGATGTTACTGATATTTGCTATACACTTGTCTGTTAAATTCATTAAAATTGTTTGAGTTGCGTGGGTTCGTTCGCCGAGGCCGGAAAGTGCTCACTGCTGCCCTCTGAAAAGAAATGCCTCCTTTTATGACACATAACGAAACAATTAAAATGTATATTTATTAGCTAAGCGCAGCGGCTTCAATGATTTTCATTCCACGGAAGTGTGAATTTCTCTTTCCTTTCAGTGACCTTTTCCTTTCTATTTATCAGACGATTACAACAAACACCGAATTTTAAATGATGCGGACTACAATATATTATTAAAATTTACGTTAACAATCGCACAGACATAAAGTAAATCTCTATTATCTCACAAACAATTGGAATCTTGATTATTTTATTCTTTGTACAAGTAAATATTGAACTGACCGGCGGCGGTGGGCAGACGCGCAACAAAGACATTTCGTGTTAGTATGGCCTATTGGCGTCTTTGGGCCTCTTGAGCTGAACCTTTAGCCGTTTCATGCCGATTTGGAAACCATTCATCGCCTGAATCGCCGCTTGGGCTGATGCGGGGTTGTCGAATGACACGAATCCTGAAATATATTTTATGATATCACTATTTTTTAAACAAATTAATCGAGTTGCATTACATTGCATGCATTATTAGTATGCATTTAATATGTTTTTTTTCTGGTGCTGGATTTTAAATTGTTTTTTTTTTAAACAGAAAATTCCAGTATGCCCAAGGTTCAAGAGGAATGTGAATGAAGGAATATTTTTTAGTTAACTATGCTATTATACATTTAGGCATAAATATTAAATAATTAACTGGTGATATAATCTTAATTCTAGTTGTACAATGATAAAATATAAAACTTTTATTAATATTAATAAAAAGAACTCGTCCACGAAAATAATTTGAATAACTTTAACTTTTTTTAACATAATTAAAACATAAGTATATTTTAACAACCACTTTTGATGACTATTCGATAGCTTTGACGATTTATTTAAATTAATGATGCACTCACCAAAACATTTGCTCTGATTAGTAGCGCGATCTATGAACACCTTGCTGCTAATCACGTTACCAAATGGCATAAACATCTGCATAAGCTCCGCGTCACCAAACTCCTGAGGGAGGTGGTAGATGAAAAGGTTGCACCCCTCGGGGCCCGAGATCGAGCATCCTGGGAACATAAGAAAATCTTTAAAGAACTCACAAATCTGCCTCTGAACACCAGCATTTTTTCAAAATTAATTTGGTATGAAATATGGCGGCTTGTTTGTGTTGTAAAATTTGACATGTATAAACTTTTAATTGACATATACATAAAATAATTATATAAAGTAAGATATTATTAAAAGTTGAAGTCGTTAATGTGGTTTAATGTTTTATAAAAAAGTGGGGGAGACTTCGACGAATATTTATTAGAATGAACTTTTAAAATAAAAAATCTAATGTAAATGTATTTATTGTAATTAATTAGTTCCGCCATATTTTGTATTATGATAAATGATGTATACGAAGAATAATGAGCTACAGTATACAGGACATTGAAACATAGAACAGAGATGCAACAGCGATATTACAGCAACTAACTTTGTGAACTTTTTGAAATTGAACTTTCAAAGCAAACTTGTCTTAATTGATAACAAAGCAACATTTAACCATTGAACATAACAATTATTAAAATGTAAATACGCGGGTTGCCTTTTTTTGGGTATTTATTACCATTTTTATACCGTATACAAACATCTGATTCTGTATAATTAAAATATACATTTTAAATTTAAAAATTTCATGCTTCGATATGTGTAAGTTTTCTTAATTTATATAAATATGAAAGTTAGATACCGAAGACATAGAAAATGTTGCTGTAGAGATGATGAAGGGCACAACTCAGGGCTCCACTTACCTTCTCTTTGCGCCGGGGCAATAGTCGACATCGGGGGTGGTATCGGCTGCGGAAACTGTCCGTAAACCGCTGGGTAAGCTGTCAAACATTAAGTTGCACATTTTCACAATGAACACCTATTATATTGCGTGTACATGCATCTACATAATAACACTAACGAATGCGAAAATTATTCCAGAAAGCAGGTGATTGGTATCCACCAATAATTAATTTAAATTATTGACATGTGTAAATTAGCATCTATAGTTACATTGTGTTATGTAAAATAATTGATGCCGTGACAAATACAAAACGTGAGAAACACTGAAGATATACATGTCACAAAAACACATACTAATAAGCGAAGAATGCAACAAGATTGTTAAGCGATATTGCATTGACATGCGAACTTTGTTTTCGTTAAATAAAATGTGTGTCATGGTTTTTTTAATAAAGTTATAATTAAAGTTTTGCATGTGTCACAAAACCTAAGGATGGTATATTGAAGCTTATGAGATTATTTGTTGTTTTGTTAATATTATTACGATCGATGAATATGTCATTATTTGATGTAATCAGCCTTTTATAAATACCACCACCGCCACTAGACAGGATACTCAAGTACAATTTTTATATTTACAAATATTTCTGTAGCGGAATATGATAATAATACCTCGAGTCAGATTTGACAGTCTAAATTATGAACTCTTATTGAGTCATTGTATTGTGATAGATAAAACGCTTTTCTCTGTTGATTTCAATTATCAATTATTAAAATTGAATTCGAATGAACTGTCAAAGAAGTTTACGATAACAAGAGAATAAAGTCAGTTGGGTGAAGAACATTGAACTGAATTCAGATAACCAATATAATGTTTAATTTGTCTGCTGTCAAATTAAGATCTGCGCGGTACATTTGTTATGCAAGAAAAAGATTTTTTCCAAGTTAGTTGAAGTTTATTGAAGTTCAAAAGCAAATTGATGAAGCACGTTTATACATAATAGGTTTGACCAAATGTATCTTGAAGATGTACGTTGTAATATTAAAATGTATTTGTATTACGGAATAATTATGTATATTTACGGATACAAATGGTCATTTAAAAACATGAATACACAAGCAAGCATCTAAATCACAAACATTGAAACAATCTCATTAAGCCCGTAAGATTGCTTCTCACATGGTTAGGGCATTTCAACGTTACTCACCGACTCCAGGAAAAGGTTGCATGCCGGGGTAGGCTGCATGCTGTAGGGCTGCAGCTTCACCGTTTGGTAGACCTTGGGCGGTTACTGGAACTGCTGGAAATTGAAAAATCTGTTACACAGCAAAAATTTAAAGCTGTTGCCACGACGACAACGCCACACACGAGCGGCATAACAAACGGCCTAAAACTTTTTTGCTAGGAATTAGCTGACAATGTAACCTGTTCATCAATTTAAAAGCCTACTTAAACATATGTTATAAATTTCACATTAACTTAACATCTCTAAATATTCACCTATATTAAACAACGATTTGCGAACGATTCTACGTATCAGAGAAAAGAATATATATCCTCTTTATTTTTTGCTATCTTGCCATATTTATAGCAAAACAGGTTGTCGAATATTAAGCGAGAAATGAGGAACAAACAATTCTCACTCGTGCGATGAAAAGAGAAAAATAATATGTTTAGGGTTTTCTGACCGAGTTCTTTATTTCGGAATATTTTCGTATTAATAATATTTTCAATTAAAATTTTCTTTGCTTCTGAATACAAATTTGGTTCGTAATATTGTCTTTTATTAACATAACTATTACGAATTTAAAGAAAAACCAATTTGTTAACGGATTAGGTTATGTATTTTACAAAATTTAAGTATATTACATTATTTTAAATTTTTCCCGACGTTTCGCGTACTTTACAGCGTGCGTGGTCACGGTAGAGTGAAGACAAAAGGTGTTAATTGTCAAAATAAGTGTCGCAACTGCAGAGAGGTGTATGTGTTATCTGTATTTATTGCCCCGGAGTTGAGATCGACTAAAACCGGAAGGATTTTTGTAAAACTGGCTCACGGTGTTAAAGTTGCCAGTTTTGCAAAAATCCTTCCGGTTTTAGTCGGAAAGTGTTTTTCTTTAAATATGGTTCGGTTATGTTAAATTATTTATATGTGTATGCCGATTTATCTAAAAGTATTACACCATTACAATACTTCATTATCATATAAACTTATACATATCAGCTTATGTTGTGTTTCATAATTTAGTACCATACTACCAATAGTAGTAAAACATCAGTGAAACATGTAGTCAAAATGGGAAAATCTTAATCGTTAAGGTACTCACGTCCAGTAAAAGTCTGATGTATACCATTGGTGTAGACAGCTTCCTGTGGTGTTGGCTGGCCGTTAGCCGTCTGCGCAGCCATGTTAAAGCCCGGCATGGTTGGAGACGGCAACGAAGGCAGAGTGCCATTCAGGGGCTGCCCTCCACCTGTACCTATCGCCAGGCCCGTGAAGTTCTCTGCAAAAACGTAGGACTTTAGAGTGTAAACCAGCAATTAAACGATTCGTTTATGTTTTTTGATTAATTTTGAATTAATTTAGTTATGTACAAACCAGACGTAGGAGGGACCACTGAGTTAGCCATCCCATTGAGTGCGTGCGACGCAAGCGCAGTCATCGGACTTATATAGCCCTGCGCAGTCGCTGCCACCATCAGTGCCGCTTGTTGCTGTACAATAGCATCCATTAATAAGTGAAATCACTTATGTATTAAATTCACATTTTTGGAATGACTTTAAATGAAACCTGCAGGCCAAATACACCAAGGTATTGAATACAAGTAAAATAAGTGGATCCCAATCTGAAATGATGAACAGTCGAAAATATATTGTAGCAAAAACCAAAAAGTCATAAATTTAAAGATAATAATGATAGCTTTAACGTATTTACTGAAAATACTCTATTCATCTAAAAATGTATTTAGTTTCTTATTAAGCAGGTCCTAATTTAAATAAGTATTGATTTTAAGTACCTGTTCGGTAATAACTTGGGCGTAGGTGCCATACGTTCCAAATTGATTAAAGACGAACGGATTTAGCAGACTCATGTTGCCGGCCATCTGTTGCATGCGCCTGAGTTGTCTTTCCTTCTCTGTATCCGCAAATTTAACGACTAAGCTGGAGGACGCTCCCTGTGAACAAACGGGATATCTCGAATTAGCAGTTATACTTAAACTCAGCTTTTATATTTAATTTGTATCAGTGTGTGATTGATGATGAATCAACAATGATTATTAATTATTCATTTTTTTTCCTACTATATAAGCTAGAATGGAATTCTATTTTCTAAACAGAACGTTGCTAATGGGACCGAACTTAATCTTGTAATAAACTTAAAAAGTTAGTTATCTACATTAAACAGTAAACAATCATTTTATATTCGTGAATAAGCATTTAGAAACATTTAACACTGATTCTTCACTTAATCATAAAGAAATTTTTAGTCATAAAACAGTATATCGCATCGTTGCTCGGTAGAAAATATAATTTTATTTTATCCAGATTATCCACGCTCCGTACCCTACATCTTTATTCTTGTTATCATGGTACAAACATGTTAAAATATTACGTCATATGATGCTTAATGTAACAGCTCTTCTTCATTAGGTCGGCACGCAATCTTGGTACAGTGTGAAATTCTCAACAATTTTCGCGTCCATTTTGAGGCATTTTGTGGATGAAACTCGTAGATAGCGATCGTGTTGAGACGCCGCAAGTTAATTCACAAGCTTATTTTGAACAAGAGAATCTGCTTGTAAATCTGCAAGCGAACATTATACGTTTGTTTTATTCAAGAGGTTAACGTTTTATAACGAGAAATTAGTGTTGGTCTGTTAGGTATCTCTGTTTATTTGATGACAGTAACAACCTTCTCCTTATTTTAATTTTGCGTCTTTAAAAGTGAAATTGTATATATCTTAAATTTGCATACAACATGATTTGTTTGTTTTAATTACACCACTCTAAAGCTATTTAAGGTCTTAATTTATCTACAATTCATAAGCTAAAACCTCGTAATAAACCCTCCATTAGCACTGAAGAGCAGTGTTGAATCGTTAAAAATGCAAGAGGAGGCCGTAGGCAATTCTCGTAGCTACAATACCGCTGCATTCATTATGTATAGCAAAAATACCGCTATAGGCATCAACAGGTTGGGAGCCGATGCAACAAGTCTCGGCGCCACTCCAAAAATGCAATAAAGTTCAAGAGTCTTGCGTTTTCTAATTGACTCAGAACCTTTATTATAAGTGGTTTGTACTAAGCGGTGTAGAAACTATGCATATAAAACATTTAACTAGGCTTAGTAATACGCTTTACTTTGAACGAATTTCGTTTGACACCATAATTCAGTTTTATTTAATATTATCTAGAGATTTAGTGTACATTTAGTAGTATATTCACACTTTGTTAAAGTTTGTGAGACTATACAGAAAACTTGTTTTGAATATTTTAATGAAGAACATAAAAAAACGAATATGAAAAGTTCTCTAGTAATTATATATTTAAAATAATAATAAATGGACAAAGATGAATAGATTTTTTTCTATGAAATACTGAGTGACATTTTTTTTAAAATACATATGACGCATACATATTTTTTAAATTATTTTTCTTTTGCCTTTACTTACGTCTATGCACCGATAATTGCACTATACAACACAAAAGTTATTTTTATAATACTATTAGTATTTGATATATATTTCAAATTCAATATACATAAATTTGTAATAACAACTTGAATTTTGCAATAATTTCGAATAGGAACGAACTTACAAGTAATTAACTAAATGTAACAACCGATCTATTTTCCAAGTTACGATATTTCGATTAATCAACACAAAACCGCAGATTTGGTTTCTCTAATTGATAGACAAACAGTGATTGAGAATTTCAGATTAAGCCTATTTACACAGAATAGCAGTAGTGAGGGTCTCGACAAATATTTTACTTAGTTTCAATAATAGTTTGAGATTCATTAGAATCGGCGAACTTTCATGTGTATAGAGTTCCGAAACTTTTGATACTTAGTTACATTTAACTAAAAACAATACTGATTTTATAAAACAGTGGGTAAAATCGCAAGAGTTCACCTGATGTTAAGTGATACCGCCGTTCATAGACACTCACATATACGTTTTAGATAGACATATTCAATGACAACGAAAAACTGTTAAATTGTTAACAAATGTTAGCCATAATTAGTAACTGCATTAGATTGTAAATCACATAACGTGGCTTTTTCTATAAAAAAATAATTCTTTCTTTTTTCAAATAGTCACTTTAAAAATTTGTAAATAAAACCAAAAGATGTGTCCAAAAATAATTGTTGACCTTTTTATTACATGCCAAACATTAAGTATAAGAAACCCTCAGGGATATTAATTAAAACTATAAATAGCAGGAGCATTATTTAAATACATATGAGGACAAATTTCACACCTGGCCGGTAAAATAATTAGAGCCAGAGTTATAAGTTTCAATGCAACTAATAAACATACTCTTTAAGTATATAATTTTTAAAAATATATAATGACAGACCACAGCCAGGGAATATGGTCGATATATATAAATTCTACCAGTATGGCACGTAAAATCTTACAAAATAACCTTTAATAATTCTACTTAAAATATTTGCAGTCGCAAATCACTTAAAGTAATTGCAATTTAGCCCATTTTATTACGGGCTAGTTCACTTAATACCCTCATACAAATGGGAGCCTGTGTCGAAGGCGCTTATACGCTATTGTTCCTTGAAAGCCTACCGCCGTACCGCCTTCAGTTAACGTTACTTCGTACGCATTTAAAATAGCTCTTCCCTAGTTCTTGTTCATATGTAATAATTTTAGTTACATTATATAATAAGTTGTGTAATAGTGTTATGTTACCGTGATTCTCATTTGTCTTTTGAGAATTGGTATAGTATTTTTACCGTATATGAAATTCCAAATTGTGTTTGAATGATTAATAAAAAGTTTACTTAGATTATGAAGAATATGCCAAGTAAGAATGTCTCGTAAGGCAATTTAAAGCTTACTGCCTTGAGGTAGAAGTTAATTGAAATCTTTTAAAGTTTATTTCGGCTATAAAGGCCGGCCCGTGGCCGAAGTACCGTGGATTTGTCCCGGCTTTCCGTGGAATGAGATTTTATTGCCGCATTAACTTGATTGTTTTATATACTGAGCTTAAAGTAAGGTATCTTTTAATTTGGAGACGTTTTACGTAAGTAGCTTTGTAAGGTTAAATGTTATCATCATGGATTGATATAATCACTAAAATGTATTAAAAAACCTCTATGATAGCTGAGTAAATTTTATATAGTTAAACTAACAAATGATTGACACATAATAGGCGAAAAAGAAAATATATGAAAAAGCGGGAAGATAGATATTGTATCAATAATCACATTATTTATCCACAAAATATTTTAACATAAAAACAGAGACAAAATACGTACAAAACATTCACCAAAGGCCAATTTGAGAGGCATTTATTTATTCCAATTTCGGCTTGCAATAACTGGCTTTTGTATTATTCATCACCCAATTATTGTAAAAGGACTGTTCCTAGCACGGAAGTCGGCTCGCTATTGGCTCTTCCGTTAAATACGAGATCAAAAGTAGAGACTTTTTCAAGTATCCCATTATGCTTAGTGGTATTCTTTGTTAATTTGAGTTACATCCCTCTCGATACGAATTAAATTGGGTATTAAATTTGTTCTAGCAATCGTTAGTAAAAGTTTAAGGAATAGAACTAAATTATAAATAAAATAGTACTAAAAAGTCAAGGGAACTCAAAATATGTGCTAAAAAGACTATATATTAATATATTGTCTTATACAAAGCATTTATTTATTAGGGGGTGCACTTTCATGCCAACTAGCATTCAGAGTCCCCAAGGTTGGCGGTTTACTAAATATGAAATGTGAACAACAATCGTTTTTATCCTTTCATAGAAACTGTATAGAATTACATGTCATCAAGAAAATATCACCTCAGTTCAAACAAGCTAAAGAGCTTCAAAGAAAAGTCTTTGTTAATGTGAAAGGATTATAATATAATATGTTCATACTAAGGGTTACAAATTTTGTAACGTAGTCAACGTTACAAAATTAAACACTACATAACTAAAATTCTATAGATATGATGGTAATAATATGCATCGAAGGTAAAGTTTAGTATATGAAAGATTAAATAATGTAGTTTATTAACCGTAAGAAATATTTAATTTCTTATTACTGGAATCTGATTTAAGCCCATGTTAGCAATATCTTATAAATATATCGTACAAAATAAATAATACAATATGGAAGGTAAATTATACAGGCAGGATTAGAGTGAGTCGTGAGCCCCAATTAGATGCCGAGGCTTATGATAGTGCACCTATATAGAGGTAGTTACGAAAGTTGTGTTATTTTTCGAAAAAAATAATAATACTAAGGTCCTTGATAATAAAATATGTTAAGAGACAACATATTTGATTCTTAAGTCAAAAGAGCCTTATATTTAAAATAGATTTATTTAAAATAAATTTTCATCGTGTTAATTAATGCAATGATTAAGGGATAAACAAAAATTTGTTGTAATTAATGCGGATTATAAAAACAAATATATTAACGAGCATTATTTTTACTATAAAAACTTAGAAGGCCGTTTAAATTACATTAAAGATATTCGTTAAGAAAATAATGGCATTTCATTATCCGCATTAAATAAAATATTTAATCATTTACAGTTATGGAAAGCTTTAATTTCTTCTCAAGCAAGACATTGAACAATTACTAAAATTAATTAGGGCGCATTACAAATGTATGGCGCCTTAAAGGTATCTTAATTAATATTTAATACAACACGATCTTCCGTTTGTCGTAATTTAACTTCTCATTAAAAGTACATTTTCTTATCGTCATTAACGTTTTGTTATTTTACGGACTAAAATCAAAATCTTAAAATGTTCTTTAGTGAACCAATAGTCACTGTAAAAAACTTACACAACAGGAGAAAAAATTTCCTACACACACTATACTATACACACTACATTTGTATTACGGGAAGTTGTATTAGCTTAATAAACTATAAATAAATAATAAAATTTAAGTGTTATTCATATTTGAAGATAATAAAACATTTCTAGAAAGATTTAAAAATTCAATATTATGTAATATAAATAATAAACGAAACCTGAATCACAAGTATAGATTAGCAAATAAAAGTAAATTACCTAATTCATGAGGCCTCGTCTTAATACGACTAATCTCATTGGCTGTCTATGAAACATTAATACTTTTATTGAAAGGTGGTAATCAAGTCTGAACGTAGTATGAATGACGTCATTAATTTAGATTAGTAAGAGGTTACTTTTACTTCCTCCCTTTAATATACAATCATGAGAATAGTTTTCTATAACATCCGAGATGTGCTCTTGACATCTTTACTGTTGTTTATTCTATTCTTTGAATGAATCTATCTTGATATTTTAGATCTTAAAAATAATTAGAAAATATCATCGTAAGCAAATATCACCTTCTGTGTCAGTCACACATCTTGGGTAAATGACATCTTAGTTTCTTTACCTTTTGTCTTATATTTTACCTTACAATTATCTATCAATGTACTTGCAAACTATTGCTGATTTATTACACAAAATAAGTTTAAGCCTAAAGTTTTATTGTGAAAATCAAATTATGGCGTAGCCCCTGATCGATGCGTGTGATTGCTACGACTTATGCAGAAAACAATGGGTTTATTTTAATTCTAATTATTATCGCGTAACTATAATTTATTATAGCAACGTACTAATTTAAAAATATTAGTTATTTAATGTATTAAATTACCCAATAACCGAATTATAATATACAATTAATTTTCTAACCATAAAATAATACCGTCAGTGTATTATTCATGAGCCTATGATTCGTATTACTGTATAGCGGCACAGCCAATTATTGCTTTGCAGTTTCAATTTAAATGTCAGGAACATGTGTACAATGTTTGTATTCAAAATGAACCATTAGATTTACGCTATTTGTTTTATAGGAAACGTGTTATAGGGTTTTGGTATTGTATTGTGTGTAAGGCGTAATTATTTAAGTTATACTTTTTTATGTGTGTAAAACATCAAGTTTAACATTAAAAATATGGAATAACATGTATAGGTTTATAAACATAAAAAAGTTCACAGCTTTATTATAAAAACAAATACCTGTAGGTGTCACTTTATAAAACCACAAAGCACAGCTCGATTAAACGCGTAGTTTCGTCGCAGCACTCATTTTTAGCTCATTAATTTTCTTACTCGGCATCTCACATAATTTTCTCTTGAATGCTTCCATACTTTTAGATAAGGGCTCTTTTATACAGAGCAACAGCAATAGGGCTCTTTTTATTAAATCCAGCGTCTCTCGAGTGTCGACAACTGATAGCAGAGCTGTTTATTTATAAAACAACGCACTTTCCGCTCAAAGAATTAAGGCCTCTTGAAGCAAGCCGACAGCTTGCGTATTATTTCTTTCCTTACGCTTTTACGACTTTTATTGTTAAGTTTTAAGCTTATTTTGACATGATTGTTCAGTTGGGATATTTTTTGTGATTTTATACAAATAAACGTTGTTGTTACTTATTTGCGTTTTAGAGTCTATTCAATTGGTGTCCTAATTCTGTTAGAAATAGCAGGATTATTGCTATTCATAGACTCACTATTTGCTTTACTTCACAATTCTGTCGTACTTATAAATTCATAGCGTTGGTCCATTAAAATTGTAAAGAAAATCTACAAGTCTAACTAAAAGAAAGTAAATTAAACAACCCTGCATAAATGCACAAATTGAACATTTAAACTTCGATTGCTAAATGGACTGACCCTATAAATATGCAAATTTCAATTCAAACTAGCGGAGTGTAGGTATACATTGGTCTATATTTTACACTAAGCACACCTCTGGTATGATTGGAGTGGCCGAATCTCTAGGATTGGGATGGTCTTACGGTACTTTGCTGTTATTCTATGCAAATGGTTACTGCCGTTAGCTGCTTGAACTACTATTGTCAAGATGCTCTTTTGCCAGACTGTTGTTATGTCATGAATATTGTAGATTGTTAGTAGTCGTATACCATTATTAAGAAATAAATGAGGTGATAAGTTTAAACAGAAACAGTGGAAATATTATATCATCAGTGGGTATATCTATATTATTTATATAACTTTTTGTGATTTAGAAATTTTCTGTGGCAAAAATGTATATTAAAGGTTGTTTTGTTGGATATAAGTGACTTACCTAGGTCTAAAAATTTATATCATTGGACTGAATATATTTTGCAAGCTTAATTTATCGGAGCAGAATCTTATATTCAGAGTTCGATCCCTGGAACAGTAATTACTTTTGTGATGAGCATGTATATATACATATTTATAAAAAACATCTATGTTAGTTTATATTTGTCACTTCTGTTAGCCATAACACAAGCTATCAATAGCTTACCTTGAAAAAATGTATAAAAATGTGTCCCCATACTACTATTTTAACCTATCAAATAAAATTGAAAATCCAGCTTTAATACACAATGCTAGTTACATGCAATGGAACAAAACTAGTGCATGGAAGTTGCATATAGAACTGTTTAAATGTACTCAGTTTACATTTCCCCGTTGAGCACATTCTACCTGCTTTGTATTTTTAACCACTCCTTGCAAAGACTGCGCTTGCTAGCACAGAGACAATTAGGGATCTAATTTAGTTTCATTTTGTTACTGCACCCAATTTTGGCTAAGAATTAAAACGTAGATAAAGGTAATGTAGGATTTAATAAAGTAAACAATATGGTACAAAATGAACGGATGAAATCGTTGAAGCGTGTAAGATTATTTTTGTTTGGTTTTGTCTTACATTTCAGTTCAGTTCCGTTTATAACCGCAGTATATAAACAAATTTTGTTGCTCTATATACATAGTTTGTTATTGATTACATAAATAGTATAATAAAATTTAAAATAATAAGCTTATTTCATTTATAGGTTGTTACCAAGACCGTCTTACACTAACAAATGATTATAAAATATTATGTCATATAAACTTTATGTGCAAATTCGTATTAACAATAAGTCCTCCTAGTTTATCGCTAACATACGAAGGTGGAAACTTGATTAGAAAATAGATCTATGTTCAAGTTTCGCACGTCGCCAAACAGTTGGCATTTTTCCAACAATACCTTTACTAAATCACAGCTAAACAAACATGGGGTCATTATACTCGCTCATGGATATATTTCGTCTATTTTCATATTATACAATGATGGAAGGTTTTAGTATGGAGATTTAGGACTATCGTTGCTGATTCAACATATATTTTTTAAATGTTATTTATTTTGTTACTTCACTTTAGCTTTTATATTATTTTTTTTATAATTACGTAGATACAAAGTATATCTCGCAAGCACTCGCAAAACTATATAATTCTTATTTAGCAGAAATAACCCTAAATATAAACCAAAAAGCTTGCTATCGTTTAGTATGACATTGAATAGGCTATAAAAATATCAGGAAGAATATAAATATAGTTTCTCTCTTTCCCACTTGAGTTCCTTTCTCATTCTATTTTTATTACAGAAATGAACCATTTCAGAATCATTTCCGCACCCGTTTCCTTGGGGTTATTTTTCTCTTGCCACCGAAAAGTATTATATAAAGTTTGTTTGCGTTCCATGAAATATTTGGACACTAGTTGCGACGCTCCTATATTTATTTTGAAATGATAAAGGATCTTTAGAATTTTAGAATAAATGTAAAAAAAATGCTTAACTTCGAGACACACGAACAATTCTCGCAAGTAGAATCTTCAGGGGAATTTTAGAATGCACCTTTTTAACTTGAAAAACTAAATCGAACGTGAAATAATTGATTTGAATTTTTCGGCATCAAATTAATTTTTTTTATATATTTACAATTTTTGCGATTACCAAAATGAAATTAAAGATTCTTTAATTTTGTCTTAATTTCATAAAGCTCAGTAAGCTACTGTTGAAGATATTTTACATTTTATGACCGACCCTGTTTCTTTGTTGACCGATGTTGTGAATATATAAAAATACGAGCGAGAGCATGAACTAAATTAATTTGTGTAATCATACAAGTTGGCTTGCTACATAGTAGCTTTTAGAACCGTAGCACTTTAAATCATGAAGTGTACAGAAAGCGACGTATCTAAGTAAGTAAGCCCCTTGTTGTCCTCGCATGAATTTAATCAGTTGAAACAAGGTGTAGAAAATAAAACATCCGTCCTCACTGCCGGCAAAATGGATTGAGCGCGGTGGATCGGAGCAATTTTTGTTGAAAGCACTCGCTTTTTTTATAGATAGCTTAAGGTATCTATAGAGAGTGAATTTGTCCACTTTAACGGACGTGCGGGTAAAAATGTAGGGTGGAATCACTTACCGGAATTTCCAATATTACCAAACAGTATTTTTGAATAAACTGGTTGGTTATTAAATTTCACATTCATGATTGTATAAAAAAATATCCTCTGAACATAAACCATAAATTCTTGGTAAACCACCGTTAAATTTCAGTGCCTATTAAGGCCAAATATAGTTATTGTAGATAGAAGAATAAATCTATATTAAAACGCAAATATAAAACTACGGAGAATTCACATTTATCTCGATATTGCAATCCTCGAATTGAATATGGGAAAAGAAATATTCTTTATTATACTCTATTTTGAATACTAAAAAATTTACCATCCTAGCTCAACAATAAACTAAATCATATTAATTATTAAAAATCAATTAATTTTCTTTTAGTCCTATTTACATAGTTTATAGATTAAATTAGATACTAATAATTTTCAATTAATGAAGAAATCAATTTGCAAAATCATATTGTTTCCAAATGGTACAAATAGCAGTTTGCAATTTATATGTCTATTGGAGATGACACAATAATACTTTTTTTTTAATTAAATATTGCACTTTTTAATTGAGGAAGCTTAATTTTTTTTAGTGTATTCATAGTATTTTATATTGATGTTCATATTATTCAAAGCAATCCTTTAGGAAGGATCAGAGAAAAGAAAAAATATATTATGGGACGTAATAAAGATTTTATAGCTACTTTTAAGCCCATAAGCCCGTTTGTAAGACATACACATTCCCTTTTATTCCTATAATTTCCATCATGTGACGCATGTCATCAACACACATAATCTCCATAACATTCAGCAGCCATAATGGCTTATCCCGATACCAAGACCGAATATAAATCACGAATTAATAAAAAATACGGATAAATGGAGATTTATTCGAAGTACAGGCACAAACCTGCCGTTTTAGTAGGTTTCCTATAGACCCTCTAACGAATGAATAATTACTCAATGATCCCTATTAGGAATGCAAAAATGGGGACCCTGATGCATATATAATGGTGCCTTTAATTGTGGTCTAAGTGAGAGGGTAGATTTGAATATTCAGTACATTAGATGGGCTAGAATAGCTTGATAATTGTTATATAATATACATTTACGACAAACTAGTGCCAAGACAAAAACTTTTGAAAAAATGATAGTTTTATGATCATTAAATTAATTTGCTACAATAAGATGTCTAGAATAAAGATTTTCTTATAATATTTTACCACTTAACAGGAATTTACATAAAATTTTAGAATAGAATAAATTGTGTGGCGAGTGAACTGATCCTCATGTTTACAATAGTGCTTCGCAAAACAACATTGTATATATTTCAAGCCTCGTGAGACAAACAATCTTCCTCTTAAATTTATGATTTAGCCTTTATAAAAACTTCACGTGTTACAAGCGGAATTAAACATTGGTAGTAATGACTGGGACTGGCATCTATGTACTTGCGATTTGAGAAGAGCAAGGTATGGCACATTTATTGCTTTCCTACTTCCTTTATAATTCTAAGCTTTTGATATAATGAAAATTCCATCCTAACACATAGTAAAAACATATATTATGTTTATGTTGCTTAGTCCATTATTTCAGTATTATTTATAGCATTGATATATTATTTTTTTGTTAAACATTAACACAATTTGTAAACTAAATTCATTTAATAAAAGGTGGCAACGTAAAATTATGCGGCAAGTATTCGCTCGACAAAACCTAATTAACGTTTATTATTTTATGTTAATAGACTTCATCCCGATTACTTCACAGAGGTACTTAGTTGAGAATATGTTTGGACGATTATTTAACAAGATTGCCTCAAATTGGTCATCTATCAAATATCAAAATCCTGTTTATACTATATGTACTTTTACTTCTAATGCATAGTATTATATATGTAAAATCCATAATTCCATTGATGAGAGTGGAAAAAAAAGGATTATTAATTGCAACTGTATCTTTTAGATATTGTATTTAGAATTAAGTAATCAGAAAATAAGTTTTGAAATAATATACATTTAAAAATAATTTAAAAATTTTGGACGTATTTCTAGAGAAATGACATCATTATAATCCTCACCTCACCCTGTATACCTTCGAAAAATGTATTTAATTCCATAGAATCGTAAAGCACTCATACATAAAACAACAAAACAGTTCCGTTTTAACTTGAGATTTAAATGAGTTCCGTTTTGTTTATTTTCGCTTCTAAGATCAAGAATAAGCTCTGTTATTTATGTTACGTAACAAAATATTAGTTTTAACTTACAAAGGATAAATATTTTTCACAAAACTAAGTGGCTTCTTTCTTCTTTTTAAAACGTATTTTAAAAAGTTCCAGTCTTATTACGCTGTTAATATTTTCAATATGTTTATATTTGTTTTAACGTCCCATAAACAAACAACATAACGTACAATAAACCTCTATTGAGACATCTTTGCCTTATTTTACAAAAAGATGCTCGCCATTAGATCTTATTTATGAAAATCACTAAGCATAACTTTTCGTCAAGAGGAAAACCATAATTAGTAATTTATTATCTTATTGAGTTACCTTTTAAGTCTTTATGAACATTGATTTATATATTGGGATTGTATTAACACGATTATGAATTGTGTTAAGTAAAATACTTCTGCTATGACTTTGTGTTATAGTAGTTATGCTTAAATTTTATATAATAACGAAATATTGTTTAAAAGTTTAAGTATCACAAAGATGAAACTATTTGCAGAAATAATAAAGACATAAAGTGTACGCCAGGTCGCATGGGCAGCTATATGTAGTCGTAACGAGCTCTCGGGGGAACTTACTTAATATCGTAGAATATAATTTTGTTTATACTCACTTGGGCTACGTTTTAATTAGACGTGAATATTATTTTATAACCATGTATTCTATGAATTTAAAATGTATTTCAGCAGAAACTATGTGATTGGATTTTTATTGTAAGAAATATTGTATATTAGTTTATATTTAACATAAGAAACGATACCAATGTTAATTATAAACACTGGTTTCTATATCATTATGATTATATTTTTAACTATCTATAAATTATGTTATCTAAGCGTATAAATACAATGGAATTCTAGGTCTCGTCTGGAGGAAGTACTTTTTGTAGTTAAAAAAGTTGTGGGGTCCATAGTATGATTTCACACGTGCCAATTCTCACTAGAACATGTTTCCCTAAATTTATATATCATTTTTCTAGTGTAACAACAAATATTAAATATCAAACATCAAAACCCTAGAAATCCAACTCATAAGAGTCTCAAAATTGACTAACAACTTTTTAAAATGAAGCGGCGGATTCCGGATGTTTTGACATTATACACGACAACTTCAATAAAAGTTTGCGAGCCTCGTCTGTTCCGTTTGAAAGTTGAAACTACGTGTCTAATATCCCCCAATGCACCCAAATTGCTTTGGAAACAAACAGAGCTGGGCTGAATGTTTGGTCCGTAACTTCGGCTCAATTCGGGTCAATTTCTTGAAGGTAGGCTCGTAGACGCATTTCTGAGCTCGGGATTTGTCGGATGAACTTTTATTGGCCTAGCCTTTGGGCGGCCTCATCGTTTAGATGTTATGGAGGTACGCCGAGATAAAATTTACGGTTCAATTCTAATTCGCAATATTTTTTATTAGCACTAACTTTTATACAAGGCATGCTTTTTTGGAATACGGAGTTTATTTTTGTGATAAATTGGAAGCGTGCATTGTTGTGATTTATTATCTAGTCTAGTCTTAGTAACTGTGGTACACTGTTCGTATTCTGATAACTAAACAAAAAACAGCTAAAAACAATACGTTGCACAACAAAATAAGACATTTAAATAAAACTGTCCGGATTTTGTTAGGACCCCCTAACCAGTGCCGGATAAACACGTATAATGTAATTACAAAACGTACGTAATCCTAAACAAATATAGCTTGTCTGTCTTCATTTACTCTAAATGTGTATGTTTGTACACGGAAATAAAATTGGTGAAAATGAGTTTGTTTGTTAGGCTCACCAACATGTATGTTAAAACCCTTTAACCTATTTGGTGGAAAAACAAACTACATATATTAATTACCCTAATTGTTTTAAGTTGTAACCTTAAAACATCAATACAAAAATCAAATTTTAATGGCAATTTAACTTGTAAATTAAGATTTCTCCTAAAAAGTTTAATATAATATTGGCTTTATTTTATACTAGCGGTTCCCTGCGTTTACACCCGTATTAATTGAATTACCCGTGCACATGTAAAGCGTGGAAATGAAACATTTTCCCCCTTTTCAAAACATTATTCATATATTCTCCACTCCTTTTATTATTCTATACTTTATCTTTTCTATTATATTTTATATTATATATATTTTATATTATATTAAATCATGTTACATATTTCCGATAATTGACTATTTAACTAAGTCTTTCATAATCAGTCTAAACAAAGTTGTATAATATTGGTCTATCTACTGTAGAATAAAAAAATTGATATTATTTATCATCAAAAAGTGATTGAAAATATTTTGGTTATGATAGAAAAAATATTTAACTATCACAACTTGTACCATTCATGTCTAAAAAAAGATCATTAAGGAGCACTAATAAAAAAGCTATTTTAGGATACAAATGAATAAAAACGTCACAGCACATTGTCACTTATGTACACAGGTTAGCGTGAATGTGATTACAGCACGTAGGACGATTCCTAAACAAATACGTCGCTGTGTTTGTTTAAAGAAGCTTGCAAACCCAAATAAAAAAGTTGGTATTTGCTTTTTAATCGTATTTAAAGCAATTATAGTTTCTGCCATTTTAATCTATTAAGTTTGTATTGGTTGACAAATTTATCATAAAAGCACGTAGTCAAATTCTCATTTTCATCTCGTGTTACAGGCACTAGTCCCTATATTTTAGAACTGATAATATTTTAAATATAAACCACCATACAATAGAGATTCATGTAATTATTACGCGTATTTGAACACAATCAATGGAATTAGCACATGGAGTGCTATTTAGGCGTTTATAAGGGACCGTTTTACTGTTTGCTGTGTTCGCAATCTCTTAATTTTGAGTATTATAAGCTGAGTAAATAGTCACCTTAAACATTTCGCTGTAATGAAAATTTGAGTGAATATTGTTTATGTCCGGAAATTTGTGGCTTGATTTAGCCGTTTTTGTATGTAAAGTTTAGGAATGTAAAAATCCATGGTTTGCTTTAGATTACACAAACTTTTTCGGAATCAAACTTGAATGTTGTATGTCATTTATCTAATCTATAGTTCGTGTATATATATCACGCTATGAGTATATATATATACTAGCTGATCCGGCAAACGTTGTTTTGCCATACATGTGCTTTCAATTTTCAATTAATAAATAAAATATAAGGGTTGATCATAGAAGGGTGAAAATTTAGGATTGTATGTATTTTTGTATGGTGTATCATAAAAAAATGAGAAACTAAAAATTTTGTCTATAAAATAAAAAATAAAATTTAGGGGTGGACTACCCTTAATATTTAGGGGGATGAAAAATAGATGTTGGCCGATTCTCAGACCTATTCAATACGCTCACAAAGTTTCATGAGAATCGGTCAAGCCGTTTCGGAGGAGTTCAAGTTCGAACACCGTGACACGAGAATTTTATATAATATTGTGAATCTAAACCATTCCCAGATCCCCTTGAACACACACAAAAAATTTCATCAAAATCGGTCCAGTCGTTTGAGAGAAGTTCAGTGACATACACACTCACAGAAGAATTATGTATATAAAGATATATTATTTTAATTTTGTTTAGATACTAAGGTATTTCTGAGGACAGAGATTTCCAACTGTTAATCTAGATCTCGAAGTAAACTTCGTGTAGCCCTTCCAAATACTGTTCAGAATTTTAGTAATTAAGGTTTCTTGTCTGACCTTCATGTAGAGAAACGTGGGACCGAGTAATTACTATACTTGTTAAAGACGGCTTTGTCACATCTATAGATATCAAATGACTAGTCATTGTTATACGTAACATTTGATGCGCTTGATATGATTTTCATATTATTGAACAAGTTATTATGAAAATTTATCCTCGAAGATAATAATTAGCAGGTACTCTTCAAGTGTACGTATATGTTCGATTCGACGGAACAATACTCGTTCTTAAATCAATTGAAAGTCGATAAAATCAAGCGATAGACTTATTAAGTCTACGGAATTCACTTATAAAAAACTCATCGACTTTAAATCTCTTCAAATCTCGAGATCCATCTGAAATCCCTTTATAGAGCTGTCAATTTATGGAAAGAAAGCGAAAGTTTAGCGAATACCTTTTTGCCTTTGAGTGATTTGCGTTAAAATTCATTTTAATGCAAATCTTATCGTTTTCATTGTTCCAGTTAGACGTGGTTTGAATTAATTTATTTACAGCGTGCAGGGTGACGTTTAGACATTTTAAGGTTAATTAAGTTAAATCCAAAACTTTGTTTGGATTTTATCATTTAAATTATAACTTTTAAAAAATAATTAAAATTCATAAAATATCATCCAGACTATCAACAATTATGATGTAACTATTTTTAGAAAAATACAACGAAATTGCCTTTGCAAGCAGAACTGTAAATTAGCACCTAAAAGTAAAGCACTAAATCTGACGTAACTTAGGTAATAAACCGGAATCTTATAGGCGTGCCGTTAAAGACTAAGAGTTAGGAAACAAAATACCTAGTATATATATATCTTAACATTTTCGTATCGGTTGAGTATGTTGCCATTTTATGATTGCTTCAGGTATTAAAAATTAAATAGTCTGCAATTGGCCTCTGCATAATTTCTTTCTAAAATGAATTCGAAGTTTGATCAATAATTTGTTTTAAATATTTTCACAAACTACCATTTAAGAACGTAATAATTACAATTGTTTTCTTTCATTTCTAAATATAGTATTGTTTATCACAAACCTTGAATATCTCTTACACTAGAACCCGTATATCTAGGCCATAACAAGCGCGGGTTAGATGTAATCGTATAAAACTACGCAGATTGCGGACGAAGACAGGAGCCTAATCTAGCCGGCCCATAAAAAGACCCCAGGACGCCTTATTAAACGAAATATGTATAGTTTTCATAAAATGCACGCTTATTTTGCTTTGGTTACATACACAACAATAAATATTATAGTAACACATTTATAAAAATGATCTAAGCGAAGAGAGCATTTTCGAGGCATTTAGAAATTTACCTTTTTCAGTGTTATTTCAAATTAGTTGAACGCCAATTAATGTCAAGATAATATATTAATTTAGTTCAACGTATAATTTTAGTAAGTGAAATAAAACTACGCTTAAATTAAGGAACATATAAGTAACTTATGGTATTCCGTCTTTATGGTTTCTATTTGGAAAAAAATATAAAATGGATTATATATACGTAGAAACCCTTTGTTTCTACGTATAGGTCGAGAAAAAGGCAACATGCACGCACCCACAAGAGGCACAACAAAAGGAAGTAATTGATTTATTTACAGTAATATTTGTGTAAGTTTATTACTAGCTTTGATGGCAATAATCACAAGTTAGTAAGTTTAATTGTTGTCAAATAAAAATTAATTTTCTAAAGGTAAAAAGTTCAAGTATGAATTGAAGTAGTTCTAACAGAAATATATATTAGACATTATAACGAAATTCGACTAATCATACAAGGCAAAGTGGCAGGTAAAAAGAGGCCTGGCCGCAGACGTACATCTTGGCTAAATAATCTTCGGCAAAGTACTAAATCATTGTGCAGAAACGTGGCATCCAAAGTCTGATTAGCTATAATGATTGCCAACCTCCAAGGAGACGGCACAATAAGAAGAAGAACAAAGTTATTAGAAAACGCCAAAAATAGGCCTGACTGTAACAAGTAGCCACAGCATCTTTAAATATCACAGACCTGTGATATGTTAAAATAGTTAAGAACTGCCTTTCATGTGACGTATATACATAATGCCTTAAACTCAAACGTATTGTGCTTGCAATAGTCACCCTCTTACACTAGTTGTGTAGTGTGTACCCCACAATATATGCATAAGATTGACATATCGAAGATGTCAATATAACAATGGGTTACAGTACCTTTTTTTAATATTCATCAATCATAAGGCGGATCAATCATTCAGATCCATTAGCGAAGTTAATACGTTCACTTGGCGGTTACCTTCCATTAACTCTTTTCTTATTAGTTAATGCTACTTTCCTACTTTCGCGAACGACTATTTTTTTCTTTTCTTTCCAAGTTCTTGGAGATAGAAAATACTTAATCATATCTTGAACTTATTATCTTATAATACTGAGATTGATAAAGATTTTACTCTATAAGAGAACCGAAGTTTGCATCACAGGATCCATGGCAGAACATAAAATGTTCAATTATTTATTTCTGCTAAACAGTTTTTTCAGATTTAAGTTTTATTTATTATTTGTAGGCAGTAAATACAACAAGTGTAACTACGTGCAAAGATGTTTTGATATAACATTTTAGAGGTTCCAAGATTGTTTGCGAACAAATCAATATTTAGACTGAATACAAGATTAAACCAATGAAAGTCGGACAAAAACATCATTAAGAGGAGTAGGGGCAAATCCGGGCAGCGGCTTTGTGCAATGCTGTAAGGGAATTATCAGCTCGCTCCGGCTCCCAACTCGTTCATATTAACTCAATGGGTACGAATTTATGTTTTTGTGTAATCTGGTTACATTTTGAAGTTGCTTCTTTTATTTCAGGCTTATATAATACGTACTGTAAATAAAATACTTTTATTTATAGCTTTCTACCTTCGGCGTTCTTACTTTTTTAAACAAAGCCTAACTATTTATATGTTATAGATTAACACAAATTTATAACAAAAATTGCATCAGTCTATTAGCAACTCTTAATTACAGCACTCTTTCATATTTCACTGTCAAAAGAAAAGTGCCATAGATAACTGCTATAGATAAAACGTTATTATAAAACTGATTTTAATGTTTTTAAATTATATTTCAGAATTATAGTTATAAATTGTGTAACCTCAACTTAGTATTCCTAGACTAAGATTGAAACATTTAATAAGACCTAAAGCCTACTTGGCATCTCTTACAGAAACATACCCTTTTTTAGAGCACAGGCTGAAAATGTAGACGTATTTGTACAGTCGCTAGTCTCAGGACGTACTAATTAAAAGTTAAGCGGCTGGTTCGGACAGTCAATTTTGGAGTTTTTTGTTGCCAACACACGGCACTTGTAACTAGAACGAGTATATTTGTTTGTCAGTTCAAAATTAACTTCGTTTTACAATTATAATGAAATGCAGTTGCGGTGAATACTACTCAGGATTCGTTGAAAGTCTACTCATATAATGAATGAAAGATTCGTTACTTCCATATTTTTAGATTAAAAATTAGTACAATTTAGGAAAGAAATTGCTATAATATAATAAATGACTCACATTAGATGTAAAATAAATAAGCAGTGAATGTTATGAATAATAGCTGGGACTCGTATATTGTTGCATTGGCTACACTATAACATGGACCTTTCGATGCACAAAAATATTAAAGAACAAAATAATATTCCAAAACACGAAATGTATACAAAATTTTATACATTTTAACACCAAAAATAGAGCAGATTTATTGTGCGTTCACAGTTCGTAACATATTTCGTATATTTTCGATACAAACTGGTTAGTTTTGCGTCTGGCCGCATGTCAAACGAACTTGCAGCTATTTTATTTTCACATCCGTTGTTAGAAGCTGTTATATTTGTTCCAACGTGATGAACCTTACCATATTTTTGTACCTTATCTCATTTTCTTTTGTTTATTAAATTATGAATATTTAAACAATTATTGCTTTTATTTTTGTTAAACGAATAGTATCATATTTATTTCAAAAGTTACTCAAACCTTCGATATATATAGTTTTTAACTCACCCTACACATTTATTCATAAAATTTCGATCTCGGTGAATTTAAAAATATTGAGTCTCTCAGTCGAAATGACTGAAAATTTAAACTGTCTAATTTATAATATCACAAAATACACTATACTATAAAATATTGTAATACGATTTATTTTTATTATATCATATATAACTTTCCATTTTAATAACTTTATTAAAGCTAAGTAAATAAACCAAGGTATACCTATGTTGTACCAAGATATATCTTAAATATTGTTCAAATATCTTCATAAAATTTCTAAATAATTTAAAAATAATACTTCACACTACAATGGATATTTCGTTTGACAAATATAACAGCAAACAGTCTGAGGGAGAATTGCTCCCATAATTATGTCGCTGTCAATAATATTGCTATCAATAAAAACACCATTATGAGTTCCGTTTGCACACAATTTGTGGAAGTTGACGTGTTTACGCTTGTCCACTCTGTAAATATGATTCGACAGTGTTTCGTTCGACAGATGTTATGTGACGTGATACTCGTATTACGAAAATATTGAAACATTTTAATACACTTTGTTTAATTTAAATGGAAAATCTTAGCTATAATATTTACCCAATCCCAAAACGTTATTAGACTGAGTGTGAATGTCCATGTTTAGGCATGTAAATTAGACGGTATGTAATATGTCATACAAGAACTGGTAAAAATATATTCTGCATTGAAATTTTGCGTGTTTATTCCTTTCTATATACATCCCCTTACAAATTAGCTCCAAACGCACAGATAAGCGCAACAAATCAAGCGGCTGTCAGTGCAGCCTTTTGTATTATGTAAGCTAGTGCATAATGCTACTCACAGGCATAGTCTGACTTCCGTGAAGTTGTGTGATTGCTTGCTGGGCTTCCTGGTGTGAGCTGAACTTCACGAATGCGCAGCCTGCAACAATACATATTATCTCAAGCGCCTGACATGAACAGAGATTATCATAACCGATATATTATACTACAGGATATATTACATAAATATCAGTGTACATCTAATTATATGAAACAGTATATAGAAAATCTACTTTGGCATCACAAATTCATTGAAAATAGTTTAGCAGACTCGCTTTAAGACAAAAGCTTACTAAATACTTTTCATATTTTTGATTTATTTTAAAAGCTTTTGTAATTCGGAAATTAGCTTGAAAGTACGAAGCCATTATATCGAATGCAAACGATCCTTTTTATTAGGTGTTCATGAAAGCAAAGCATCGCAACTTTTCAAATCCATCAACCACAAAATAGAATTCCCAATACATTTTCGTTAGAAGCAAATAGAAATCCATTCAATTTCCATTCGTCTAAAAGTGAATGTTACGAACAAAAATAACGCGTGAAAAAACGAAAATCTTAAACAACACCGCGCTGGGATTATCGCTCAATTTTTCAATAACAAGCTGTCAGCCGTCGCGGATGGTAGTCAGGTCATATCAATCTTGGTACAGGTGTAGGAGCGAGATAAAAATATAAAGTAGCGAGTGTGAAAGAGATGGATGTCATGTCCGCTTAATGACGACTGATGGATCCCGGCTTATGATCATAGGATTACCTTTACTCCGAAGTTGGAAGTAAATCAGTTACCGAAATGCGGGATGATCTTTTAGAAATATTAGTATCAGGTGCTCGCTAAATTAGGGAAGGTTCGTTTTACTCGGGTCTTTTTATCCAATTGATGTTGTACTGAGAAGTTTTACGTTGACGCGATGTTTAAGTGTGACAGTATTATTTCGTATTTCATAAAACAATTTTTCCTTAGTCATAATTTAAAACGTTAAATTTTGAATACAGAAATATAGAACTTTAGAAAAGACTGGTCAGTTTTTTTAAACAAAATCGCCTGTATTTACGTGATGCGTACAAAGCAGATACATATTTCACATTTCATATCTCTTAAACTTTTTAGCTCTAAACGAGATATAGAAATAGAATCAGCAATGTATTCCTTGCTAGGTTTTGTTAATTTCCACATCGAACTGAACTAGAGGCTTCAGCTAACGAAAAGGAAATTAATAAAGGCAGATTTTCCGCAGTGCACTCATGCCTACTTTATGAACGTGAAAAAAGGCACGCCCGAGAAAAAGAGCACAAAAGAAATTACGTCGGTATTGTGTCTTTTGTGAGGCTTTTCGCGGGAATTATGCCTGATTGGTTATGGTCGGGGCTCGACTATTCGGTTTCTTCCAGTGTGACTTTTGACATATTGTTAAATATAAACGCGGGTTTTACTTCCGTGTTTTTTTTGCTTATTAAATAATAATTAAAAAAAATATATGTATATGATTAGATAAAATAAATAGCAAAAACATAATATTTTTTTATGTTGGAAGGCACTTCTTCCATAATAAATCTATAATATAGAAATGAATCGCTGAATGTATTGCTAAGTGTATATTTCGAGAATATCTGAACCGGTTTCTCTAATAACAATCTCTCTTGTATAAGGATGGTACGGAGAAAATTGACTGAAAAAGTCTACAAACAACAGATTTCTATAAACCCATACAAACGATTATATAATAGCGGTACGAGTTGATGTGTTAAAGCCACAATATGGGTAATGTTAAGTATATTATGCCACGTTGTGCACAATACTTACGAGTAAGTCATAGCCGTGGTCACATTTTATATTTTTCTTTCACTCGTCCCAAAACGAAAATACGACAGAATTAAGTAATCCTAAATTCGGGAAACTTAAGTTTTCAAGTTAAAAACTATTAATTACACCTTTATTGGTGTTTCAAAACTTAACGATCCCGTAACTTAAACCATATAAAACAGGCTAAATTATCCCGACTAGCATGTAAAGGAGCGTAATAATGCTTTATAGCCAGTACTTAAGGGCTCATGTATAAATCTTAAGGGTCTATCTAATTAACTGCCTCGCTCCAAGGTGCTGAAGATTTAACCCTCGTCTCAGACTACTAATTAAAATATTTCCTTATGAAAAAATTGTTTTATTGCGAGAATTATGGATGAAAAATTGGGTTTGTAATTTTAATACGCAAAGTGAACAGATGTAGATATATTGTATATCTACACAATATCAACATTTTTATGTAAAAAATAAAAAAATCAACTTTGACTGCTTTACTCGCGTTAAGTTAGATTTACGCCATTACTATGTATATTTTTAATACTATTAAATCAAGTCAAAATTACAAGTTTTCAATTAATATGTGATTGTAATGATATAATGAAATAATTAAATTTATATAAATACAATATTTAGCATTAATACAACAAGATTTAATATTATTAAAACATTAGAGACTGTTTTTATTTTAAATATAGCACATGATTTTATTATAAAAATAACATATAAACGAATAATACCTAAAAGTTTTCATTAATTTTGTTTCATAATTTCTGTTGCGAAAGACTGAGGATTTTATATATTGATTTTAAATGTAAGTATTCGACTATTAAACTAAGTAAGTCAAAATTATTATTTATAAAATTATATTAACCATATGAATGTTTTGTAATGTTCTATTTATTATCTTATTTCGTTGAACTGTCTACTATACATAGAATATATAGTAGACAATAAGCCGGTAAGAGTCTTCAAACTTCATAACAAATTCATATTACATTTGCCTTATATTAAAAAAGCATCAATTTACGTGAACTCATTTGTTATTCTAATATAAGGTGAAATCTCCTAAACAAAATCTATTAGGAAGACATCTCTTGGGGCTTCAGATACTTCTTTAAGGACCTTAAGTGTATGGATTTAATATTGCAAAGTAAATAAGTTAGTATTTTGTTTATTCGAGAAGTATTTTTCAAATACTTTCGTGACATAAATGGCAAATAGAATAATAGTCTACTTTTGTATGAAAGCAGATTTTATATTGGTTTAGTGAAAACTAATGTAGAAGCAGTGCAGTCTCGGATTTAATTCCCGGCTAAATGTCTATGAAATTAATTCGCGCATTTTATTTGATCAAGTAAAATCGCAAGGCATGTCTTAGGCTCAAATATAGACAACAAGTGTTAGGCAACTATCATATATCAGGCCGTAACCCATAACGGGTAGACGTTCTACAGAATGTATGATGACGTGTGTGACGTTCTATTGAAAGTATAATTGGACGAAACCTACAATAGTTGTGCGTAAAATAACATTTAGTCTTGAGTATCTAACTAAATATTCCACTGAGGATTTTTCGTAAACGAAGTCTTTTAAAAATTTGAATTTTAAAATAATTTCGAACGAGTAGTTTTTCAGCAAATAGAAGTTGTAGGGGCGTGCAAGTTTACACGATTCTTATTCAGTCGGTTGTTTGCGCACCGAACCAACGCGCGCCAACTTTGCGAATTCACATCAAAATGGAGATGAGCTGAAATTACATAGTCATGACATTTTTACGTGTCGCACGAGATATTCAACATATAGTTAGATACCCAAACTTACTTAAAATATTATCTTTAAGTGTTATTGATTTAATTTCTCTCAGGCTATTCGTCTCAGATTGCATGCAGCATGCGAGTAATGTTACGGTATATTCCATTTCAAATACACTAAACGCTATAAAAAATTCTTTTTACCTACATGTACCATATAAAGGTAACATTTTTTTATTTTTATTAGCTTTTCAGCATATCTTTCTTTCTCTAACATAAATTTATACTCAAAACAAATTTTAAGAAACAATTTAATTGCCAGCCAAACTTAAAATCCAATAAAAAATAACTGCGTCGTTAAAAGCGATACCAAAAAAGTTTTACTGACATCAAGATTTCAACGAGCGAGCCAAAAGTTTTAAAAATATAATGCTTCCGATACATAAACCCATCGAATAATATTAGTTTGGCTGCGACATGAAAACATTCGCTATCGCTAGGCTATAAAGGCCTTTCGGGCGATAAAAACTGATCTGAAGTTCGTGGAGTACAGGAAAACAATTCTTTGGACACCCGCCAACTTACCTGCGCCCGCACAATGTTGCTCTACTCCTGTACAACGTAACAGCCTAAATGTAAATATTATTCGAAAAATAACGGTTACCATTTTAGCGAGCAATACTGTGGTCATGTTTTATTGATAAGTAAGAATACAATAATAGATTTTTTGTGTACAATTTGATATTGGTAAAATAATATATTTATTATATTAATAGTATCGCAACTTCATTTAGGATAATTTAAGATGGCGCGTAAAATTTGCTTCATTATCCGAATGATATTGGCTCGATCCCATGTGACATACCAGGTACAATGACGTTACCTATGAATCATTAAGCATATTTACCATGAGAGCACAGATCCCCGGAGGTATCAGTGGACGAGCTTTTACTAAAAGCTTCAAGCTATATATTTGTCCTCTACGTGGCGCTGCTCTCAATTTTCATAGGGTCACCAAGAACGTCAAGACTATAATATAAATAATAATGCGTCTCGTCTTATATGTTATATTATATACCAACATGATTAGAGTCGGTGGAAAGTGATAATGTAACAATGTTGCTAAAAAGTAGTATTTCTTTGATAAATTTGATAGAATTGTAGGTTTACCTATTGCGCATTTACAAATATTAATACAAATTTAAAGTTTATTATAGATACAAATAAAAGAGACGATAACTAAGACCAATTGTGTCATCCTCATTTGAAAATAAATTAGTTATCATTTAAACAAAAAAATATCACACCCAGGAACTAAAAATATTTTGTTTAGGACATAGGATAGGATAATATTTTTTTTTATATGCAGTGAGCGACTGCGACGGCATTAAATAAAGTAGTTACGTGCTTAAACTTTCTGCATAATATTAACATTTCAATAACTCCGTGTTATTCTTTCAGAGGTGAACCAACTTTGGGGTATTTCATGCGCTACCAGATCGCCAAATTGCGTTCAAACTGAACCGATAGTTTGGAGCAACTTTTGACTTCTCACTTTCCAAGAACCGTTAAGGTAATGCCGGCGCCGCCGAGACGCGGAAATGGTCAATGGTTCCGTACCTACGTCGCTTATGACTTCCAACTTATAAGGAAACGATTTCAATTTAATGGGAGAGGACATTGACAGTTCACTTTTTATGTAGTTCTTAGTTTTTTATTGTTGGATATTTTTAGTGTATATTAAAATATACTTGTATACGAAAAAGTAAACAAGTATATTTTAATATACACTTACTTCCTTTACTAGTATGTAAGAATAGAATATTTTTATTCCTGATATTAGGAAAATGTACTAAATCCCAAAAATTACAATTACACAACACAAAAACTTCAATGTTTTATTTAAGGTTCTGTCACTCTTTTATTTAAGGTTCCTACCAATGTCATGTAAAGAAACAGATTAACTTATATGCCTACCTACCTTAACCTAACCTACTTCATTAAAACACCACATTATAGTTCAAGACGATTCACGCATCACTTTAAGTATAAATAAAGATTGATAAATATTATTTTAATTTAGGTACAGTACCTTTATGATTAAGGGTTTATATAACTATAAAGTCATACACCGAATTGTTTACGACAGCAAATTAAAATACCAATTACGTTGTCCTTTTTTTACCTTGTTTCAAAACAACAAAGAAAATGTGGCAAACATTTCACGACAAATCCGTCGATTATCAGCGAGCTTGAACAATTTCTGATAAGTAACATTTCACATAGGCGATTCAATTTCGTGAATAGCAAGTAATCGTGCGTGAAGATGTTACGTCAATCGACATTCGACAGTAACAGGATACTGATGATACGGAATGAACTTCAATCAGTTGCACGGGTTTTAAATTTTCTATTTTTTATGTTCGAAATATTATTTCTTCATACCGGATACATCAGCTGTCATCGTTAGTGTGCTGATTTGTCAAAATATAATGATGTATAAATGAATAATTTGGCATATAAAAGAGTTAAACAAAATACTTGTTGAAGTCATAGATTGTTCTAGAATACTAGTAAAAAACACACTCTATACAATCTATCGTCTCTATACAATATAGCATTGAAGTGACATGGTGATTCAAAAAACTAAAATTTACTTTGAATCCTTGAAATTCCTTACCACTAATGGGAGTATGTTCTACCTGGCCACAATGATAGGGAATTTACTGTTGAATTGTTCTATGGATTTATGAGTGGATAAGGACTTATTACTTTGATGACGTTTGGCCATGCCAGGTTAACATGGGTTAGGTCTCTCAATACACCAAGTTTCGATAAAACCTTCAAATCCAGCTTGCACCCTAACCGGCGCCGGCCTGGAATGACAAAGTATCCTTCCCAAATGTCTTACTAGCTTGAAGAAAAAGAAAGAGATAGCAACCGATAAAACCCCGAGGTAGGCATATATCACGTCATTATAATGTCCTGTCTAGATTTGTTAATATGTATATACTACATGTACAGATGTAACGAAAACATTTTTGAATTTCCTTCGTTCATGAACCTCACATACGTTCTCATATCATTATTTTCAAATAACTTAAAACCGTTATATGAAGCGTTGATAAAACGTAAATACTTGTTACTTTCTTGTTCTCTTATCGAGAAATTGGGAAGTAATTTGCCAAAATTGTTAGCAAAACTTTGAAGATTTTTTATTTTATTCTGGGTAAACAATGTTCGAGTAATTTTATCTTCGTGTTTTTGTCCACGGTTACACAGTACCTATTTAATTTAAACTTCGGTAGCGGATAGTCACATTACTTTTTTACAGTATCTGTATATAATATATCATAATTCCTATATGATTGAAATTGAGTTATTCTAACATATTTAAAAGTGAATCTTTTTTTTCTTTGGTCTTGTGTGAAAAGCTTCTTATGAAAAAAATTAGAAAAAGAAACGACAATATTATTTTATATAACTGTAACTTATGTTTGAAACCCAAAGGAAAGATTGTTTAGGCAGGATAATGATGATTACTCATGAAGAAATGTCTCCATAAATGGCAATAGGCGGATTACCCATTAGTCTGTGATCAAATTTGTAAAATAGACACACATGTGACTGCATCAGATAAGCTTTGGTCTATATAATACATTAAGACATAAACAGCTAATAGTAGTGTAGTAGTAAATATACTTTGTGACTTGGTAATATTAATTGATAAAGTCATCTATTCGGAAGTCAATTCAAGCATCGCGTGACCGACAAACGTAGGCCTTATCGTAATTGCTCCTCCGTGTCTGATTACGTAAGTAACATTCGATAATCCCTTACGCAAGTTTCGCTTTTATTGTTAAAGAATATGGCTTATTTTCCACTAAACACTTTCAAGATTTAGTAGGAAGCGTCCCGGTGTTTCGCCTTGTTTACATCCTTATCTTTTTACGTCAAGCAATTAGGAGTATTTAATGGCGCTCAGACTTCTGAAAGTTTTTTCAGTATAATAATTATTATTCAAACACCACCACCAACAAAATCTGTATATTTTTGTGGATGCCCATTCGTTTGAAACATCAAAAAAAAAATTCGATGTTCATGAAAACACAAATGAAACTAACTATAACTAACTAACTAAAATAGTAATGAAACTTATGATCCTAAAACTCTATATTATACTTGTTTTTTTAATTTGAACGTTGAATAAAGAAGTAAAACCTGTTCAAGACCTGTGAAAACCTGTGCACTTATATTTTTGCTTCATAAGCCAATAACTTTTTCCTTCAAGAACAATAAAATACTATGTTCAAATATAAAATTATAGTTTCGCTTGTTTGTTGACGAATTTAAAATAACTGTACCGTATATAAGTATAGTACCGCGACGTTGCCCGCTCATTATTTTCACGGTTGCAAGCTTCCATCAAGAAGGGCACACACTGTTTTAGAAAAACCATTCCAACGTATATCTCTTGCATTGTCCATATTTTAAACTAGGAATGTGTGTATTTATAAAGAGTTGAATGTAAAACAATCTATATTTTAGACACGAAAAGTTTTCAAGGTATGTACCGCAGACTTTAACTTTGATTCCTGGCGATGTAATTATTAAAATGTGTTTTTTATATTGTTTTTAAATTAATTATTTTCATTGTAAATACTAACAAATGTTATATGTTCAAAGATATTACAAATACATCTTTAAATATAAATCTAGAAAAACTTTCGTCTTTTGGGCTCATTATGCGACAAGTCATTAGGGACGTCTATAAATTTAAGTAACAACATTTATCACAGTATAAAATCGCCTTTACACAAAATCAGGTAAATATTTTGTAGAGGGCGCTCAAGGTGCGCTCAGTCGGGATAATTTCACATTACTTCAGCCAGTTCTTAATGATCGGTATTGTCTGCATAGCTCTTTTTATATTATTTTTTATTTCTTTTTACGTAGTGTAAAATATTGTTATATAGGCTGGAAGATTTTATTTTGCTTTTTGTCAATCATATAATTCCTTATTTCAATAATACATATATTTATATCTTAATTAAAGAGTAACATATACAGGATATATACGTCTGAGACCAGCGCATATGCGAATATTGAGTATTTTTTTAAACTACTTTTTTTAAAAGAACAGATTAAAGCAAAGAAAATAGTTAATATATTTTTTTACCGCCATTGCTTTTTATCGGAAATGATCGTTATAAGCGACTAAAAGAAAATCGAAAATTATGTTTCAAAATTATAAATATATATGGCACTAACAACAGATACAACACCACTAGGTCTGTCAAAGACCAGAAAAGATTGGGGCGGCCGCGTGCTGTTAGAATGACAAAGGCTGTTTATGTTGTTAATACCAGAGTTTATCGAAACCCTATTAAGAAGCAAAAATCTTATCGCGAGGAATGAAGCTTCCCGCTAGGACTTTATCATAATGTAACGACTAAAAGCGATGCTTCTCGATAATATATAGGACACACCCTAAAATAATCTTTACAATAAAAGAGAGTGGATCGATTAAAAAGAGAAGGCATTTTGATCCTAATTTGTAAGAGATCTTATGGATGGATATATTTTAATAACAAAATACGCACTCGAAATAGATTCGGTTTGATGTTTACTTTTAAGGTTTTCCGTCTAAATAATTAAAGTTCTCGAGGAACTATAAATTAAGCAAGTTAATGAATTTCGTGACGACTTGCTCGGATCTTAAATTAGATGCGGTTTTATCTGGTTTTACGTATTTTTAGTGAAATTTAAGGTTAATGTAAATCGTTTGTCAGCGTTTAAAAAATAGTGCTGTTGCGTGCTTCTGTGGTTCAAAATGTACACAAGTTATAAGCTTAGCGTATTATAAGAGGTTTTCTGAAACTATATACCTTACTTTTAGTATTTAGTTGTTTATATAATTAAAAATTCTGAAATTAAGATTATATAATTTGAATTGGATATAATAGGTTTGGTAGAAGACCCAAACACTAAAACATATCAACAATATATGATTTACATCTATATTAAAAAAAAATCCTATTTCACTTCTTCTGAAAAAATGATAGGTTGTACCTGAAAAATCACTTCAAAGTAAATAACCCCAACAACCGCCGTCACACAAACGCAGACTGATTCTAAAAATCTAAATATATGCACAGAAAATATTCTGAAATGTTATTCTTAAGCATTGCTCGTTGCCAAACCTTTTTTTCTACTTGCACCACCCCCGAAGCAATTAAATAGGCAGTCTATGCGTGGTCTTATCAACGATTACGCGTCGCTATCTCTACCGTAGCCTCTAAGCGATTATAAGTATCGCGTGTTTACTTTGTTACTTAATCGCAATTTACTTGGTAACCCGGTTATGTCGGTTGTGTGTACCACCCTCAAAGTTATTTTTATTTCATGTGGATTATAGCAGATATTTTGAAGCATTAAAAGATGACAAGGTAAAGAATTATTTGTGTTAAGTATATTATAATAATAGCTTTGTACTTATTGATAATCGGAATGTACTTGTACTTCAAATCAGTGATTTAAGATACGTTTTGGAAAACGGGCTCAAATATATAGATATAAAAAAGTGAAGATCTATTTATGAATAGCCTAAAAGGGACAGACAAAGCACAAGTGTATCAAGAAAGTAATCAAATGTCGATCGATCGTGTTACGAAGGTATCCTCCACAATTATCCGCTTGGCTAGACACCGCCCTTATCTTCACGAGCAGGCCCTCTTAGCTGAGCTGTATGCGTCGAAATAGGTCACTGTTGACGTTGGCCGTACTATGTATTTTGTCTCTTTTATTTTTGTGCATTTTTAATGTTATCGAAGCTATAAATGTAATATAAAAAATTCACGAAAGTTAAATTATTTATATTGAATAGCTACGGAAAAGACAAATTTGGATGTGTATATTTAACGTCATAAAATGTGTTTCTAAAAGTTTTAAGCTTTAAAAAATGTATCATATTCAATAAAACTTTAGCTTTTCTGTTTATGCTACATAAACAAAAAACATTCAAAATTTAAATGCAAAAAATTACTCACAGTTACATAATGCATTAAATGTACACCATAATAACGCTTTCAAAGAATGGTACAATGTTTAAAATTGCCCACTAGGGGCAGGTTCATTAATGTAGCCTCTTAAACCCATGCCTGTTAAAATCCCTCGATGCCAATAAGGAATAGTGTTCCTTAAGGTCCCGAAACTCTTGATAAATAGAAAGCTTCCCACCCTTTCACTACCTAATAACCGCCATAAGCTCACTATATAACCGAAGTAATAACTCGCCCGTCTGCACATTGGTATTCAGCAGGCGGTTTCGCCACTCCGCTATATCTTTTTATATCTTCGCGTGGGCTTAATAAACGGCTATATTATATTGACCTTACGCCTAATCACAAATCTTCCGGTTCTAAAGCTGTTATTAGTTACGATATTTACTTAATAAGTATGTTATGCAGCACGTACGTGTATTATTATTGTTGTTTTTGTTGCAATTTTTTTCTTTAAACTCAAGATTAGTATACATATATTTCTATGCAATTACTTTACTATAAGTTGTTTAAGTCGATAAAAAACAACAATCCATATTTTGTATTTTCAATGTGGTGTTGGTAAAATCACCTACAGCAAAAGGATGAATTGAGCCTTATTTAAATCAAAGCACGATTTCTAAGTATTATCTTCTACCGCAATTCGAATTTCAATTATTTTTTTTCCTTTTAAAATAACTATCATATTCACTAGGACGTTTATCTACATGTCGCTTTAGGCTTTTAAGGTTAGAATACGTACTCAAATGTGACACAAAAGTCACTGGAGTATTTTTAAGTAATTTGGAACATACCTGAATATCTGTTACCAGAAATTACCACTCGTTCAACTCGCTCCAGCCAGTCTCCGATCGGTCTATCAGCGCCAATATCGCCTGATCACTTTTGTAATCCACTATGTCACTGAACAGATCATGAAATCGCTTCGTAGCAACAAACTGCCGCGTAAGTCGCTCCTTCAGATCTCCCCAAGTTCTGCACAATGGATAGGAACGCGCCGCCCATTTCTTAGCACGACCTTGTAAGTGAGTGAAAACTGAATTTCTTGTCTCGTAATCTGTCCACGAATTATTTTTCATGTCATATTCGATCTCTTCACACCACTGGCTTGCAGTAAACTGGCTATCGTCGGGATCAAACGGCGGAAGATAAATTTCATTAGCCTTCAGTTTTCTTTGTTTTTCTGTACTTGCAGGAAGATGGTTCAAATTTTGCATGCCCGCCATCATATTTCAAAAGAAAGGTGCCGTTGTCGGTGCACAAGGTTGAATACGAAGGCGGTCGGACGTTCCGCCATATTTTTCGAAATTTGCGTTTCAAAATTTGAAGTGAAATACCCTCGGTTTTGCGTATTTCGCACATTATTAAATTCACTGGAGGCTTGTGGGAGCAATCCCACCGCTGCTGTCGCGGATTCAACCGGATTTAAATCGTAGGGTAGGTCGTCACTATCCGCCATTTTGTTTTACTCCTTAAGTCAGTGCGCACAACCGGCGCAGGCGTCTCCACAATCGCAACTGAGCTGAAAGCTCGCTTCAGCTCCGATTCAACGCACTACTGACAGACTTGTCAATTTTCATAGACACTAGAGTTCGCAATCGCAATCACCAATCAATGGCGCCACTATCGTATTGTTGCCAGTAAAATAAATGAATAAATTAAAAAAGTCAATAAATTCCTAACATATATAATATAATAATTACATTACAATGTGTAATATAACATTATATTACATCCAAAAAGAAGTTTTATGCGCAAGTGACAAAAAATTCATAAAATACTACAAATAAATAATAATAAATAATTACACCGTATATTTACAATTCAACGTGATTCTCTTAAGAAATCTTAAATGGTCTTCTAAGTCAAACTATCTGTGAATCCTTTGACCTCTCTTTCGTCCCAAAAACCCTCCACGAATCACCATAAACGATATCAAAAGTGGTTTGCCTTCAATATTATGGATCAAACGTAAAACCTAACGTCCTTACGTGCTTTATTTTACTCGTTAAGGTGTTATAATATTACTCTTATTTTACGATCGGCCGGAGGGTTGCACCCAATCTTGCTGTGATAGTTAAATATCTCTTTAACATATTTTATCAATCTTGTAATATGTTTAATAAAGTGAAAGTATTAAGCAACTTCCTATCGCCGTGCAAGCTCTCTGATGGGAAGCTCAAACAGGAACGTGAAAAGGTTCTTCAAAATAAGAAAAGCTTAGGCTAAACTGGATGCTGGATTTGTCCAGTTGGTCAAATATTTGTAAAAATTACTTTATAATATAAAAGCGAAGGAGACATTATTTACGTTGTATTCAATATAATATTCTATTATCCTTATGAATTTAATAAGTAAGGTAGAAATTGGTTCGTTTATATTATAACCTAATAAGGTGTATGTCGTTGTATGGTCTTTTGTTCTTTCTTGACACATTTTTTTCCTCACATACTAAAATAATATACTTCTGTAATTTTATTTCATTTTTGGCATCAATTCCTCACATGATATCAAGATTAGATTTGAACAATAATGAAGATCAATTGAATCGGAATAATAGTGAAATAACGAGTATTCCATCATATTGAAAATGTATCATGTTTCACTTAGCAAATTTCTACTTTATTCTACGAAAGTCAGAGATAATTAAGAGCAAACGTTGCTCCTTATTTATTTTCAATACCTTTATACCCGCTTTACCAACTTCATTACCATTTAATTTCGCAAAAAATATTGACTAGGCGAGCCCGTCAAACATCCCGACTTTTTATATTTCAAAAGAACCCTTTGTTTAAACAACATGACATCAAAGCGTTATTGGCTGGCTCGTTTGTATGTGTGTGACGTCGAGAAAATTTTCTTTCACTTTCTTTGACGGAGAAAAGATATCTTGAGTAAATAACTTAAATAACGGCAAGAATATATTGGTTACTACAAAGGTTATGTCTTATTACGTTTGATATGACACATCTTTTTGTAATTTAAGTATTCATATTATATACATAAACATAACAATAAAGGATTTTTTAAGTAAAATATATAAATTGAGTGAATAAGTCAAACACAATCTTTCGAAACTCATTCATTCTTTAAGGAAAGGAAGGAAGATTAATTTAATTTAAATAATTTTTAAACATTGATTACACAATTTTACATTAACAAAAGTATGTACTGCAAGGAAAGTACAACATCAAGGAGTGTTATACATGTTTATCAGACCTAATATATACTTTTATGCTATATTATAAAGCTATTTGCTTGGTTCAACGCTCATTTTTGGAACTTTTAGTTCATTTTGTGTGAAGTCCATTTATCAAGGTAGGCTATAGACTAACATAAATATCATCTCGCTATTGTCAAATCGTGAGGCGCATTCATGAACCGTACTGAATAAGCTCTTTATGAATAAGCATTATATGAATCCTTATCAAAATAAAGTATTTGATTTAAATGAATATATTACAGGCGTTTTTAAAATCTCTCCGTAACAAAATCATCGTCAATATAACGCGCACTTTGCACATCTAGCGCTATCTTTATCACTTTAAAGGCGTGTGAAATCGACAGGCAAAGCTAGTATCCGATACAAGAAAAATAAATCTCTCAGGCTATAAAGTTTCAGCAAACACACAATCATTAATAACCACACTACTAAAAGTAATAAGTGTTCGGACGATCAATAGCCAAAGAAGAGTATAATTAATGACCAATCTCCGAGGATACCGGCACTTACTGTAATTAATTAAACTCAACTGCAAACGCAGCACGCGACTAGCGCCATCTCGTCGTCTTTTCATTGTTTTAACTTCTTCAAGGTATCTTTTAACTTAGGACTTGAGTCAAATACCTACTATTTCTCAAACGTAAAATCGTTAGCTACAGAAAGATAAGGCGTTCTATTTAATATAATATTAAATAATATGGATATTGGATATATACAATTTAATTTATACGTAAATAACACTAATACTTAACAATAACTAATAGTAAGCATATTGAAACTCTTAAAGGAATAATACAATTAGTATAATCATATTTCTGTATCATAAATTGAATGCTTTCATTACAGTCAGTCTCATTAAACACATTGACTACGTTATGTAATGTTATTCTTTTACTAATTGTACGTAGGCGGCACCGTCCATATAAATCTAAGTACGAACCGAAAAGCCGCTAAAGGAAAGTAATTAAATTTTATTAACATCAAAGTTATAACATATAAATGAAGTATATTAATTAGTGGTAATGGAGGCCGCTCATAGAAATTGCGATCTTAATAATTTTTAATTTAACCGCGAAGAGAACTTTCGCAATTCAGCCTAATGGAATCTTTTAACAGCAATAAATCTTGGTACCAATGAAATTGTATAAAAATTATGTAAATCGCCCTTAAATTTGAATGTCCAAAAAATTAATATCACTTTGGTATCTGAAATAATTTGAAATGTTTTTGAAAAATTTTCAATAAAATCTTTCCGAAATTGTGTCTTTAGCACTGTTATGAATACTGAAAAAGTGATTTGGAAATACTATGTGACAATACGTATCTTTGTTTTATATATAAAAGATGTAATTGAAAGTAAGTTCTTTAACGAAAAGTATCGTTCTAATCACGACTTTCAAACATTTCGTACTGCTTAAATACTCGTATAACTTAATGAAACGTTGACAGTGATTTTACCTTATTATGAAACCAATTTTGTACTCGTTTGAAGCCAGGATTCTTTCCTTTAAACCTCTGAATATTTTCTCTTGTTAACAGCATCTAAGTACCCACACCATATTATTAAAATGCGGAAGAAATGAACTTCTTTATTTCTGAATAAGAGAATCCCTTCAAAAGTCTATTCATCAGAAACCTTTTAAGTGAACTAATTGAGAGGTTCGAAGTTATCCTTGTAGCAATTTTTATATAACATAATGTTATTATATTAATTTGAAAAATGTAAGAAATTGTATTTGTAATAGAAATTATAATGTTTCTTTATGAGTTTGATATTTTCCGCAAACGAGAGTTGAGAACACATACCAATCATTATAATCAATAGAATCAGGCGTTACTTTATGGAAGTCCATAGTAAAAAACCCTCATAGACCAATCTACAAGCAATGCTCTGCGAAAAAACCCTGTAACTCGACGCACGCTTCGGTCCGACACCCAATCATACTCAGGATGTTTCCTCTATGAACAGCGTTCGATGAGGGTAGTTCGTAGTATGATGATGAAGATCGTATGATGAGTATTTGATTTTTTTAAACACCAAAAAACTCTTGCCACGGCGTAGAAATAGTCATTTATCCGTGAATATATTACACGTTCCAGGTTTTATTGAATCTTATGGATTATAATTAAAGGCCAAAGTAATTGTGCTATACAGTAGCAGGCTTAACGGTATGGAAGCTTTAGACTTAATCTCTTCTGTATAAGGGACGAGGGGCCTTGTGTCTTATCTGATCGATCGCCTATAAATCTTGTAGTTGTAGTTGTGTATGTAATAATAGAATATAATAGAAGAATAGAAGAATCGTTTATTGCCCTTATTAACATACTGATTAACTTATACTTATTTAATCTTAAAACTAGACTTAATCAACAATCATAAAGTGGAAACTACATAATAATGAAAAAAAAAAAACAAATTTATTAAAAAAAGAAAGATAAAACATTAATAAAAATCATTAAAATAGGGGGGAAAAAAAAATAAATTTTTTCCCCCCAAGGGGGGGAAACCGGCCCCCCCCCCCCCCGGGGGGGGTTATTCCCCACCCCCCGGGGTTTTTTTTGCCCCCCCCTTTTCCCCCCAAAAAAAAAAAAAAAAAAAAAAAAAAAAAAAAAAATTTTTTTTTTTTAATATAAGAACGTATAAATGTAATAAACTGAAATTGGAAAAAATTGGGATAAATATAAAAAACAGAAAAAAAAAATAATTATTAAATTTGCTCAAATTACTAAAGGGAATATACAAAATTAAAATTAAGAGTTAAGAGTATGCGGCAGCAAAATCGTCACGCTGTTTCTGAAGGAGAAAATGCTTAATCTTTGATTTAAACGTTGTAAACGCAACGTTGTAATCAGAGCGTTATATAAAGATAGTTTGAAAAGGATTCCATAATGTTAAACTTTTATTTACTTATACTACCAGCCAGGAACCAGACTTAGATAGAAACGGTGGCCTTATAGATATTTCAAGGGTAAACAAAACATTGTATGTAGAAACATTTAAGCGATAGATACGTATGCCAGAGTGACGAGTGCTCAGCTGAAGAGTGAGATGAACAAACAGGGGCGCTGGAACGTAATGTGTTTGCGTTGCAGGCTCTATGATAGACGTGTGCAGAAAAATGGCCCAAATCTCCCGTTTTAGCGTTTTATTACTATTTTAAAATACGCTATCTGTATAGTGTATTGAATCTATCATTTAAATTATTGAACAATTTTATTATTTAACAGTTAGATTTTTAGGTTAAGATTTTTCTTTTCAGAAAGTGATTCATATTTTTTATTCAATTTAATATTGCTATTCACATTAACAGAATCAAGTTATATAAAGTTATTCTGGTAGTTATTATATGAAAACAATAAAAATGTGTGCATTTTTTTTCTCAACATTTCAACTCAAAATGTAACACTCCATGTCCCCTGTGAATAATTTCAAGAATGTATTATTATTTACATACTGCCTTGCGCTTGGATACAGAGGACTAAACACGTGTAAGTTGTAGCTTGAGTTTAGTGTGACAAAGCTGGAGTTCTGCACAATAGTAGTAACTAAATATGGAGCACACTGTTTAGGGATGGAGAGATACCGTTAGACATACAAAGCATTAATTATATAAGGTTTACATGCATTGATATAAGCCATATATTCATAAATCGCTATCGCTTTTCCCATGCAGACGTGAGGTCCATACGTTGTGTACATTGAGGACCCTAATTTAACTCTCGGAAAGTCACTGTTTATTTTACTTTGCACCGGACTCGACTAAGTTATTCTCTGTTCATTATGATATCCGAACCAGTGTCGGGTTAATTAAAAAGTTCTGTTATGAAAATTGTTGCACTTGTATTTAATAAATATAGCCTTTGTTAGGTTTTATGAATTGATTTAATATTATGATTAGTTATGTGCCAGTGCAATCATTTGAGGCACATGTAGTGTGTAGATATTTCACATTTCTGTGATCATAAACATTGGAAATATAAAACGACAATTTATATCTAAAAAATAAATGAAATCGATGTAAGATAGAAACATGAGCACTGTTCGTTTTCAACAATGTAAGATCTTTACAACCCAACATCTCATTTAACGTGACCAAGATATTTGCAGGACTTTACGGCGTTATAAAGCCTCGCCCTCGCGATCATTACTTAACACCATCATTTCTGTTTAGAGGGCACACCTTTGTCTACAAAGTCGGTTAATTTATGGCGCGTCACACCAGCCTGTCTTATTCACCCGCTTTGAATGGGGAAAATTTGTAATTGCTCCATTTGTTTTGTTGAGCGGTGGGTTTTGGCTTGTCTCTGCTATTTATTTGACGGTACTTAAGTGTCAATATAATACTCCTGTTTTATGTCTGTATATGAATAAATCATAAGCAATCAACAATTAACCACACAAGGCGTACTATAATTATAAGGTAACGTGATGCAAGCCTTTATAGCCAATACACTATTGTATTATAACAATTATATAGGTAGGTAGGCCATAAATATCGTAAAAATGTTATAAAATCAATAATAATTTTATTCCTAACACACGATGCTATCACAAGAATTTGTTCAGAGGTACGTTTTGATTATATATTGTAATATATATTTTCTGGATAATTTTATTCGCTTGTTATTTACATAAATCGTAAAGCTTTATTATTTAATAAAGAAATATATGTATAACTGTTTATTTAAATACATTCGGCCTACAATCGTTCTTTTTGAATACGTTATCGATAAATATATTTAAGTCACAATATTTTATTCGCTCAAACATTGAAATAGACCGGAACAAACACCAATACAAAACCACTCATCAAAATCGGGATTTTCATAGACGACTTCACAAGTATATTTGCCGAGATTCCAATTTAACTCTCGCTTCGTAAAATCCAAGCAATGTTTGTTTGTTTATTCACAAATTCGGCTTCACTTTCGTTTGGAACCTCGTTTTGGCACACGATCTTATACACAAATAGGTAGGCTGCCAACTAACTTTCACTTTCTGGCTGAGTGCCAATTCAGGGGTATTGGTTCAGTTTCATTTCACAAATATACAGTTAAGAAAAAAGTAAAATCGCAGTTCATATTTTGGTAAGAAATGTACAAAGCTTATAATTTACAAAATAAAACTGGAGAGTCTAAATCAGAGTGCTACAAAGCGCACAGTCCATAATAATTTTTAAATTATTGATTCAGATCTATTTATTTTATTCCGTTAAATTTATAACCAAGTTGAACACTCAACAATCCATTCTACAAATACACAAAAGGTTCTGTTTAATATTAAAAAAATGCTTTTTTGAATTTGTAACTATTTTATATTGTTTATTAAATAGATAATCAATATCATATATTCTTACCGCAACAGAAAGGTTATGGTACTTCAAACCACATTGTATTTAAAATCTCCATCTCTTTCTATTGTTAAAATGAGCATTGATTTGAAAAGCTCAGAGACATGACATACTCGTATATATTTTTATAATTGCCTCTAGTCTATATAAGTATTCCACCAACATTTTTGTGTATAGATTGGAGGACAGTTGTCGACTATTCAGCTGTAGCTTTCATTTGATTTCGATTTTGTTGCGAAGTCCTTTCAAAACGGTTGGCTCTAGTAAATTGAATACTTCACTTCTTTTATTATTGAAGTGTCGATGCATATCGAATTTGAAGGAAAAGAACAAAGTACAACGCTTGTCATGAGTCTTTTTAACTTATTTTACCGTCTTTAAAATATTGTTAAAAAATAAAATTACACCAACATCAAATAAGAAAATTAGCAATACTCTTATCAAAACTACGTTTTTGCCAGATTATGAAACTTGAATAATACGGTTACATTAATTAATTTTGATAGCAAATCCAAGTTACTAGGTACTTTTCTTTACTAAGCAAAAAAAAAGTTAATATATTTGTTTTTATATTATTTTCCGAGTTTTATTTTAGTGGTTGTTACATATTTTTCCTACTCCTATTATTTTCCCTCTTAATAAACAAATAAAACAAATAATAATTGGAAATCTAAAAAAATACTATGTTTGCAGAATTGAATGAATCATTATGCTATTAGATTTACGCAACTACTATGTATATGGTTAAGATAATAGAATCACGAAAGCCAAAACAGTACTAACTAATGAACATAAAATTATACGCGTACAGTCCTATGTTATCCTTATTAGCACAACTTGTATGTTCGCTATGTGTATTACAATGTAATAGCTTTGATCAACACTCGTTATTATAAAATAAGCGATTACCTTGTACCGAGTTGTTACAAAAGACGACAAAATATTGTAAATCTCGGTTAGGTACAAGCTCTGAATTTTATAGAAAATGAAGAAACCTTTTATTCTAAGAATTAAACATGTCATCAGTAGTGCAACATTCATTTGATACTACTAGTACTTTGATACTATATTTAAGTTAAATATTAACTTCACCTTTAAGGAATTGTTTTTGAAGAGGTATTTTTCTATATAAATACTCCAAAAATAGATATCAGATAATCATTTACACCTTAGAACAATTTTAAATGTTTAGTTTTTGGAACATTTTTCAAGCTTGTTCCGCTTCTTTATCATGTATTTATAGTAGCAATAGTATATGATAGACAAGTATCTTAATAAATGTATAGAGTAGTCTTTGAATAATCTCAAACAACAACACAATCATTTTGTTTGTTATCCTTAAGTTGTAAAATGTTGTAAGTTTTGTTAAGTGAGTTAAACTTTGGGACTACATAAGACTTATATATACTTATACATAAGACTTATAGATATCATTATATATTTTTAGTAAATTATCACTAATTGCTTGAATTTTCCTTCTTTTTTAATGAATATACAAACCAAAAATATTTAATACTTTTTGTGCGTTAGACTTTTTGACGTGTATTAGTGTCAGAAGTGTTGTTCAACAACGGAAAATAAATAGGTAGTATAATGATTGATTTTTTAATATTAATATAATAAAATGACTTCATAGTGTTAATATAATAAAAATAATATTGTGACACAATTTTACATTTTTGCCCCAATGGTTCATTTTCATTAGCTTCGATTTCATTAGTTTTAAGCAATCTTTTTACAAATTACTCTTGAGTCGTGATTTATAAATTGATTTACCTAACTATTGTTATCTGATTACGAAACGAAAAACGAAAAATGAAAATCTCTATTAAATCTATTGTTTACTTCACTTGCAGTCCTTATAATATTAATAATTACGATACAATTCTTGCTCAATTTCCCTAGTTTCATCAAGTTATAACCGTTAAGTTAGCAATAAAGCTGGTAATAATTTACCTATAACGTGCGTTGTCTCTATAGCGAATAACCCGACTCGCTATAAAACGCACGCGTTTGCGCGATTATGGTGTAGGGATATATCGCAATGTTTATTGTCGACTGTTAACTACATTGAATTGAGAAAAATGAAATAGTATTTATAATTGTGTTTCGCTTTATATTATTGAATAATTACAATTTTAAATGTTTCGAAAATATTTTCATTACTCTTGGTAATTCTAAGGAAAAGGAAATATGTGTAAAAGGAAAAACGTCTTATTAGGTGTAAAATTTTTAAATTTTCATATAATTCATTGTAATATACTTACATTAACTATGATACAGTTTGTGAGTATCTTCTAGTTTCATAATTTTGAAAACGATATTAAAACGAAATCTGAGTTGGGAGAAACATTTGGAGGTTATCAGAACATGTCCCGGTGATACCCTACAGTCGGTAAGATCATGCGATAAGTGTTTCGTTCCAAAATGGGACGGAAAATCCACAGCTTCATTAGCATAGCGGAGTCAGCACTACCTTTTATTTGTAGACTTAACTTATTTAACTCGGAAAACGAATTTCCTTGTAAATGTATTTCGTGGGTGAAGTTGGCTTCAAGAATTTCAAAAAGTAAATTTCGATTTTCGAAAAAGGAATATCTTTCGGAATATTATTCCGAAAGTTAATTTTGATGCGATCTATGAAGGTGGTCTTATGGCGATCATTACAATTATATTTCTTTTAATAATTTCTAATTTTGGTACAGAATTTATTTTAATTATAATTTATTTACTGTATTGAAGTACTAACGCACTATCTTTCATTTTGATCATCTTTAAGCTCCAAGTATATAATATCTATAAATCGGATCACAGATGTTATTTATCAAAGATAATTATATTCAAATTTCCTCATGAAAATGTTTAATTTGTGTCCTTGAGTCTAATTGTATTTGATTTTACGCAAAGCAAAATTAGATTAAAGGTATGACTATCTCAAAATGAGCCCATCAAAGTTTCGCAAGATTCTATCTTTATTTGAAAATGGAATTGGAGGAAACTTTTCAAGCTAATGTAATATAACGATGCCCATTCCATTTTGGCAATAATTTATATTTCAAGATTTGATACGTTTGACGTCCCTGTAAATTAACTACGTAAATAAATTTGGAATCTTTGAGAGAGATTATATTAAAATTTAAACTCGTTTGTATAGATAACAAATTTATTTGAGCCATTTAATAAATATATCGTATGATGTTTATATTAAAGTACAGGTAAAGCTCATATAAGAATCTGGAGAAACATTAAAATAATCAGAGGCAGAAATTACGAAAATAATCTTAGTCTATGAATTTTATTAAATTCTGCATTTCTATGGTCTCTTGGATTTCTATTTACGATTTTAATTTTAGTACATTCCTTGTAAGTAAGGAAACTTTGAAGTTTGCAGCAAGTGTATTGGTTATTCTATACGTCAAGTTCCAAGCCGTGGGCCGGAGCGGGCTGTCAGTGGGCTGTCACTCACATTAGGCCTCTAGCGGTGTAACATGCCCAAAGTGTTTGTTATTGCATTGCATACGAAACTCTAGAGAACTTTTTTCTTTTATACATTTCTAATGTATCTGATGATCTTTATAGATTTTATGAGATAATTTTTTCTAGTGTCAAATATGTCCTTAAACATCTTATTCGATATTTTTAATATCTACACAATAACTGTAAGTTGCCGTTTTTTTATTCGATTATTTTTGTAAGATTCCCGACATAACAATAATATTAGTATTTTGGATTCAAAATTACAACAAAAGTCCAAAACAGAGTTACATACTTCTTTTAAACCAACACCTTAGCTGAATTTTAAATAATATTATACAATGTTCTTATTCTAATCTTTATTCTGCTTATTATTTATCTATTTTCATCCGATCAACGCGCCTTCGATTTTCACTTGAATTTCAGACCATTGCTCCGAAGACAAAATCACCATTAAGTTAAAGGGTAATTAAACCCGGCGAAACTTCCTTGTCTCGCCTGCACGGCGCTAACACACTGTTTTGTGGGTTAAAATATACGATACAGCGGTTTGAGGTCTCAAAACACTCTATTGACAGTCTTAATGTCTTAACAGAGAACTTTCTATCGGAATCTTATAACTTAACAGTCGATGTTCAATACGAATAAAATATTCACTCTTTATAAAACTTTTCTACTGAAATGTTTTGTTTTATGTGTTTTAGTATATAGTCCGTCGATTATATAAAAGAATAAACAGTTTACACTACTGCCTTCAATCCTATCAATATTTATTCAAAATCATTATATAATTGAATTTTAAATAAAATGTCACTTGACAAACGAGAGAAACTATCATATAGCAATTGAAGCTTTCTGTTTGTATATAATTCATCTAGCAACGTGTAATTATTTGAATTTAGTACTTTTAAAACATTGATATTTTACAACGGCCTTTAAGACATAAGGTCATGCACCGATTACATACAAATATTATGAGCCGTAAAATATGCCATGAAATTCGAACATTTTATAGCTTGCCTAAATGCCACAGACCTTATTATGGCTACAACAAATCTAAAGTTTAACAGGCATTCAAAGATCGTGCACGTCGGTTTATTTTAAAAGATTTATTTCGGTATTGCAAGGGAGTCACCATAAGTAGGCAATAAGACACTAAATATCTACAGTTCATATAATATGTTTTAAAATTATTTAATTTGAAATAAATTTCCGTATTTTTTTATATAAATTAGTGTCGAAAGAGTCGTTTGTACCACACGGTAACAATTTGAACGCAGCGGAGGCAAATTGGTTCCTTTCATGTCAATTTCCGGAATGTCTCATTACAATCGGTAGTTGCTCCTTGTTTTGTCGGTTCACAGAATCGCACTTAATTATATCGCTAAGTATCTAGGAAATAGAACTTTTCTACGGTAATTTTGATATGAACCTTGGCTGTTATTAAGATTATATTCATAAAAGTTGTCATCAAAATCAGTGATAAAATTGTATTATTGTCGTAATCGAAAAATAGTCGTGTAATGTAGAATACATTATTTTCTTTCTATAAAGTATCCATTCCGAGATTCTTACATCTCTAAGAATGCACTTCTTTTGTTTTCTTAGCAGCTATTAAATGTCTTCGATTCTCCAATGTTAGCGACAGTGCACTAACAAGAAACGTAACACCGGCTCCTTTAAACAGGTTTATTTACTTCGACCAATCCACTGTCTTATAAATTGGAACGAATTCTTCACAAAGTACTTTTAATGAGACCTTCGAGAGCTGATGCGAACTTTTTTCGATGTCTCTTTCTTACCCGGTTGAATATCGTCTTTTTCACTTTAGCATCTGCGATCAATCGAGCGATCAAATTGAAATAAGATCTACTGTATTTCAAAATAAAGAACCCCTCATACGCTGCTGTTTCATCATTTACCTGTCAACGTTTGATTTTTATGCGTCCTCGATTTGATTGGCGTATACCTACTTACATTTCTTATTTCCTTTTACGTTCCTGCTATTACCGGTAAGATTTTGTCGCATGTTTGTTGTTATTCACCTTTCAATATCAAGAAGAGATATCATATGAAGATATAGAATATTATAATTAATGATATTAAGGAAGCAGTAAGGTCGTCTTTTGAAGAATTTGGATTAAGTTAATGTGAAGATCTTTGTTCAAGCACGTCAGACTTGTATAAAGTGCAAAACTGTAACCCAAGTACTTTAAAAAAGTATTCATTCGAATGATTTTGTTCAATATGAGTTTTAGTTTAAACCGCAGCAGTATCGTTGAATAGGATCGTCAAGTACCAAAATTTCGAGTCGCAAGTTGGGCGGAAAATTCTGGAACAAATTCGATTTCCAACATCTCGAAACTTGAAGAGCCGCCGCCGTCATCTGTCAATGGCAGAGCCGGATTTACTTTTAAAATGCGTCATTATTTTTTTATTAGAGTGCGTGAGAAAAAAATGTACTTATTTCGCGCTCCGCTGGACTGAAAATGTGACATCAGTGAGTGTGAAGGCGTAAGACGAGAGTATGAGCACAGTACAGGCAACGATGTAAGATAAATCATAATCTTAAGATGGATCAAATGTTTTCAAATAAAATTGCAATTATGAGTAAAAATGAGTATTACTCATAGACACCTTATATTATAAGACAAATTAAGATTGCTATCGTAGACAAGTATTGAAAATATATAAGTATTTACAAGTATGGATTCAAATCGACCATGAAAGAAAAAAAACTTTATCAAAAATCAAATAGTTTCTGCGGTCTCATAACCTAGATGCTGAATTTTGAGATCTAGGACGAAGATGGAGCTGCATGCTAGTATTTAATATTATTTACAAATCCGTAGATATATAGATTACAGATTTTTTCCGTAATCAAAGTTTTTATTTATATCATGTGTATAAGTGTATGTTGAAATTTACGACGCACAGTATCTCACTCTGTTTACGGTCAGCGGGTTTTATTTGAGTGACATATAAAACAACGCGGTAAGTACTGTATTAGGTCATATCGGGATCGCTATAACCAGGCTAAAAGCTTTTCTTACGTTATTTCTGATTTTATAGTCCTATTTAAGTGACGTATATATAACTTTAAGTAAGGATTCTGGTAACAAAAAGCTTTTAGTCATTTTGGTACTGAAATTAATCGCTTTTGAACCATTGATAAATACAGTGTCAAAGCACTTAATCTCTACTATTACAATCTACAGAAATGTCTGTATCGTAAATACATGTATGATATCCGATAGATATATACCGAAATTTATTGAAAGTATTAAAAATTGATAGTTTCAATTAAATGATGTTAGTAAACTAACAAAGTATGAATTATGACAGAGTAATCCAATAGCTGCTTTCAGATAATACTGGTTTAACTGAATTTAGATTGGATTTCATTACTTTTTACGGCGGAAGAAATGTGTTGCGAGACTTGCATTTCTTTACATTTATGTAACCTATGTATGGGAACTCATCTCATTTTGTAGGAGATAACATAACTAAGTTGTGAACAAGGATCTGTAAACATTCTTTTGTTTTTTAAATGATTAATAGAAACTAAATATGTTAAAACTTGGTAGGTAGTCGCTACTCTTAGTTAACTATTTGCTCCCTCATTTTTGCCACCGTTCATAGAGAGACCCGAGCATATATAGTTTTTCTCAGTCCATGGCTTACAACACAAACATATGTAAGTATTGAATAAAATGCGCAGTTACTAAGATGGAACAAACAAACACTCTCTTCAACGTTATAATATTTTAAAGAAGACTAAATGAACTATCAGTACATAATATCTGTTAGATAGTTTAGCAGTGCTATGCTATTTCATGTCAAGTACCACTAAACTTGTATATTCATATCTTTAAAGTTTAATTTTGATGATACGTGAGTAGAGTTAGTTACAAATTTAAGCGACGTTGATTTGTAAAATTCTGAAGTGCATTGTTTAAACTTTTCTAAGATCTTTCACAAAAAAGCCCGAGTGTTTTCAAGAAAATAAAGTACTGTACTGGTTTGTCGACCTGTCGGGGGCACTTTTGTACTCGCGAATTATTTATAATTAAATTTAAAATTAGGTTTTAGAAATGACTATTTGTGCACGTGAGTTTCAATCCTGACACCCATGAAAATATTAACAATTAATATGTTTAATTAGCCGAAAAATAAACAGTGTTGTTAAAAACATTGATATTCGCATGAGGCTCTCAGGTGTCAAAGGCGAATTTAATGATGTGGCAACACAGCCACAGTGTAACGGTAGAACGTTGTGCCTTTGTTAATTATTGTTATTATGTTCATTAATTTGTCATTTCACGGTAGACTGTGTGACGGTGATTTGGAGTAATGGCAGCTTAACAATCAATCACAACTGGTTTTACTTGCTGTTAAAGCCCAAGTTTAATGTCAATGAGTTTTTAGATTATGTTATTATCTATTGTTATTGTATTGAAATTATTAGGAGAGATTGATGTTATTTTTTTTACAAATAGTAGGAAATATATTTTTATTTCATTACTTTAATATATAATAAGTATGTATTTATACTAATAGTAATATATTTTATTTACTTATGAGCAATAACGGAAAAATTGTGTTGTTATCTGTAATATTATAAAATACATACCCACAATATAAAAATCGATGAAAACTTATGATTTCTAATAATACCATGAAGGTATTACTAACTGAAATTTCCTTCGAAGATTTGGGTAGTTAATGTAAGAATGAAAGGGTTTAAGGACTGAATTGTTCACATAAATCCGTGGTTATTTTAAATCCCCTGTGCCCTCAAGCCGCGAGGGATAGAAAAGTGTTCCACTGCCTTTTATTAAACTATATGTAATCGCTTTTTTATTGTGACTCAAAATATTGAAGCAAAAACGTGAAAGAAATCTTTTTTTATTTAATTACATATTTACAATTTTGTAAAATATCCATACATAATTATTTGCAAGCTGAAGTACAATTGAAACCGACATGGTGTGGCTGGAGATACTATAAGATACTTTAAATAAGGAAATGCCTATATCTTGCAGTAGAAATCGTTCGATGACGATGAATATCTTTGTGAGATTATAGTACATTTTTCAAATAGACGTGGGAGCAAATATTTTTAATAATGGTTGTTGAAGTTATTTTAACAATTTGGTTAAGTTAATTTAAAATTCAATCCCAAAAAATGTCTGAATAGTAAGTAGTTTCAAAAGCGTTCAAAGTTTTTACAGTTCAATGCATTATCTAAAAGATCTATAAAAGAGAACATTGATTTTATGGTTTCCCATCTGCGCTAGATAACGGCTTAAAATAATGACAATAGATAGAACGAGCGCCTTATTGCTTTAAAAACTTCAATGGATGATTTTTATAATACTTTTCATAAGCTTCATAGCAAAGAGATGGGACGTTTTATTCCTTCTATCATATGTATCTACTTAACGTAATTTATAATAAAGACTTCTCCGGTATTCCCAAATCGGTTAAAACATAGTAAATAATTATAAGAAATAATCTAATATTATTTTGCAAATAATCGTTACTAATACAGAAAAATACACAGCTAGAAGTTAAAGGTAAGTTTTATATCAAAATTCAGAAATTCATGGTACGCGGCGTATTACCGATCGCGAGGGAAACAGTTTCAAGATTGATATTTGATCCTTTGGGGTCGTGTAGCCTCCAGCGGGAAATGAACCGACAGACTCGTAAGAGACTATCCCATGCTAAATTTTTATGCTGATATATAGTTCTATTTATTTGTATGTGATCGCTTACAAACTCATCAAATACATTCGTTAACATAAATCATTATAAAAAGGTAAATTAATAAAAGTTGTGATATTTTGGCGTGGAAATAATATTATTTTCAAACGAAGTTATGAAGCTATAATACAATTTATAATACGGTAGAGTTCATAAAATTATTTCGAGTCAAGATGAATGAGGAGATTTTTTTCTTTCACTGTACAATGTCATTGTTCTTACTAATTATGAAACTCGGAGAAGGCTGACGTCTTGACATAAAGAACTTTATAACCGCTATTTAAATTTGAAGCAATTTTCATTTCGCGAACACTGTTTTACTTTGAAAAATAATCTATTTGAGTGAATTAAATCTTATGAAAAATCAAAGTTTGACTGTTCAAGACTTAAATCATCGTTTAAATTGTACCAATATACTAGCAAGTGTTAAAAAATGACATTTATATATTTTTAGCCTAGTATCAAGAATTTTTCATTTAAAAGTTTACTAAGTTTGTAAAATTCTTTACAAACATTACACATAAGAAATTTACAATATAGAATAAAAAACTATGTATGTATGTATTTTAAATTATAATTCTTTAAAATGTGGTAAAAGCTACATGATTGCATAAAAACAATTGAACAAAGGACACGACGCTAATAAAATAAAGCATTTAAAATACATGTATACTTTATCGACACCGCTAAATCATTATTGAACAGCAAATATTTCGGTGAAAAAACAATTGTTAGACATTTAATTGAGCATTAAAGCAATGGGCAGGCGAAAGGGGAAGCGAGCACCAGATGTGTTATAATATTTGTAAGAGTTATAAGGTATCATTTGTATTACTTAATAACAACGGTCATTTTCAATGTTGAATTAAAATTGTAACATGTTTGTGAATTTGTGTTGAAATATTTCCCGCATTTAGAGTCGGAAGCAAAACGATAGTTGCAACTGCAATCTTTTCATAAATATGCTTAAAAAAACCAAATCACTGGTGAAACCAATACTCAGCTACGCCATGGGATGTCGTAGCAACCTGTAGCGACTACGAGTTACGGTGTTTCTTACCTGTTTCGCCTTATATATATATCTACTTTTTCTTTTAATCGGTTTGAGTTTTACCTGTAACGAAAAGAAATAATATGATTATATAATTTACACAGTGTAATAAAAACACGAGGACATTATTTTGTATTATGGTTACGTATTAATGTGAACCTTCATTGAAACCACGATGGTTGAGTTGTTTTGGCAATTTAAATATATATTTAAGAATACTGATTTCATTGTAATCTACAGAATGCTACAATAAAGAGTTCCATAAGCGTACTAGTATTTTTATTACAGCGAAGAGTAATTTATAAATTAAACGCAAGTCAAACTTTAGCCATCTTCCGCGATAAAAACGTTTTACTTTTATTATTGAATTTATGCCTATCTTAAGCGAAAAGTGAAATTACTTTTATAAAACTTTTACGAAGTTCCGAATTTTATAGAAAATTTTATTGAATATCGTTTTAAGTATACAAAAAGTGTTGAAAGAAATACGAGTTTGATCTTTTGAATTTCTTATGAAAGTAGATACAACGTTGTATTAAATAAGGTTAAAAATAATCTTTATGGTCTATTTGTCTAGGATCTAACAACTGTAGTGTTTTAAAATTGGTTTAACAAATAAACATAGATTTTATAATTCTATGCCGATGATTTTCAGTTAAAATTAATACTTGATTGCGCAGCGCCACAATTCTATTCGTATTAATGATAATATGACCGCTGATCTTTATCATGAATTAAAAATAAGCTATACTTGCATAAACCAAAGATAATGTTCATTTGAATACAAATAATATTTAAAAAGCATTATTACCTATGAAAGTGTACAGATTATATTCCAGTGAGCTAGCGTGATCAGTGGGCTTCGAATACTCATTAAATTGTGTTTATTTTGGCCACCCAACCGCGACCCTTATGGTCCACTAGCCTTAGATTAAACAGACAATATTGACTTTTATTAAAATATATCAATCAATATTCAAAGGTCATTTGTCAGTGTGGTTTAATTGCTATTTGGGTAAATATAAGCGACAAGCAACTCGTGACTTTGATTAAGTAGAAAATAGTTAAAACCATGATGTAATTATGTATAAGGTACTTTACGTGGTATATTAACAATAATATCCCTATCCTATCCAAATTAGAAATGATGTTCCCTTTATGTATATTTAACTATACATATGTTTTAATAATATACCCTAAGTTACATAATTAATACGTGAGAATAAAATACTTTAAAGTAATTTGTGAAGACGCAAGTTATACAATTGTACGTTAAAAAAACAGTGGAGCCATCAGATTTAATCAGTGATCAGTAAATAAACTGTATTTTTATTATTTATTCATTCTTAAAAGGCAACATGATGATACTTCTTCGGTTGACTGGATTCATCAAGTTGTTTTTTTCACCGCACGACCAAGTGTTACATTACGCACATAAAAAGAAAACTTCATTATTCGTCGTCGTGCATTTACCCAGTAAGCCAATACTGCTCAAATTAAACATTTATTTAAAACAGAGGTCATTTATCACTGGTCACTCTGACTTTATTGCTGTTTGTGTAAATATTATATATCGTATGTTGATTTAGGTTGTTTGGCGTTTAAATTTTTTCAGTACTCCATCAGTGCTTATCAGATATTTTATAAAATAATAATAATAATTAAATAATAATATCATAATTAAAATATATAATAGGTCAGTCATAAAAATATGTACATTAGTATATTACTCAATGAAATTACAAAAATAGTGATAGGATTTAATAAACCAATCTTTTATAAGAGGCACGTTTTAAGATAGCAAATCCTTTAAACTATAAAAATTGAAATATAACGAAGTTTATTTTATTTACTTCAACTTAACATAAACAAAATATTATAAAGGTAAAAATTCTTTGTAAACTAAACGATTAAGCATGCAGCATTCATGTTTATCACAAATGTCGCAGTACGGAGCAATTTGCAAACAATTATGGTGTCGGCACACGATATACTCAAGGCTAGTGCACTTCACGTGTGTTCACAAAAGCACTCCGATGGTAATTGAAAAGGAATGAGTCATTTTAATAGCTGTCTTTATCATTGTATATTTTACTCTTTTACATTTTGAAAAGTTTTAAAATAATATACACTTTTAATATTACACTGATGACAAAAAGGCTCTGACCATTTCTGATTTGTTGAATGTGGCCTTTATGACATTAAAGACAATAATCAGTGGTACATGCGGAACTGTATTTCATTATGCCAATTTTAGTATAATTATCAAAGTTTATAAGTTTTACAGTAACTAAGAGCAATTAATTAACAAAATACCAGTTAAATGAATTGCGAGTCCATATTAAACTATCGTTAAGGTTGTTTATGTTTAATTAACTTTTTATGGAGTAGTGTGGCGTGCCAACCTATGTTAATTCGTTTTGTTCGCTATTTCATCAAATGACATAGATAAATAGGGTTTTCACACAACTTTGTAGAGATAAATGCTATGGGATGAGAGATCATATAGTAGATCACATTCACAGTAGAGAAAACATTTTTTAATTCAACAAATAGTTATAATTAACACTGTACTTATGAATGCCAAATAATTTTCTGATTACTTTCGACATTTATTGCTACTTCATATATATATAAAAAAATTACATTTATTCCTTTGATTTGCAAAGGCGAGTAGAACGGACGAAGAAGAAGTGTGTATTGTCTTTATCTAATTATATATCATTTAATATTAAATTTCTATTTTTGTTTTGTTTTGAAATAAAAGATATACATACATACATACGTAATTTATATATCCTATTTTAAACTATACTATCGAAAATTTAAAAATATATATACTGACAACCCTACGAATTAGTAATTAAACTGAACATAAGTTTCGTGGCGCGGTAGCGTGTTAGACTTCGCAACAATATTATTGTGACAATACATCAATTTACCACTTCACATCGACATAAACACAACTTTAATTATTTTTTATGTCTGACACGAATGTTTAGCAACATTTTTATCAAAAGGTGACTTTTAACAAAAGGCAGATATAAACAAATTTGTGTAACCTTGTTAAATTGATAAGTCCTTTCCCTAATCAATCGTGTATACAGCAGATAGTTTAACTTCAATCATATGGAGAGCGTCACTACATACGACGATTGACGATGTTTGGAAACTAAAAAAATCTTAGTTTGCTAACGAATAAATGATATCATTACCCCTAATAAGTTCAAAATAAATAAATCCTTTGTTATATTACATCATATTAAAACCAGCTTATTAAGGAATCGAGCAAAACTATTCGACTGCGATCTTTAGCAAAAGGGAAAGTACTCGTAAAACTGAAACTTTAACCATAATATAGAACTAAACCACGGTTGCCCAATTTAGGAGTTTGAAGCCGTCTCTAAATCTATTCTAATGGCATATACAACTTCATATAACCGCAAAAGGGACGATATGCTTTAAGTAAATTAAATTCGACTTTAATTAATACGTACAATATTTGTCTGTTCTAGCCATTCCTCTGCTAGTTGGAAGTAGACTATATGTTAAATCTTAATTATACGTTAATTAATTAATTATATTCTGTTTTTCGTGATTGAAACGATTATATTTACATATAATAAATAGGTCACAACTTTGATTATCCGTATCCTTAAATGCTTAAGAAGTTACGTCAAGGATTATTATTGTACATGTCCGATACAAGCGAAAAGACATTACAATAAATAAACATATAAAATTCAGAGGCATTTTTATTTTGTACGCTAGATGCTTTTTATCAAGAAACAAGTGAAGAACCAATATAAAATATAAATAAATTCCTAGCCCTTGTTGCCAGGCCAGTGAATTATTCTCAGAGAAGTAAACCCAAAAACAGTCTCGAAGGATCTCAATGCATAACTCTAGAGCCCACGTAAGGGATCCGTCTTCCGAGTCGTTAGAGCGAATAATGTTTCCAACTATTTATTTAGAACACCCCATTGTGAATTGAAAAGTAGATCGAATAGCAACACTGCCTTTGAGACGTATTTTGTTTCGTCGAGCGTGTGTTTTTGAGAAACTTGGAAATAGTGCCTTCTATGCATATGCATAATAGAGCAGAGGTGATATTAGCATAATAAATCACAACGTTAAAGTCGTTATCAGTAAACGTTGAAACAAGTACTGTTTGGGATTCCATTATCATTGTGAGAGTTTCAACTGAAAGCTTAGAAAGTTAAAAACAGTTAATGTTAAAGTGATCGTTTAACAAATAGTAATCGTTCACCAGTCGGGTGGCGTTTCTGAAGTATAGCTGTCGTGTGGGACTGTTTGTTCATATTTGATTTGATATAAATACTGGCCCCATTTGGTACGGACCTCCGTACCAAATGGGGCCAGCTTCTTCTTCGATTGAGTGCTTTAACCAATGGAAGCTAAGACACGACGCCAACACTACGACGAGAATCCTTGAGAATCTCCTCGTTTCATATTAGAACCTTCTCCTTCGTCATATACATTACTATTACTACTATATTATATTGAACATTTATCGTTGGGCATTCATCAGTACTCATTCGAGGATTCTCTAAAAGTTGTAAATATAGAACTAAAAGTTTATTTCAATGCATGAATAAAATGAATGAATAGAAACAGTCTAAGTGAGTTCTGGAATATTCTAATAACCATTCTAAAATTGGTTTATGAAAACTAATTTCATACAAGCTCCCACAAAGTGCGTCTACGCTACACTACTTCAAACAAACTCATTAGTTCGTAATAAATACTTACCATATGTTTATGAACGAGGAATACGTATCTCTTTCAGTGAAAATTAGTTTTCTAATAACATTTGATATTCATGTTTATGATATGCGGTCATTTCCTAATTAAATCCATTTAATACTATATACATTATCACATTGTATAAATTAGATTGTATTGGAAAATAATTTATAAGAGCTTTTGTATCTACTGTTTGTTCGAGTTTAATGATACATATTATGCAGAATTATCAGTGTAAAGGAAACCCCAAAAAGTTATCTATTCAACTATTATTTTATTGTTAGGTCATGCTTAGTTTCAGTATTTATTTAATAGACAGTCAGCGATTTGTCAATTGAAAGATAAAAATAATAAATTACGTATAGTGTACAATATACGTTAACAATTAAAAACTGAAACTGCTTTGAAGCATTTTTGACTTTATATGTTGGCGTTAATGGGCCTTATAATGTAATAAATACTTTCTTCTCAATTAATACGACATATATAGTACGCGTGGAAGGGCTGCTACATTAATTTATTTGAAATGAAAAATTGTTTTAAAATATTTTTTGTACAATACTCAGAATGCCATTATACGTATTTATAAGCAAACCACAATTCAGAAACAAATCCTCGCGTACAGCTCTCATGCAATGTAAAATGTATGTATCTAGAGAATATTTTAAAGCTGTCTCCTCGATACCACGGAAACAAAACGGATCTCAGGATCTACGGGTTATGGGTACTGGATGTAATACGAAAGTAAGCTTGTTTCATAGCGTACAAAATTGTAAGGGACGCTTATTTCGTCGTACAATTCTTATGTTATCTTTGACTTTTTAATACTAGATAGGGATCGCACTTTGTTTTATAAGATGTAGAGGTTAATGTACAAAAAAGACAACTTCTTCAATCACTTTGATAAATGATAAAAACCACATTCAATTTCAATTAATAGTGCAGTGACCGAGGGTAGCTCGTACTTTGCTTCAAAGTTAAATAAAGCTGATGCTTTAACTATAACAAAAATTAATAAAGTGCAGTTTTTAGTATGATAGTATGGATGTTTTTAAAATAAAAGCACTTAAAATCCCATGTTAAACAGGAAAACGAGCTATGTTGCGTTAGTCTCTTTAAAAGTAAATTTGTCTTGTTCAGAACTTTCGCCAGCATTGAGTTTAGCCTAAGTTAGTTTATTTTTAAATTTTATCTGCATGAGAAAGACTAAAAGTCGTTTGACATTATTTTTTACAACTCCATAAGCTTTCAAAGAGTTTTTAAACTTTGTGTTTTTAATATTCAAGTACTTCATGCTCTCTACAACTTATTTCATTTCACGCGCATAAAAGAATTTTAATGATTATTTTGGTATGTATTCGTGATTGAATATTGCTTATATTAATTTGTCAATTCATCACAAGTGAAAATGCGAAAGACCAAATTAAGGCTATAAAATAAACGATGTTTAGACACTAAACATTGATTAGATTCCCATATATCGGAATTTTCGCTTGATTAGTTTATATCGAGTATGCGCCAGTGTTATTTGGTATTTAGCTAATTCCTATTCAAATCCGTTTCTGATTGGGAATCGTATTATGGACGATTTTAATGACTGCCAGTATTGTGTATTCTCTGTTTTATGATATTTATCGATTTCCGATAAACTATTTTAGTGTTAAATTGTTACCAATAATTAGATTTGTATGATTAATGAATACGAATTTTCATACATTTTTGCATTATTCAAGTAGCCTTTTCCTGCGGTTTCACCCGTGTTAATTAAGTGACCTGGGTCATGCGCGTACTACTTTTACTGTATAAGTATACTTATTAATTAAATATAAATGTGTTAATTCAGTGTTTCATGTTCCTTCACCCCAAATTTTATCTTAATTGTTTCAGCTTGCGAATGAAGAAGTAAGAAAAATACACACAAACACTCAAAAACTTTTGCCTTTATAATATAAATACGATGATATAAGATCGCCCACATACTACGTAAATATATTTACGCTACACTTTATAAAGCGTTGAAAGTTAATTTTTACACATTTAAAGATATTCTGGCTCATGACTCGATTAACTAAATTTCAATAGTTAACAACAAGGATTTTTGCATAACTTTTATTGTATCCACACCACTTCTCCTGTTGTACTCAGATTATTTCACACGTTAAAGTAGAAATATCAGTGAAACAGATCACACGGTGCTCACATACATTCTCTTAAAATTAAGTATAAGAAATCTGCTTACTACGTGTCACCTCCAATTAGTATTCCTTACGTGTTCCTCTTACGAACTCCCCAAGCGCCTCCCACATTCTATTTCCCTGTTTACTGTTCATTTAATTGGCTTCTTAATTGATTAAGTGGCTGATTTTATCTCCCGACTACTTGGCTGATATATAAAATGTGAGTTGAAAGGTCCCTTAAAGGTCCTTTTATCTTTTCAGAAGTATGCAATTTCGATTAGTAGGTTTTCACTTAACAATGCATTAAGAGTATATATCACTATTGATTGTACATTCTTATAGGTTGCAATAAAACTTAAAATATGGATATAAATAAAGCGTGCCAAATCTGTTTTCATAACTATAACTATAATAAAAAGAGTAATCTGTACTAAGCATAAATCAAGTAATTAAAGCAATATATAAAATATAGCGAACTTTACCTGCAGAAGGAAGAAAACTCTCACAAAAGAGGGATGATTCAGTATTTTTCTCCAAACTTCCGGAATAAACTTGATAATAATTTAGCAAACAAAAACAAAGTACATGAGGGGTTTTATAGAGTAGAGAGCAATATAATTACCGGCCGATGAGTTACAGCACTTTATTACCTCACCTTTTGTAGGCAATATTAATGTATACTCGCTACCTGTGTAAAAGTGAGGGCCGCTCTTATTAGAACGAGTTTATAATCTGTGAGCTATATATTTCTGTGGATTTTATTTCACTCTACTTTTTACTTATTCGAACAGGACAGCCCTTTTGCGTTCCCTTTTATCACTGAGTAAAATCTGTTTCCTGTTCATTGGTACATATGGGTATGTTATTGTTTATTATGGTTTATGTAAAAATCTCACACAATGTAAAAAAACATTTAAAAAAGTCCATACACAATGTATAAAAATAAGGTTTGATTGATTAACAATGCAAAAAAGAGTCTACCTCATTTTTAATCGATATTAAATTGTTACACGTTATCTTATCAAAAACGACAATTAAAGTTATTTTATAATTTCTATTCAATGTCATATTCAATAAGAACCGCAGGGACGCGGACAAAAGCCAGTCAATAATAAAGCGGCATATCGACCAAAACTCTGCAACATATAATATGTAAGATAATATTATATACGTACGGAGTTTCCCTCGCTCCAAATAAAGAACTTTTTACATCAAAAACTTTCAGATTTGTACGTGAGTTCGACTATATGGAATGATTATTCGGTTCTGATACTTATTTATCACGTTTAGAATATGTTGCGTATTTCAATAAGTAACATGAATAAACCTTAATCTTTTTATAGTATATGTTTTGTGTTAAAAGAATTTTATACCGACTTTTAAAAAAGAGGAATCTCAATTTGACCATACATATTTTTTATAAAAGGTGAACTTTATCTTACTAACTTAAATGTATTCGTATCTCTAGTTTTAAAGTTGTGAAGACTAAATTTTATACCTTAGTTTAAGTTCTCTAGGTTAACGGTATATAAGTTATATTTAAATGATATATTAACAGTGATTAGTATATCATAAATAAATCACTCAACTACGTCTTATATTATAAATAACTATAATCGCTTCCTGATAGTCACTAAAACTTTGAACTTTTATAGGAATTTTCAGAAACAATGACTAGGCCAAGTGTATACGTATATACATATATATATATTATTAAATAGTGCCCGTTGTAATTAATGCCTATTTCAACATGAGTTTTGCTAATAGAGCCTAAGCGTATGTTACTATTCCAGTCGTTTCAAGATTTTGCGTAATGAGGATGTAATGATTGCAGGATGTTATACAAAACGTTCCTCGACCGATTTGTGTACCATTTTAATATTACTTTGTAATTTAATATTCACAATTATGTAAGTAGATATATGCTATAAGTTACACATTACACTAATACGCTTTTCGTGAACCTTCTCTGATTAATATCAGTATAATAGTGGTCACGAAATCATTCCATACATGACAAAAGAGAGATTTGGGACCATTGTAAGAGCCGCATCGCTAATGGATTAGTGGTGAGGTGACCGGTGACAATGGCATAGCTTCACTGGATGCGTCGGAAATTGAACGAAATTGCCATGCGCTGGCCAGTTGGAGCTTGATTATTACTTTCGGTTGCTTAGGCTGTCTGTTTGTGTAATAAAATATGGAAATAATTGAAAAGGAGTCATTAATATACTAAGAGTAAGTACTGATATGAATCATACACCATATCATGTCGTTATCTTACACCAGATATTTCAGAAGAATAATTTCCCCGATTTTCGGCTTTTTGATCGCCTGTAACGCTGTCGCTGATAGCAGCAGGATGTTACAGGCTGCCTTTATAAGTAAACTATTCATATATGAGCAAAATAATCCCTAAAAGGTGTGTACTATTTACTTCTAGTAATTTTAGTAACCTTAATTTTCATATGATCTTAAGGTGCCTAAAGGTTTTTCTTAATCATTTATTTATTAATAGTAGCCTACTAAAACAAAAATAGATTCCATTTTTATCGTTCATAATCATAATGACAATAAAAAATACAATCAATTATTGATAATGGTGACACTAATGGATTGCTGGACTACAATGGATACAGCATAACTAGATGTGACACGCACCGAATAGTTAGTTTTAATGGCTCGCTTTTTGTTAGATATAAAAGCATATAAAATATGTAATTATTAAATTGTTTAACACGTTTTTCTATGTTAAGGGAAAATATTTTGTAATTAATATACACTATTATATGTTATAAACTGCAACCTTCGGAATGAAAAAACACACAGGATCTCTTTGAGATAGCTTGTCACTTTACAATAAAATACTACCGATATGTGAGTGTTCTTGGTAGGTAAAATAACTTTTTTGTAACTCCTAGTGTAAGTTTTGTTCTTATTAGCCCAATAATACTTGCACTATGTCCAGTTTCTTCAATAGATAACTAAAGTATAATACTATAATAAGTAAGTTTTAAAAGTTACTCTCATTTTCATCTCATTTTGTGTCAAAGAAATTAATAAAAAATGTTAACATTTAATAAACATTCAAATTAAAATTTAATTTTTTCTTAATAAATCAAACTCTGCTTATCGATTGAAAGCTTCCGATAAATCGCTTTTCATAATGAATGCTTAATGGAAACGATGTGTGATATAACGGTGTTCATTTTTGTATATAGAGGGATTTCAGATACTGTTTACGTCTGATAAGAGTTGAAGGAAAGTTATTTTTGTTAAAACAAATATTCTATTAAGAGTATATAATTATAATTGGATCCATTGTTTTCTTATCAGGCAAAAAATACATGAATAAAAAAAATATAATTCTACAGGCACTTCAAAACAAAAGGGCCTCAGCCTTAAAAATATTAATATAGCATATAGGTCATCATTGACAGATTGGTCACTTAGGCATTAAATAATGTGGTTTTAAAAATGAATATGTTTTATTAATCTTCTTGTAATCCGTAAAAGGCTATTAAATTCATTAAAATATGCATAATTTGGGATGCGTCAAGTCAAAATTAGTTTAGAACAAAAGTCGGTAAACTTTTAACGTTACCAAGGGGGCCGTTAATTGGCCGAACTTTCAGCCGGAAGGGTGACGGATCGCAATGGTGACAAAATACACAAACTTACTGCCATTTAAATGTAGATTTACCTAAAGCATTTAAAATTTTATTCGAATACTTGGTCCAAAGTTACGCGCTGCTTTGTTTCTGCAGGTGGAATTTGAAAGTGGAACTGTCAAATTAAATTCAGTGAGAATAAGAGAAATAAGGAATAATCTAATTGGGACCGTGTGATGATGACGAATGTACCTGAGTGGTTAAAAATAAATATATTTTTTTAGAGAACTGCCTCAATGGGTTGTTATTTTTATTCTATTTATCCTAATACTACTACAGAGAAATAAGCTTTGACGGTATATTAATCGACGCATGAGTGGATTTAAGATGTGTTATATTCGTGTGCTTTTATATGATTACTGTTACACTAAATAATGTAGACAACTGGCCTGACAGAGTCTTTCAGCACAAAGCGTAGAATTCTAATTTTATTCGCACTCGGAATGTACTTTAAATGTTTTATCGAATGGAAATGTTTCGAACTCGCTCTATTGTGTACTATTGAAGAAATACAAGCGTTTAAGACGCTTATAAACTTTCACGCTTAAGAAAAGAAACAGTATTGTTATGCAATCACAATGCCTACGTAAGGTTCTTATGATATTTGTCACTTGAATTTGTTTAGATAAGTAAAATCCTTCAGATATATCCCATTATATAACGGAATATACTATATATGTATATATTTATCTTATTTTAGGTGATAAGGCCACCCAACTTTATAAACTGGAGTTAAATAAACGATGCAACCTTTTCACCGCCGACGTCAAGCAATTGTTTATAAGCATAATAAAATAATTTAAAAAATCTATTACTCAAATGCACAGAAAGAAAAACACGAAGCCACACCCGTAAGTATTTATCCGAGCCAGCTTACATAAACGGTCATTTACAACAAAATTGCAACAATAAAGAGCGTGCCGCCCGAAATTCATGTAAAATTTCGCTTCATTATTTTTAATGGGCACACACGTCAAAATAAACGCGGAAGAATAAAAGAGAGATGACGTTTTATAAACAAAACTGAGTTTTTTAATATACGCTAGGTTGGTTCTCACGCTTGGCATGGTGAGCGTACGTGTGGAATATTTTAATGTACCAAGTTCTACTATAGTCTACCATACTATCGGTCCTGTATGGCATCCACATACCACAATATTTGTAATGATTTTTTTTGAATTTAGATATCATATAATATAAATATAAAGCAAAAATTGAAGGCATAAAATTTTGTTTCATGCCTATAAATACCCCCTTTTAGTTTAATTTATTTTAGAATTTGAAATAAATAAAGTGCAAATTTTAGATGGATAATTATTGTAGTTTCAGGATGGAGGAAAACTTTAATTTCTTAGTTTAATGAGGGGTAACTATTATGATTATATAAAAGTTTGTAAAGCTGGTTTTAATGTGAAGTAACAAGTAATAGTAATTTTAATTTCATTTGATCTTCAACAAAATACAATGTTGTCGCTGATGAAATCGGTTACTTTAAGTTCCTGATATTTTGAACGATATAAAGGAAAATCTGCAATATAAGATGTCCTTACGCGAAAAGAAAAACAATCAGTGCTCGTTTACAAACAAGGGAGCAACAGCAATAAAAGCAGACGACGTCTCAATCCGGGACGATCGTTACCGAAGTTACACGATCATTGGCAACATCCGAACGATTCAAATTTCAATACGAATCATTAACATAAAAAGGAAACGGTAAACGTTTAAAAATTCTACTTCCCTGTTATTAGTGAAATCAAAAAGCTCGTTAATTTGTTCTGTCTCGGATTTAGTATATAGGTTATAATTATATTGGCTTTTTCACGTTAAACTTTATCTTTACGACTGTATTGTTAGAGTGTAAGAATTAATTTTACGCTTCATAGAGATATTTTATCACTTTGAAAATTTGTAGTAATACATTTTCGGATCTCATTTTGTCGGAAAGCCTCAATAAATAAAAACAAGACGAATCTTTTACAGGGCATCCTTCAAATTTGCGCATACAATTTTGGTATTTCAAGCGACGTAATAAACAAGAAGTTTGCTCGTACAATTTTGACATATGAAATTTGGTGTGGGAAATTTAAATTTGAATTTCCGCCGGTTCCCAGCCTCTGTAATTAGAAGCTAATGAGCACGTACTCTTGCTTTGGGCATTTTTCTCGCTACAAATCCCTTTTACTAGCTGGAACCAAGTTCTTTTATTATTATATGTACCAAACGATGAAGTGTGCTTACGAAAACTAAATCTGTCAAATTATGCAAACATTAAGTACTTTTTGTTATGTTATTACTATTTGTTGTTCTTGAATATAAGTTTATAAGGAGGTTAATTGACTTAAACATTATATTATACTGATAATATCATAATTGAGCGACATACTCCTATTATATAAAGCCAAAATCATAATAGGTTATGAGTTTGTTTGCGAGTATCGAGTTATTGGTGATAAATCTTGGTCTCAGGTAAACAGATCGATGACTCTCATTGGCCGCTGTGCCAAAAAGGTATACGAAAGAGAACAAAGGCAATTTGTTCACCTCTATTTATACCAATAGCTTTAATTATCCTGGAGTGGACATTACAAAATAAAATGGCTTTAACATCGACGTTCACGAAAGATCGTTCTTGTTCTCCATTTTTGATGATGAAAGATTATCAATTCACTTATTGGACATGGATTTATTTATACATTTTATAACAATCCCAATCTTATTCATGATGCCTTCAATCATTGAACAAAAAATGTTCCTCATTTAAATCCAGTCCCCATAATAAGCCACAATAATTTAGGTCAAAAAATTTCGAGTTGCGTCACGTACCCTCTAATTCGGTTGGGACTGAAATCCTGCTGGGAATCCACTATATTATTTGAACATAATTCCTTGAGATGAGAGCATTTACTATATTTATTAATAAAAGAGGATTTTTTCGGATTTATTATTTAAATATTATGTAATTACTTAATATATAATTGCATTTACTAAGGTAAGTTCGGAATTTTAATTTTATAATCTGGGTCCAGTTTACTACCTTGCTTTTATAACAAGACAAATAGATACTATCATGTTAAAATGCAGGAATCCTAACTCAATTGAAACAAATTAATTATTGTTTAAAAAAGTGAAAGATTATAATTTGATAGCGAATACAGGGACCATTTCTAAACAATATTCACAAAATACTTTAGTGGATTTTTTCTCTCTTATCTCTGGGGGCTTACTTGTATAGTCATAGACATTTACTTGTATTTTACATCTTACATGTACTTTAATTATGATTTTATTCGAGATGGTAATTATAAAAAAGTACCTTATACATAACAGACCTGATGTTTTTGAATTTATTAAAAAGATTTAAAAGATCTGTTCTTCCAATTCGGGATAGTCGATTTGTGTAGTGGACAGGAAAGAGCATTTGAGAATATCAATTTTATTTGCTTTAATTAAAATTAGAATGTTTCAAAGGTCAAATACATTATATTCCGGAATAAAAAAAAATAAAGCGAAGCGCAATCAACAAACAACGCACAGCACAATTTAAATTAAATAATTAAAATTATGGCCAGAAAGACAATTTTTTTATAAGATGGTAATTAGAATACTTTATTACTTGTTCTTCTTCTTTTTTATACATTAGAGACCGGATGCCCTTTGAATAAATGATGATAATTAAGCTAAAAACTTTAAACCGACAAAAAAGGTTGAAAAGGTCTATTCTTCCAATTCTGGATAGTCAATTTGCATATCGAACCGAAAAGAAGATATGAGAGTTTGGTTTTTATTTGGTGCCATTAAAGTAGTAGGTCTTAAGAACAGTAATATTTAAGCTATTTTTCTACTATTAACCAGAATGCAAATAGCAACAATGGCATTATGAGCTTACTGTACTACTTTCTATGCGTGTAGCCTATGGTCATATTATAAAAAAATATTGTAGAGTAGAGTGCAATTTAACAACGCTTTCGAGATTTTCATGAGGCTCCCTTGCTATATTGCAGGGCGTCAATTATGTGTGCAGGTGAAGATTATTTTTACTCCATAATGCGCCAACGAGCAGTGTTGCTGGTGCGGCGCATGCGGGGGATCCCCAACAGCATGATGGCGGTGATAGCGGAAAGGTTAGATAGGCCCTACAAAGGTCGTTGTGTAGTAAATTCAAATTTAGAAATGACATTTTAAATATTTGAAATTAAATAACATTAGCAATATAATTTTTATTGCCCTCTAAACATTATTAAATACATTATGGATATACGCCATTTGAATTCAAACAAACAAAATTTTCAATATTTCTGTTTTAATGAATTTCCATAGACCGAAATATGCGTAGAATGCTTTCAAAGGCATGCTAAGTTGTAAAGAATTAATCTAAAAGCTCAATGCTTGTACTTTTATATGTCAGATATATAGATTAAGACTAACGAACTGGTAAAGGCTCCACTTTTAAAGTGGATGCTGATGCTGTGGTTTTAGGTGCGATGAAGATAGGATTATATCCTGGTGAGGGTTAATGTAGAATTCTAGTGATTTAGTACTAAAATCATTGTATAGTCACATTTTTATTACTCGGTTATTAATTCGTTATTAAGTCGTAAGCAGGAGCATGCTTACTCAAGAAACGAGTTACGAAGTATTTAAGATATTATGGTAGATAATATGGTGATTTACTTTATCATAAAAAAGTATGAGTTGGTTACTTTTTGAAAAAGGTACTTTTTTATTTGCACGTTGAGAGTATTTACAAACTCAACCTATAAAAGTGAGTTACTTTAATAAAAAATTCCCATGCAAATGTTGACTGCGCAATAAATTGGTATGATACCATTTCCATCAATTGTTTCGTGTTTTATTATCATTACTATATTTGGCTGGCTTTCAATAAACTATTGCCGGGTTCATAAAGTAAAGGCCGTATAAAAACACTCCGATACAAACAGACAAGACGACATAGCTTTTATTTATCCGTCTCAGGATCGGGCCATCAATGTTTACGTGACCCGACTTTATTAAAATTCCTACTTTGTCCTATTTTTCCTCCTTATTTGAAGGCGCTTTATGGTAAACTTAATTAATTTTCACTACGGTTCCTTCTGAGTTCACTTCGTCGGTAATTTTTTATTGTTAGATGTTCCGCCTTCGCCGGGAGATTTACGCGCTTTTCCAAGTCAATTTGATATTTGATTGGGTTTGTGGGATCAAATTAATGATACAAGACCATCAGTAGTGTAATGTAAATAAAGCCTGTATTTCTCGCAATTACTAATAATAATTGGCATGTTTACAATACTATCAACAAGTAAAATATAAACTTACTTCACAAAAAAAACTAACTTGTTTTTTCTTGAAATTCTTTGAATACAAATAACATTTTGAACAATAACTGTTGTTTCAAGAAATAATTAACGTTTATTTATAAAAATCAAGAGCTCGCAAATGGAGCGTACTTAAGTGTTGACATTTTAAGAAATTGTAGATTTCTAAGCAAAATCCGAGTATATATTCGTTGAAGTGACCTTTGGGGAGCGCTTCCGACCGTTTTATCGACTATTAAGTAGATAGTGAGCTAAAACTCCTCGATGCCCACGGGCTGAATTTTATAATGGCAGCTTTTGAGCACCGCTGGGACAAAACAAGCTATCCTTTCTTTGGACAGAAATAAATTCAGAAACTAAATATTATCTGATATGATCCTATGAAATAACATTATCTTTTATCGTATAAAACATTAACTGCCGTTTTAAATTTTAATTAAAAGCTACATGATTAAAGTTAAATACACGACATATATAGTATCTACCAGCGTAGTGCTAAAACTATGTTAAGTCTTACTTTGTCATCATGTACAATATTTACTGGAAGGCTTAAATGTAGGCCACTAGAGGTCGCACAATGTGAATTATGCCGCTCCTAAATGTCATTATATCAGCTGCCTTAAGCGATGTACAGTAGCGACCTTACATTGTATGCTTATTATGAGATCTATATTTATGGTAAAATTAAACATTTACTTAACTTTAAATATATATAATACGTAGTATTAGTATACTACGTTAGTAAGGCATTATTGATAAATATTGAAAATTAATATTTCTATTCAGATGTTAAACTAAATACTAATAAATGACATATGTAACTTTTTATTTTTTCTTTGTACCATTAAACTTTTCATCCAAGAATAGTCAACGAAAAGACGAAGGGACCATGGAGCTATTTGTTTCAATGTGATTGGCAATCATCACATTAAAACGCAAAGCTAATTCAATGTTGTACTCGCTTAAGTTCATCACACTAGCCACAATATGACAAGTCATCATTCCATCTCGTTGTCACGCTGTCGACGGTTAATGAACAGGAATACCATTTTGCATCCCCCCCTCAAACCCCAGGCGGCTGAACTGTAATCAACTGGAGGCGTGATTCATTACACCCTGATAGAATTACGTAGGTAATCGTGTACGCCTTGGTTACAATTTTTACTCCATGTTTTATATTATTGGAGACCTTTCTCATTGGTTCTCATAAAGTCCTGACTCTGACTGGTCTTCTGCCTATCTTCAAGAATGTATTTATTATGGATATATTGCAATCAAGATGGTTTTGATTTGGACAGACATTTTGTAAAGACCGTGAAATAAAATATCCTTTTTATAAGAATCAGGAGTGGCGATATACTGATAATGAAATTGGACAGAAACGTCTCGTACATATATGATGAGATAGATATTAATATAAAAAGCGATATAAAACCTTATATATATATTATATGATAAAAGTATAAAAAAATAAATATGCATTCCCTACATATTTAATTTTTTTTATTAATGCCAATTCCTGTATCAAGGCCATTTTTAAAATTATAAATATTCATCGTACACACTAATATAATTTTTTGTAAAAACTTGTCTCAATTTGCACAGTAGTCATTTGAATACAATTCTCCAACAAAGCGAAAAGGGCTTAAGATAACGTTATCTGATTGCAACGGAGAGATGGTGTTAAATCAACACACCGTCTTAGAAACTCAGAGTAAAATTCAACTCGTCAAAGTCAAGAATATTTATAAACATTGTGATATACGTGTATATTGAGATTTTATGTTAGAAACTACTGAATTAATATATTTATGTCGGAAGTTAATATTGAAAATAAATAATAAATATTCTACAAATGGCATCATCATTATTTCCATGTCCATAAATGAAAAAAGAAGTGCAGAGGCAAATCTGAATGTGGTCAATGAAACTCGAGTGGACGGTGCGTTTTATCAGTTTAAAAGTACCAAAATACTTTATTAAGTTTTTCTGGACTACGTTACAGTTTGAAATAAAGGTATTCTTACTTGCATTTGATCGCAGCGCTTACCTATCATTTGACTAGAAACGTTGTTTACATATTATAAACCGGTATATGCTAAACGTCTTATTTTGCATTTGTGGTGTAAATTAGAATTGAAGGTACTGAAATAATTAAAGAAATACCCAGTCAGTGGAAAGTAATAGTACGAGTAATTATTTATGCTCGCAATTTTCATTATTTTCGATAAATAATTAACGAAAATAATTCATCAAAGTATATTGAGATTAGGAATAACTAAAACATTCACAAAGAATTACTGTTAACTAATCCAGAAAAGACGGCACCATAAGGCGAGATCTCATTTAGATTCCTTAAGACCTAGTCAGCAATATTCGAACGATTCTTTGACCTAAGACAAGATGCAATGAGAGATTGGAGATAACAAGAAGAAAAACTTAATTTCGCGTTAGTCGCTGGAATATTAAAACTGGATAATTTTCCATTAAACCAAATTTTTTACTACAAAAGTTGTTTTCATAATTTTTACGTTATAATAAAAGTATGATTAAAATTATTTTAATTAACTCATTCTAAAATGTATGTATTTAATTGAGGACACATTTGACCGTCCAATAAGAAATCCAATGTATATTTACCACCACTTCCCAGGTCAAGGAAATATGTGGATTATTTGAAACTCAATCAACAGCTGAATAGGCCTAGCTAAATAGGAGCGCCCAACATATTATGAGAACAAAACGTAAACACTGAGTAGACACTCCCAAGCCAGTGTGAGTGTATTTGCGGCGGGATACCTTAACATCAGATGAGTCTCCTGCCTCCTTTCCCACTGTTTTATATAAAAAAGATCAACACTAACGTTTTTATAAATTAATATAATATCAAGCACGACCCGTCATCACAAGTACTACTCGTTCATGAGATGACGACGCGTCGCGGAACGAATGGTCTCTCAAATGAAATTATAAAAGGCAACAATGCAATAAAGCTATCACTTACAATACTAGTTATTTTTCAAGAAAATCTAGGTCGAATCACCGTGATAAGCACTCTTTTCTAACCGATTTCGTACTCACTAAAGTTAACATTCAAGATTCAGTATCAATATATCGGGCGTTTAAATCCTGACGTAGCAAAAATCAAAACGCGATGTCATGATTACGTGCCGATTCTGCCTATGAATTAATCACCACTCCAAAGATAGCATGCCTTGTTAACTTAAAGATGCTACTTTGATTGTTATTTATTATTTCATTTCCTTTCTTTAATATTTCATGATATAGAAATTTTAGGAGAACGTACCTCCACTATTGTCGATCTGATTATTAACATTAAAAATATGTAATAATTGTATAAAGTCAAGTAGAATGTTTAAGTCTCATTCCGTGATGTGCTTAACAAATAACACCAGAAAAGTCTAGCTTATCATACGCGCGATCAAGTTTATATAGCATAGTTTAATTTACTCTGTTTATATTTACGTCCAGAGTCACTTATTACATGAGAGGTGTTTGAATAATACCTCATTTCCCGGGATCGCCTCATTACCGTGATATTGCCGAGGTAATGACAGAACATAAATCCTTCTTGTATGAGGGAGACTTAACAGGCAGACTTTCAGAAAGATAGAAGAGATTGCGAGGTACCTATCATGAATATTATGCAGTCATCATGTTATTATAAAAAAATAATATATTTATTTTAATTCATTTTCACATTTCAATTTAAAAAGGTGTCCGTATTCAACCTGTCATCACGCAGTTAGAATACTAGAAACAGTTTTCTCTGTTAACTTTTATTTTATTTTTTGTAACTTGTTAGACTAAAGTTTTACACATTCATTTTTAAATTATGTTACGCTAGTAAAATTATATAATATAACTAAAATAAGTAATTGTATTATATAATAAGTAAATGTATATATTGTACTCGTAAATAACATCTTTAGTTAAAATCCTTATTTTATATTTATGAAGTAAAATTAAATGCTTGATAACTGAATAGTTTAAATTAAATATCATACCAATTATAATCTATGTGCAACGTTTCGTATAATTGAAGCCATTATTAAATTTCTTATCTATGACACTGACGACTGAAATCCTGCTGATTAAATCGAATCTTTAGTGAACGGAATAAAGTGTGTAGTGTGTTATATAAACATATATATCTTAAATATAGATAATGATAATAATATTTTAATAAATAGAGAGTTATAGATCATTAGGATCATATCTTGGGAACCCATCAGCGTCGGCCAGCAGAGAGCGTATTTCTTTTTTTCATTATCAGCATGAAATGTTGTAGTTGATTAAAGGCTTCGTTAACATTTTTAAATTAAGAAATTGTTCCTTTTCTTTCAATGAAAAATTATAAGCTAACTCCTGACTTTTTCATTCTTACTATATCCAAAAAATTAAGATAGCCTTTAAAATTGTAACATATTTACAATAGTATCGTGTCACGAATCAATAAGTTTCTGAGGAAAGAGTTTCGTCTTAGAAATGATAACAGCGTCAACCAATTGAAATTCAAGTGTTATATAAATACTGTGATATGTCGAAGTAAAAAACAAGACTCATTTCCAAACTTAAAGCTCAATTGTCTTCGTAATATGTCGCTGTAGCGTTTCAGGATTCTGTTGGGTTAATAAGCAGGGAATTACACGTTTGTGGAATGCGGCTGGTCATTACCAAGTAATATATGGACTGAATATTCGAGCGAATGCATAATGACATCACAGGCAATTGAAGTTGTCATGTCGATGACATGATAAATATTTATTGGGACGATTGAAACTTAATTGATACTATGACAATTGATATTTAATAAGCGCTCAGGTATGGGAAGATGGTAAAGGTGTAATTCAAGAATTGTAACTTATCTCACATATGCAAAATACTTTTTAAATAACGGCTTCAACTATCGCCTAGGTGCATAGTTTTAGTTTTTTAATTTGTTACCAAAAAGGTATAATACCGAATTAAAAATGTTCTTTCATCATGGGACTGTTTCAGTAACGTAAAATTTTTTGTTTATTTCATGCAAATTCAGCCTTTACATGCATATAGAAACTAGTTGGACCTAAAACACTAAATTAAAACGGCGAGAGCGTTGCGTTGTGCAAACCACAGCAAAGGGCCGGCTGTTTGCGCGCTGTAATTTCCCGCGCTACGCGGTTGATTTGTGGCTGTGACGTCACGTGACTTCACATCACACTGGAACATCCAGATGTAGAAATGTGTAATGAGTGACCAGTGAACTTTGGCATTCTATCTAGCTCTTCATTTCAGTTCTACGTGAAAGGAAACAATTATTAGAAATAGACGGAAGCAGGAATATTCAAAGCATAGAGATTAGAGGTAGACCCGTTACAGCTTCTTTATATACCGCTACGCATGAAGTGTTTCCACATCTTTTAAATATTGTTATGTTAATTTAATTAACAAAAAAGTGTTTATGTACTTATCTGTATATTTTTTAGCATTCATAACACTATAAATAGCTTACCTTGCGTGAAACATTGTTATATTATTAGTATACGTAAATCTAGAACACAACTTCAATATTCGTAAAGGCGTAACCACTTCAAACTAAAGATATTGATAACGTTTCAATAAAACAGCTTATAAAGGTCTCACAAATCTAAGTCACGTCCCGAAATATGGAGTTCGTAAGAGATAAGGTGTCGGCAATAAAATATCGCGAATCACGCCGCGATCCCTGTCCCACGCAATGAGATTTCAATTTTACCACTTCACATATTCGGCCTGGATTTGCATAATACATACGGTACGCAAAATCACTTACATACTCAGAATTCGGGTATTAAATATTCCTAAAACATAAATCAATATTTGTAATATATGTCTACCAGACATAGAAATAGTTACTTTATTTCGATATGACTTCTATAAATTGAATATTGATACTGATAATAAAATGGCGTCGTAGTGATATCAACCTATCTCCTAAATGAATTAAGCCATATTCTATCTTAAGCTATTGCACTTCTATTATTACGAAAATTTTTTCAGACAAATACAATTAGGGAGTAAATATTTTACTAGAAAAAAATGTATGCGATGAAAATGTTATATAATATCAAAGCGATAGAAACTGTGATGGTTAAATGAAAATATATAAAAGATCCTACCAATTCGTATGTCCCGTTCACGCATTTCGTTATAACCATCGTTCCACGTTTTCCCTTACAAAGGACAATAATAAATGTGGGCATCCCCTTTGCTAGCGATTATGTAACGTAGCGTATCCGAGTTACGGATCGCGGAGTTTTTGCCCTATCTGATATGGGCTTATTCAGCAAATTACGACTCGAAACCCATTTGTTTCGAATCGAGCGAGAAAAGATGTGTAAAACGAATGACATTGCGATCTGAAGCCGGGTAATGATCATGCTAATACTGTGATATTTTTGAATTTGGAATGTGAGTGACATTATCGTTCGCATTCCAAATTCAAAAATATTCAAAGAGATGTAACATTTCTTTAATCTTTGCAATACCTTAGAGCACAAAGTTAGAAAAGATTAACTTTGAGTCTGTGTTTTTAATAAAATACTTATCTGTTTCTACTTATTACAGAATTTATTATGATTTGACAGAAAAAAACAAAATATATTATTTTAGTTAAAAGACTACAAATAAACTGATTTTGATTTTAATGAATATTTAAAACGTAACCTTATAAATAGAATTGATAATATATATTTCATTATATTTTATTGAATAATAAAGGCTCTCGGCCTACGCATTCTTGACTTTAGCTCAAATAAAATAAAACGTAATAAAAATTAGACACAGTTTCTGACTCCACCCTTAATTAACATAAAAAGATAATGTTTCACTTTTTCAAACTTAAAATAATTTTTATTCAAGTAGGCTTCAGAAGTTTAACAATTTTAAATTATCATTCGTTCCTTGAATTCGACTTGAAACTTGAAAATTACCCGGGAAGCTTGAAATTTACAAAAAACAAATAAAATAGCATATTTTTTACAAAAAGGAAAATTAAGAAGTTGGGCGCAAAAATTGTAAGAAGAAGCATCCGATCTCAGACGATAAAATCCTTAGTATTTTATACAAAATCAACAATTTTTTTTAATTATTAACTATAATACAATAATTGAAACATTTCACTTAATTTTAATGAATTATAGTGGTAGTACCAGCTGATCAAGTTGTAATGAATTCATGAAACAGTGTACTGTGCCACAACACGTAACTTTCAAATATCGAACAATAAAACTTTTGAAGTGCAATTGAAGGTTATATAGCGCTGAAGAAATTTTGATATTTATAAGTACACATAAGAGGTATTTCAATAAAAACTGATTCGTAATATACAAATGTAAAGGAGTGGCTTAAACATATTGTTCTTGATGTTTTATTAGTACTTACGGGTGAGTAAATTGGGTTTCCAATTCTCATACTGTGCGAAAGAGCAAGGGCCTCAATTGAAACAGAGTGGAATTAATTGTACCTTCTCACAATTGCTTTTACGAATATTTGTTATATTCCTTTTTTAAATTATTGTACATCATTTATATTTCTTAGCAATATTAGAAATAAAGCTCAAATATAGGTCGGACTAAGAAAAATTAATCCATCCTTTTGCCCAAAGTCGTCAACTTATGCAAATAAAATATTGAGACATATTTTCACACACCGTCGGTTAGCCCCAAGGTTCTATTTATAGCCATATGTATTCGTATAACACCCATATCACAGCCAACAATTTACAACTATTTTTTATCTTTATCTATGTTTAATTATTTTAATATAGGAACATACCCGATATGTACGTTTTCGGTCTGCCCCAGGGTAAGCTTGTGTTATGACTAACACAATTGATATGTATTACACACTTTTTGATATATATGAATATAGTATTTTTCAACCATAAAAATACTATAAGAATTCTCAAAAATATGCACCTTTGTTAATTTATTTTGATGTTACCAAAGATGCATAGTGACATCACTTGTACAAAAGAAGGCTAGGTCACGGCGAATAATTATCATGAAATCGCCGCAAAACCCAGAACTTTACGGCACCATTATAGCTGAATCGTAAAATTTCCTGAATATAGTTCTCACTTAACCTCCACGCGCGCCAGGGCGTCCTATTTGGCTCAACAAAAATATGTAAGGATTTGTATTATACATTAAGTGTTAAAATAAATGATATAAAAACAATTCTATATTCCCCTACCACTCTTAAATGTCTGGAATTAAACGCATTGGATTTACTCATAACACTCATTTCATATACGAGTACTTGAAGTATGTAAGGTGCTCAATGTGTATAAAAATATTAGAGTAGGATATCTTAATGTAATCATTGCTTTTAGTTAAGGATTCATATGAACTACAGAATAAGGACAATATTATTATTTTTAATCAAATCAAATTTGAAAATTAAAATCTTAAACTCACATAGTAGATTTTCAGAAAGAAGGACTATCAAATATAATAGTTGTTAATTAGAAAGTAAGTGATCAGTATCCTGCGATTTAAGTTCCTTTATAACCAAACTTAAGTATGTACTAAAGAAGGTTGATTACTTTTTCAATTTGGCACATCAGAAAGCTTTCTGTGCTGAAATTCCACTTAATTTATAATTAAACCGTCGCCAACGATGACTGAAAGATCGTAAAATGAGTTTATCACACCGCGGCGCCGTGCGTCATTAAATCATTACAATTTGGACTACCTGCTATATAGCTTAAAATTGAATATTTCCTGGAAAAAATAAATGAAAAGCTCCCTAGTGATTAACCGCCCAGATGCCATAACATCGAAATTCGAAAATCGATCGAAACAAAACTAATTATTCACCTTACTCTGTATAGTAAATTATTGCCCCATTAGAATAGATTCAAATACAATTGTCTCCTGCTTTAATACTTTTAACAAGTAATTTCAATCTCTAATAAATTCCTAATAATTCTAGTCAAAGTACTCCTGCACACCAACGACTCCACTTCAACGCGTATATAAAGACGTTTAGACGACTAACAAACCGCGGCGCGTCATATCGGAGTTTACGAGCGCAAACTCAATTAAAATCCGGCGAAATTTCGTCAAAATGAAATTAAAGTTGCGTAACGCTCTGTCGCATGACGAGTTTCGCGGCTGTGTTTCAATTTGAATTACCTAAACATTTGACTAGTTCGCCTGCGGTAGATGTCGCTAACTACCAAAATGAGCATCGGTTACTGGTTTTGCCTTAGTATTAACGAATTTTATGCATATATTATTTTATTTGTGTCAGTGCATATGCATATTTGACAAGTATCTGTAGATAGTCTTAAAATAAGTATCAGCTTTGTTTGTTTGTTAATAATAAGCAGTTTAAATCATCACATTACACATTAATCACATACTAGAAGTGATTTGTTTATAAATAAGCCTGGATAAGCTTTGATAGAATTCAATTTGGTGAGATATAATATATTGATAAAGACAATAGTATATATCTGTTTATAAATTTTTGTATTAGATATAAAAATGATAAAACTAACCTTTACTAGATCCGTCAGGTCCCCTAAGTATGGAGCACTCTTCTATAGTACCGAACGGCGTAAACAATTGGCGGACATCCTCTTCTGTCTGTTGTTTGCTGAGCATCCCCACGAACAACTTGCGATCTGTGAGGAAATATACACCTTAGTCAATGTCCTGCGCACTGGTGTAACACCGATGGCCGAAGAACGCTAATTAAAATTGAATGATGAAAAGCTTTTGTCGAATTATTGTTTAAAAAAAGCCTAAATCTTTAACTAAGAATAAATGATTAATTAAATCATTTGTTGGTATTTGATCCGTTAGTCGCAACAATGAATTCGATAAAAGTTTTCCACGAATTATTCAAAGGCCACTTTGATTAACGTTTCTATCGGCCATGAGCGACACCACATAAGCCTAGCGGTGTTGCGTGGCGCGGCGGTAAACCCGACCAGGCCAATTAAACCCCAGATTGACAATTTTGGCGGTTATCGGTGCGTGACGGACAAATATGACCCTATGAATCTTGCTAGATTTGGTTCAGGACGTCAATCACGATATCAATGAGAAATGCATACTTAAAATTTTAGTTTATAGCGCTTCAAATATAGATTTGTAATTCTTTTATATCTTTCATATTTTGGCATGTTCTCTTTCCTAAATAGTCTACAAAGATATATTAAAAAGCTCTGACTGTGTTTTATTACACAATTTCTTAATGCTATCGTGATACTAGCGCCCTGTCAGTCGCCGCCGCCCCGACACGCGACCGCATTCCACCATTATGCCTCCACTACACAGGATGTAAATCCATGAATATCACAATTGCTAAGCAATACATTGCGCCGTAGTTATCTAATCATAGAACTTTGAATTACGCAACTATCTGCTCTACGTTAAGAAAACTTAGACGCAATGTATAACATACCCTATGATTGGATCCATCCCCTGTGAGCTTCAAGCTTTGGTGAAACAAACAACCACAGCCTTCTATAAAACACATATTACACACAGTTTTAGTCAAAATGAAACAACGAACAAAATTCAAACCCAGACCAACACAATTAGCACATTACACTAAATGGTCTCCGTGAAATCGAGGTTTTCGCAGAAAGTGAAACTTTTTGAAGTATGAATACTTATTAAAAATAGGTATTCGCAAGAAAATAAAAATAAACCTACATTAAGTGAAACTCTTAATGTAGATTTAATTGAATCTACGGAAGCCTCAATCTATTCATAGTATAGCTTACAATGACAATTTTGACGTCTTTGCTGAGCATTGACTAATGTTTCTATCCATAAATATGAATCTTGTATGAATTTGCGTTATGTAAATACAATAATTCTTACATTAGAATATCATAGTAGCTTTTGAGCATACTCCAATGTAAAAAGCAATGTATTGTAATCGTACGCAAATCATACTAGACCATGTGTTAGATGTGCCTTGACACCCGAGCGCGATACCCAATACACTACTAGCGGCAAATTTTGTACGTGTTACATTGGCTCTTTACAAAAATTAACGTTATTTTCATGTAAATAAACGACAAAATAACAATAAAACACTAATTACTTCTCGAAACTGAATACAAAAACAAAATTACTGTTACAGCACGACGATTACTAAGTGCAGAGTGAGACTGTCGTTCGATGTCGAATCTAGCGAGTTGGAGGCGAGAGTGCCTAAGAAAATATAGACTTTACAAAACAAATAGACGTAACAGGAAACAAACAGCTAGGTAAACAGCGTTATTGACAACAAATAAATGAGTGTTAAACCAGAAAAATTAATATGGAAGTTCGAAATTTAGATGTAAAGTGGATCAGAAGAAACGTTAAAATAAAAGCGAAAAGGCCTAATTATAACACAAATTAATTTACACTTAGTAGGGTTTGGACAAGGATGATCTCATTAATATTTTCTTTTTTAGCTGCCATCTGTGTCATTATCATAAAAGAAACACTAAGAACATTTAAAACAATTTCATGATTGTTTTAAAAACTTTGTAGTCTTTGTAACTATATAAGCTTTTTAGTTTGTAAGTTTCGAGCACAAATTGGTTAAATAAAACTTTTCATGCAATACGTAATTTATCATATATTTTTACACAACTTCCATTAATAGACACGTATAAGGCATACAAGGTATGAAATAAATAGAAGTAGGGCCAACTCGTTAGATTCGACGTGGAACAGCTCCCTTTGCTATCTGACAGTGTACAGTACAGCCTATGCACGCACAACAAACGCTACCTTAATCCACCTACGCGCGCTGCCTTCTGACGCCCCCTGCAAAATAAGAACATGCTTCACACGCTTTCCACCGCTCGACTTTAGTAATAATAGAAGGAGTCGTCGTAAGATGCTGTTGACTAGCATTTCATTGATCGAGAGAAATTTTTCACCTTTTTGACGAGCGCCGAAGGTAAGGTGTAATATTAAACATCTCAAAATTCAACTCACGGTAGAGCTGTATTATTTGAATTCATCACTATTATAGTGAAACTTAATCCAGGAATGAAAAATTTCTTTCGCTTCAAATGTGAACCTTAACTAGTATTGAATAAATACAGTATCAGGCACCTGTGGGGAGAGTCCATAGAGTAAATAACTTCGTCGTCGTTCAGGCTTTTAAAAATATTATTGAAACTCCTTGACAACGATTCATCCGTTTATGTTTTATAAATAAATAAAATATATAAAATGTATCTGTGTAATGTATTTGATTGTATCATTATAACGATTTAACAATCATAACAATTATCAAGTTAGAAATTCGGATTGTATTTGTACTTAAAAAGTGTCAATTAATCATTACATATTCGAACGCCAGTATGTTTTTATTTTATCCCAGGAGAGAAAGTGAACTTATAAAATTATTATTAATAAGGATAATTGTTAACCAACATTAAAAACATTAACATTAATTTTTAATTCAGATCAACGGCAACCTTCGAAAATAATTGTTCAGTGGGTTTCTTTTGTTCATATTATCACAATTAAGTATATTTATATTTAAGTATTTTTTGTACTTTAAATTGCTGCACCAATTTTACTCAAAAATTGTATAATATAAAAATTGAGGTTTGATTTATGGGCTACTATTTCATACTTTTATAAATATTTCATATTAGGGGGCAAAAATATGGTGGTTATAATTATAGATAGGTAATAAATAAATAATTCAGAATGTTCTACGTGTTCTTTAAAGGTTTATTCTCGCGACATTTAAAACAGGGTCACCAGTGTCTAATTACAACCTTTATAGGGACACGAACTGTTAAAAATATCTACCTATAGAAAAGGTCGGAGGGTATCGTACGTGTTGATTAAACTTTTAGATTACGCTGCAGCTAATCTTTCAGTTAGTTGTAATAATCGGTATGTTTATTCGTTTTTTTAAATAGTAAAATAATATTTTTAAATATCACACGTACTCACATATCAGTCGATATTGCGGTTTTGGCGTTAACATATCACAGTTTAGAATGCTGGCAGTGGGTTTCCTTGATTTAAATGCTCAACGCTAACCTTAAATATAAATATCATATAACAATAACACTATAGGTAACACTCTCTACGATATTTGAGATAATAGGTGTATAAGGAGACGATTTATCGTGGGTACCTAGAAAGGATATATAAGAATCTATTATTAACTTAGATAGCAACGGTATCTACATCTATTATACGGATTTACTGATATTGTTATGATAAACGCTAAATAAGATTTGTTAGGATGCACGATGACTCATGTAGCTCAACATTGCCCAGCGTTGGCCAATATCTGGCCCGGGCGGTGGCGGTCATTAAATTCAGATTTATGCCCGCTACCGGGATATCTCTCCCGGGCGACTCCGCTAATGACCGGCTAAATTGTGATAATTTTGGACAGGGTTGGAACAAAGACGTTACAAGGAAAAAAATGCTATTTTGTGGACTCATGATAATGAAAAATAGATTAAGACTTTCGAATAATGTCGGACGATGGAACGACGACATGTAATGGCTTTATGTTATGGCTGAAAATCGTATAATGTTAAACCTCCAAATAACAAATTATGTTTGAAAGCTTATCTGATTTATTAATAAAATATATGCGATATGTTGCATTTATTAGGTTGTCAGCAATGCCAAGACCATTTGGCAACCCTATCATACGAGTAGATAATAGTGTGAGCAGGAGCGAAAGTGTCGCCGGCTTAGTACCAAAAGGAAATGTATTTTGATTAGCATGCTATTATTTCGTTAGGTTTTAGATGAAATATTGCAAACATAATGGTTTGTATTAGGATATCTGATAGCGTACAAAAGAAAACAACATAAAATAATATCTAAAATAATATATTAAGTTACATTAAAGTTAAATATGACTTTAACTTCCAGCAAGGTTTTTCTATATATATATATATATATATTATAGCTCTTATATATCAACTCTCACTGATCCAAAGTATTTTCCCCAATCGGGATAAGCGGTATACATATCTCTAACAATCTTGATTGAATTGCCGGATGTATCAAGTTGCACTAATTGGAGCGACCAAATCCGATCGCACCTCAGCCACGTCTTAGTTCAATCAACTGATGATTTCATACTTTATATTGTGTGAATTAAATTTAATTTTGTAGAAAAAGTTAATATAATACTTTTGAAAGGAATACATTTGTAGGCCATCAAAGCAGACTGTAGCCGGAACTATCAATCGTTAAAATAAATAAAGTCTCATGCTCTTTTTTACTTTCTGTTAATTTGGTTCCAAATTTAAGTTTGTCAATAATAATGCACAATGTTGCGCTATAATTTCTATCTAAGAGTTCAAACAAAGAAATCATTTATATAATTCAAAGTGGACATCAATCTCTGTTGGATCTAGTTACCTGATTGAAAGTATACCTGTGGGTCTCGCATCCATCATGCCCACATATTGTTTGGTTGCAGGATAACAACGCATCGGTTGTCCGGGAATTTATGAGGGTTAACATTATTGATGAATTTCATACGGCATTAGGTTAAAGTGAATCGCGAAACACATTATATGAATTATTAGTAACGTTTGGTGCCTTAACGACTTTAAAATATCTGAGTGATTTGGTTAATATATCAGGAATAAATGTAATAGATATTTATTCAGTTTATTTTATGTGATCTTTGTGTGTAATCTATTAATTATGCTAAATAATGTTTACGAAATATATGAAACTTACTGGAATTTAAGTTAAGGTATGTCTCTCTCTCAAAATGTCTTCCCTTTCGTTAAAGCTATTAAGATTCTATTCACTAGTTTTCTTTCAACTAACTCAATAGTTCCGAGCTGTGTTGGCTTGAAATTCACTTCAAATAGCTTCCAGGTAGCGAAAATGCCGCTGATTCCATTAATTAACGATGCTGTTCTTGCCTCATCGCGTTTATTTTGAATGGTCAATTTCATTCTAAATTGTTTAGGTTCAAATAAACGTGGTTGATATAAAAATTAAAGCTTATGACTTTTTTCTTTGCTTTTTTTGATAAAATCCGATAAAAATTATAGTAAGCTTGCAAATTTTATCAATGATTTTACAAATTTCATTTCACGTTGTTCGATGTTGTTCCTTTATTTTTTACATTAATTTACCTTTTATATTGTCATTCACAAATAATCACATATTCGTATATCCATAGGAGTGATACAAAACACTACTTAATACAATATTACAACAGCAAACATTTTAATCTTAATCCGAGTGGGGCGCGACGACATCTTGATTAATATAACAAAGCACGCGTAGAGCCAGTACATATTTGGAGAGGTTATTGGTGCCGACATCAGTCTAAAGATATTATCTTGTTTCTGTAACAAGGGTCGGCTTCGTTAAAATCTATATTAAACCACCCTGTGTAATGGTTAAGTTACGAATGTGGTCGACGTTGTTGTTTGTATCTTAAATACATATTAATAGATACATTTTGATTATATTGTGCGCTATCGTCTACACTATTTTGTACAAACATGAACGGTTTTGCAATTTGTTAGTTGCTTCTAAGTTGATTATATATACAAACTTATAAGTTAATAACAATAATGTGCACGGAGGAGGTCATCATCATGAAGGGCGGGGCGTACCATGCTGTTCTCGAATGCACTGACGACTGTTACCTTTTAAACTCCTGCAAGTTCTTTGTGAATTATCGTACAAACTTCAGTTACAAACAGGATAATATAAATTATATTAGTACCCAATTAAATTTCAGTATCTCCAAAGGGATTATTCCCGAAACTTTGAAAATCTATCGAAAAAGATCTGGAGTTGGATGCAGAACCAATGTAGTACAGATAAACTATCATAGATACAGAAATGCCGGCATAGTAAAAGTTATTCAAAACACTGATTATCATCTTAATATGCAATAAGATCTATTCTAAAATATAAATACTATTGAAACTATTATTAAAACGATTCACAAACAGCCCTTGACCTGAATCATTGAACTCGCTCACTACAGTGCCACCAAATCCATTTGACGCCTGTCAATTAAGTACAAAATATTTTTAATTAAGGTAAACAAAACCTTTTAACGTAGACAGGTTAAATTGCATCTACACGTGCTGTGCACCGTTTAATTAATGCATCGGATTAATCCGGTAGTGCGTCGGACGCTTGTCATTGTCAGCCTTCGTTAGTAAACTGCAGTGACCATGTGTGAATTTCCATATTATTAAAGCAGTTTCTATGTCTTAGTTCTCTGCTTCTATAAGGGCTTTCTTTATTTTTATTTACAGGCTATGTTGCCCAAGTGTAGCACCCCATTTACCGAGAGAATTAAAAAAAAAACTTTTTAAAATAATTAAACCTCAGTACACATGTTAAAAATAATAAAATGAATAAAATGTAACGTGGTAAATATTGTGGTGATATCACTATTTAATCAATGAGCAACGAGAAACAATTCGAAGGTCTAGTTGTCCGGTACTTGAAATAACCTGAACTTTCCATTAGCATTCGGAGCACTCAAGTTTTGTCTATAAACGCCAAATTCGTAATAGTTTCTCAATGATTTCCAAATTTTGTAATTTATTATATGTTTACCGCTTTTAATAATGGTTCTAACCGTAATATACACTATGTTACGGTCAGGACTCGATAACTAAAATTAAAAGTACCTACGAATAAAAGTACAGCAAATTCATATTGTTAATTAATAAATGGCAATATTTGGTAATATCAAAACAAAAATGGCAAAATATTTAACGACGAAAATGTTCATCAGTCTCTTATCAGATTACTTGAGAGACCCGGGCAAAGGTCACAATGCTTAAACAGATGCTATCACTATAAGCCCTAAAATACATTTTATGACATTGACCGTAATTAAAAATTTGAGTTTAGGATCATTACTGTTTATTACGCCATTAGATTATATCGTTATGGCAAAAAAGATATCAAATGTACAGGTACACGCATTAATTACTTTACAATTTTTACCTTTTCAACATTAATATCAAAGTTTATTAATTTTTTAATTGTACATTTAGCTTTTATTTAGTTAGTAAGTAAACAAAAACTATACTTTGTAATGATAGCCACTGAAGTCAGTTGTTACACAATTGTTGTACAAAATTTATAACTTTTTCTAAACTCTATACTGCACTACCATATCACAGTATATCAAAGTAATGATTTAATTTAAATATAATAAAAGATGAGAATCAATTTATAAAAGATGTTTCTTGCAGATTCACAAGCTGGTAGCGGCGCACCGCCGCGTTTGTAAAAATTTATTTTTAAAATAAAACCTTTTTATAAACTTTGTACTGGCAGGTAAAAAAAAAAAAGCCCCCCCCCTTTTTTTCCCCCCCCCCCCAGAGAGGTGTCTTCTAATATTTTTGTGTATTATTTTCTTTTGTGTAATATATTGTAAATTTTAAAAGTTTATTACCAAGCACCAACCCCTTTAAGCTTTTGCGGACAATGCATTCATACTATTTCAATTTTAATTAATCTTTTAATATATATACAATTAACGAAACCAAAATTAAAATGTTCAAAACCCTATTCTCAAAGTAAATTATGACACCGTTCTGTATTGTGAACAATCCGACAACTTTTAATTGTTTACAATAAAAACTTTTATCACACGAGTTTCCTGTTCAGCCATTGTCGTTTCAAAACATAACGTATGATTGTTTTGTCTTAATTTTGCTGTGATTTACTTGTTCAATTACAACAAATATATTTTTTACATTGTTTCTATGTTGATAAATATGTTATTATTTTTCTATTTTCCATAAAATTACCTGTAATTGATAAAACCCTGTGCTTGGATAATTGTGCTCTTATTTTTATTAATTTCTAGGAAATTTTTATTTTTTAGAACTTTTTACTTCTATCTAGCTAACTTTGTGCTCCTTTGAAATTCAAATATTATTCAAAATAGTGAATAAAATAAATACGAATTTTATAACTGATAAATTGATTATAAGATTATTGTCAGTATTACACTTTAGGTTAGATGTAATATAACGAAACGTTTTAAAAAATCCTTGACCTACTTACCAAGTTCCTGTATCCACTAACCAATGAGGGACGAAAATTAATCAAACTAGACAGCGGTCCTGGGATGAGAGGCCCGAACTCGTCTTAATGACGAATGAATGAAAATTGTTCCAACTATAACGGTTTGTTGTCCGAGAGACGTTTTAAAATCTAGCATTACTGGAAGGGCTATTCCGAAATGATTTAATGTGGTAATGTAAATTCAAAATTCAAATACAATCGACATAAACATTAAGTTTCTTTTTAATGTTTGCAACTAAATAGGATGAATTATGCAAATAACATTCTTGAACAAATCAAATTTTTGATATACGTTCTATTAAGTACATAAAAGTAAGGTTATTTAAAGACTGAAGTAAAAACCAAGCCTTTCTCGGGGGGATTAAACAAAACTGCATTGTAAATGTCTCGAAGTTTAAGTTATTGGCTAGGAACAATAGTACAATACCTACTTATACCCGTGAGACTTGTTTTATTGGGTTTCAAGAGGAGAGTAATGATTGCTATTTGCTATTGTTTCATCGTAATTGACTCGAGAAACAACCTTTATTTATTAATTAATTAAGTTAAAATTAACAGCTATCATATTATTTAAGACACAAGGCATTCAAAAGAAAAGATTTGATATTAAAATATTTAACAGGTCATTAAATCATTAAATCTAGTGATGAGGAGTTTTTTTAGTATTTTGATTTATCAGTAGTAGTAAAGAACAGTACAAATTCCTACATAGATATATTCGAAATTTTAGACTAAAGCGTTTGGCCTCTTACTAAGCTATAACGTCGTTTGAAGAATGTCTTGCCTTTGAAGGCATCTCCAGAAATGTTCTGGTAAATGAAATGCATCCGGGCCCTTTTGACATATTGCTCCATTTCATATCACAAGATTTCAAAGTGGTACAAATTTTCATTTCATAGAAATTGCCTCTTATTTAATAACTAACGTGGGTTACGTTATTGTATGTGTAGTTGTCGTAATACGAGGGCTATTGAAATAACCCTATTCCGGGTTTGATCTTTGGCACGGTCGACATATTTTTTGCTATGGGCATTGGTTTTATGTATTTATAAAAAAGTGAAAATATTTGCTTATCAGTGGTGATCACCCATTATACAAATAATAAATACCTTTCCTCTGGACTAACTGTACTTGCATGGAAGCTTTTCTGATATTATTATTGTAATTTTTGTTCTTTCACTAACGTAAATTAAGATATTTCTAAAAAGGTAAAAACACGCAGCTAGAATCACTGGATTCACCGGATATAAGACCTCTATTTCTATACAGTAATCGTTAGCTAAGAATCTTCTTATAATTGAAAGTCCCGGGACAGAGTCATCCCAGTAACAAATAAAGTAATTAAACTGAGGGACCGATAGGAATCGCCGGGTATCGATGACATTAAACAATCAATGAGGCTATCCCGGACATAATAGCCCCGGTTGCGGTAACTTTGCCCCGGAGATATTAATATTGAACTCTGCGCTTAACATTTTATATCATTTAGCTTAGATGGCCGATTATATTTTTAAAACAGGTAGCTTTCAGTCATTTCATATATCATGACAGATTCTATATATATTTATATACAATAGCCATGTAAATATTGTCAAGTTACCTATTTTATTCGTTGCATTTTATCAAATAAAATATGAAAAGCTACCACTCGATTGCGTGACCAAGAAACCATTACCTAATAAATATCTTAAAGAGATCTCTTCGTATCAGAATAGCGTATTCAGTCGGTGTAATAATAGATGATATGTGACCTTTATCAAGTTGCTCGACAGCCTTCTACTTGCTGTTTTCTTGAATTTTTCGAAAGGGTTCGAGTTTTGTATTTATTTTTAGACATTCTAAAGATAAATTAGGGAAAATACTTCCCATTGCTTCTTATAAAACCCACGCTATTTTCTGATACCTTTGTTGTTAATATATTAAATAAACTCAATCCTTATGAGAATAAGCAATAAAGTGTATATTGATCTACATATAGAATCCAGGTTAATGTTCATAAATATTTAGACCATCTATAAAAACCTATTTCATAAATCAAAGGATGCAATGAGGCCATAAGTTAATTTACGAATTTCTTACAAGAACTACCTATTAGTATATTCTATAGGGGAGCTATCCATCCCTGTCCGGCTTTACCCCATAAGCGTTGTCGGTTAAAATTGAATAATTTATCAAACGAGATATCAAATCGCTTTTATAGACGATAAAGTGTGGAATTATTATTTCCTTGTTAATGGTGCCGATAAATCTCGAACGTTATGCGTTCGGTGACGTCACATTGTAACTTGATGCTGGTTTAACGATCGTTTTAATGGCCTAGTGCTGGGTATTATCGATTATCTGAGATTTTAAGACTTTGCATACACTAAAATTTCGAATTGAAATACCTTTATTTGCAGTTGGTTGTTATGCCTGGTTGATTTTTGGAGAATATGTTAAATAGTTTCTTAATTTAACAAATCTCGTTCACAATTATTAATATTTAAAATAAATATATTTAATTATAAAAGATTGTATATTTCTATATCAAGACATAAAAGGATACAGAAGAAAAACTTATCGCGAACTGTTCCGTGAGATGCGGGAATAATTCACGAGATAACGTGATGCGGACTCATTATCACATTATTTATTGAGTCTTACTGCAGAGTTTAGTGGATGGATCCTATCCTACACATAAAATGAACCATAAAAAAATCTAATATTGTGATTATCGCTGATGCATGATAAGAGAGACATCATAATATTAATTGTATCAGCATTGTTGTCTGTCTATACAAGAAAGTTAACAACTATGGTAATTAATCACTGTTGCATTATGAAAACAGAGACTTTAGTTGACTAACATTTACAGACTGACCTAATAACCGTCTTATAAATATGGATTTTAGCATTCATCTGAAAACAGGTCAATTATTAGTAAGTATTTATTTAGATATGCAGGTTTTTAAAAAATTTAAAAGAAATACCCTTTTTTCTGTCGACACTCAAAAGTATGATATATTAAAAAGTTGTCTATAAGGAAAGTCCCGAAAACCGATATCAGTATTAAGAGCAAATAAATTGAATTAGTCAGCTAAAGTTCCTTCACTAAGCTGTTTAAGAGGACCCATGAAAGGGTCACATTTGGTCCGGAAATAAAATTATAATTGGGACAACCTATGAAAAACCTTTTAATATATATCTTGAAGGAGGATTGAGAATTTTGGATAAAAAAATTATGTTTTATAGATAAAAGTACAATTTTTAAAGAAATAAAAGTTTTTACTTGTTACTGTAATTGAATTGATATAAAAACATCGAACGTCGATGCAGAACACTATGTGAATTGTGAAAAAAATGGAATGCATAAATAATTTTAAAAAAATGTTGACAGCCTACTTGAAAGAAAATTGTTCGGAAAACAAATATGGCGTAGTCTAACTTTTGCATTTCGAGTTTGGTTTGTCGCAATGGTCACCTCAGAAGTTCTGGAAGCGTCAACAGTCGATGTCACTTCGCAGAGTTACTTTAAAATATTTACGACTCGAAGTTTCTATAAGAAAAAGAGCCATACCAAATTTATAGTTCTTAGATGGTCGCTGGAAGTTTAAGATACGTTATCTTTCTGCTTTGTCATTTCAGATTTATCTGTGTTAGTGTGTTTCAAAAGGTACTTGGGTGTTTTGTTTTAGAGAGTTTTGTTTTGTCTTAACGGCACATGTTTAATATATATATATAGATATAAATAATTTAACAGGATAAATAATTATTACGTAATTAGTACGTTTAGCTAGTAGTAGTTTCTAGCATGGGTACTTGCACAATTTTTTAATCACGTATTATCACACGTCAACAAATATGCTCATCATTAAACGTTTACCATACCGGGAATCGAACCCGGGACCTCCTCGGCTCTGCATAGTGACTATTGGGTTAACATAAGCTTTACATATATTTTGAGAATAATTTAATTATGCATTACAATTTTTCCAATACTTTTTGCTGAATATATTGTACACTATCATGGAAGCATTCTACCAAGTCATAGTCGGAGATATTCCTAGTGGAGTTTAAAGACAAGATGTTTTTCCTGATAAAATAAATACGCTATTATTACTTTAAGATTAAAAACAATAATAAACGGACCACAAAACATTTATGCCATCACAACTGTAATCACAATCAAGTAGTTACACATAGAATTTTGAGAACAAAATTGTTTTAGAAGCAGATTCGACTCTTTGTTAATTACACGACCTTGACGCTTGGCGAAACAATTTAATACTTAATAAAAACTTCAGCTTTAAATCTGGTTGGTCTTAGACAAATAATCGATGAGAAAAATAAATTAAAATCTGGTTAGGAAATACGTTAAGTGCGTAAAATAATAATAATTAAAGTACAATTATTTTCTCAGTAGTTTCATTGAGTTCCCTCTCTGTCTTCATAGGAAACTTTCAAAAACAACGAGAAATCCACAGAAAATTTTTTTTACTAATTCATAAATACTAAATTTGGCTAACTGCACGCTTTGGTCTTAAAAGTTAAGTCAAAACGAGGACTAGTTTTTTGCAAGTAGAAATCCACCGATCAAGCCACTGGGACATTTTTTGGCGAACTGTATTGGCAACATAAACCATTATGCTTATATATTGCATTCACGCCGAAACAGTAGTACAGTCATCTTTAGTGTTTAGAAAGTCGATTTATCAGCTTGTCGCCCGTGGTCAGCCCGACAGGCCCACAGATAATAAATAAAACAAAGGAACATGGCAGCCCAGTGTTGCCATTTTTCGGACCTTTGTACCGCGTGTATATGACAATCGCGTCAAAAGATTACGCCATTTATAATTTTTTTAGCATTTTTATTGTTGCTTGTTTAATTAAATGTAAGTATTCATGGGAGTGTGAACATGTCATTTGTGTAGATTTATTCACACCGCTAGTTTTGTTTAATTTGATGTATATTTTTAATTACTTTGGTAGCAATATTTATAGCTTACACTTACACTTTGATTTAGAAATAATATGTACTTTAATATGTATTTTTGGCAGAACAAACCTATTTCCCTTATAATAAGTTTGCTTCAAATAATTCACAGAAGCCGAAGCTCTTTTCAAACATAAACTTTATCATTATATAAAAATCCATTAAAATATGCTTAACAATACTGACTATTTAATATGATTATAATACGTCTTTGTTTCCATCATACAGCTTTATTTCATAAAATATCGATTATCGTTTGGCTTGAGTATAAATTATTACTTCGATGTTAAGAAATGTTCCCCCTAATTCATTACAACACTAATAATTAATGAAGCTACAAAATAAATGATACTGTAATGACAATTCATCGCGTGACGGCTGTCATTACATACCAATTACAAATCACATTTGTGGTTGGACGAGGGATCTCAGTCGTTGCCTTTAAAGTACTTGGATTTTATTTATATTTAGATAAAAAAGTTAGATTAATTTGAAAAATAAATCTTAATAATGAAGATTCCTTCATAATTAAGCTGTTGTTTCTAATTCAAAATAAGCTCAAAACAAATAAAATAATTTGAAAACCATTTAAAAGTTTTGTTGTTTTTACTAATACTTACAAACGAAGTAGTGGAACTAATTAGGTGATAAATCATATTTTTTAATTTATATTCGCGAAGAATTAAAATAATTATTTAAACAAACTTTTCTTTATTTTTACATCAATTACTAAAAATAACTATGTCTTATAAAAAAATAATACATATCGACCTCAAAAAAATGGAACATTCAAAAATGTACGCAATTAAATCTTGTGTTTTCCATTCGAAAAATCTCTTTCAGTAATTCTAAAACCAACGGATGGCGGGCAAATATTTTCCAATCGTCAAAGTAAATAATTTGGTTTCATCAAAATGATTGATCTGGACCCAATTTTCTGTATAAGTTCGCTTCAGTAAACGCCTTGAAAGTGATTAACGGGTTAATTTTTTGAGATGTGTGTTTGTCTGAATGTAGGTTTCGGATATAATACAAGTAAACCCAAACCTGAAGTACCTTAATAATAAAACCATTCATCATTAGGTTATTAGGGTTATATATATAGGTTATTAGTAGGTAGACCAAAGTTATGACTTACATGTGAAATTAGATAACACTACTTAACACTTACAAATTATCGACACGTTTGTACATATGTGTGTATTGTGCCTTGCATTTATAAAGTTTAGATATAGAACGATATTTACAATGCAGGAGTGATTTATCATATTTATTTTATAAATAAATCCTTAAATTCACAACACCTTACAATCCACAAAAAGACTTATCTACAGTGTCGGATAACTACAAAGTATCGGGTATTTAGTATGTAACTACGTATAGCGTATCGTTTCTTCTAACTAGTGCAGATGGGATGCATCCATTAGCCAGCCTAGCCCCGCCAATACGATTAGGTCACGAACACTGGCGTAATATAAGAACATTTTATTCAATTCTCGTCTTCGTGAACATCTCCCGAACATTCTACTTTCTTAGTATTTTAATGATGTACACTACGTTTGTGGAATTGCAATTTTGCTCAAAGACTTTAGATCTGAATTTTTCTTTTTATGAAAAACAACGTTTCATGAATTGCATGAAATTGAGATTTTTTCCTTTGAATTCCTGTTATTAGATTTGCTTTGTATACTGGGAATTAGTAAAGGCCAATTCCCGGGCTTTTAACCTATAATAGCGAATAGTTAAACTTGTGTATACGTTTAATTACTTATGTTGAAATAACTACGTAATAAATAAGTTACGTTACTTTGATTGAATATATACGTAAGTTAAAAAATAGCATATTTATATCAATAACTAAATTGTTTTACTGAACAATTAAGAAGAGCTGTTGTCATGCTTTTATCCTTTGAAAGGCGGTATCATGAAAATAATTGCTTTTAATGTATGTTTTATTTTTGTACCAAGACCTACACTAAATCATTACTATTCCCCACAAAGCGGTTCTAGTAAGTTGTCAGATATTTAGCCAATTTCGCAAACTTTGTGACAACCGGTCCACTTCCGACACAATCATAGAATTGAACCTAGTATTGGCTACTGTATTAAATAACTTTGGAGAACTTCACTTTAATACTTCAGCACTGTTCTGAACACTGCTAATGTCAATGATTTTCATTAGTATTTCGGTTAATTTACTTTATACAGCAATAAACCCAGTAAAACTCAAAGGTTAACGCAGAAAAACTCTATTGATGTATCAAATAATCGTTTTTGTTACATGAAATTTATAATTCATTTCAATGCTGTAAGTACAGCACGTTTTAGTTTGCAATAATATTGTGCAAATTGTTCGCTCTGAAGATATTATGGTTTCCATATTAACGCTCCGCGGTTGGTGCAGCAATGTTTTCACGACCCTCAGCCAAGCATATGTTTAGATTTGCTCGGGAATTGCACTGTGGTTTGAAATATTTACGTAGAACAGTTTTTTGAATTTTATTTTTAATGTCTTTCTGTAGATACTATGAAAGGGTGCACATTTCATTTTTCTATTCATCCATAAGGTATAATATACATGTTTTTATTTTTATATTTGAATGCATTGATGCAAAACAGTTTTATATATTCTAAAAAACATAAATCAAATCTTAGATTAACACTTCAAAAACGTTACTTTCGCGTGAACAACTCAATTACAACACCGGTTTTGAAGTAATTAAATTATGTCGCGATACATATCTCAGTTTTGTTTTTCCTCACGAAAAATTATATGTCAACATCGTAATCGTGTAACTGGCGAGCAATTTATTCCTTGTGTTTTTTTATTTATTTATATATGATGAGTGTAATGATAGAGGTAGAGTGAGACTACTTTAATTTTTTTCTTAGTTCTTTTGATTTAATTTGTTAAAATATTGTTGTGAGCGCAAATAACAAAGTCAGAAAATATATGGTCGTTGCAACATTCGTAACCCTGCTCTGTTCATGTTCTAGCTCTCCCTTATCTATGCCTTGAGGAATGTAATTTCACCTTTATTTCTTTATCCACCATAAAGTATGCACGTGGCAATTTAGAGAGTACCTACTACTAGATATAAGATAACAGGATCGCTTCTTTGTTGAAACATGCAAAAGGAATCTTTTTGAATAATTCTAAAAGAAAGCATTTGAAAAGAGAGCTTTATATTATAGTTATAAGACACCCATTTATAATACTATATAAATATGATATTAATTTTGTAACTGAGATTTGATGAGTCAACGTGAGAATAATAAATTTGAACCGACAAGTATGAATCTTCACTTTGTAAATGAACTATTTACAACCAATACATTTATTATGATTTTGAATATAATATAATATTTAACTAAAAAATTGGCTTGGAATTTTCCAGACGCCAGGATATAAAAAATTAATTATGTTTATGTCTTGCAGGCGTAATGTTAGTATTGCTCTGATAGCTAAAAAAGGAAAACCGGACCGATACGTGTAATACCGAATATGAAAGAATAAGAATCGATCGCACAAAAGGAAATAAAACACACCCGGAAAACACGCCTTTCGGGTTTTCATAAAACCTACGTATAGAATTTTAGGTGAAATTTCACCGCTGAAGCCAGTGAAGGCTGCGCAATAATTAAATTCGACTCATCAAAAGCTAGCTATATAACTAGTGACGTTCGTGTTTCGAGTCGACGATATGAATTTATCGATTATTTGGTGAGGACATTTTATGTGTGGTTCGTTGCAATGTGTGACAGCGAGCTTAGATACGATTTTTGATTTTAGAATACGTGAAAATTATGATAAATAAATGTTAAAAAACATACAGGTCCTATCACCAAAGTCTGTTTTATAATTAGTAAGAAAATAAACGTGTTTGAGTAAAATAAATTAATAGTGGTGTATACAGCAATTAAATACAGATAAGACGAAATGTAACCCTTACCTTCGGTACCAATTTGACAAAATGTCGTAATAATCGTCGCAGTCACGCAACATAAATTACGTACATTTACCGTTATTAAAACGACTATGGCTGAATGGAACCTGTTGCTTTCAGTTCGCGTTTTTTCCCCTCAACACTAATGAGTGTATACCCTTGAAAGTTTTAGTAGTTCACTACTTCATGTACTAGTGTCTTGGTTACACTTGGTTTTAAAACCCGACGAAAATTGCTTTAACTGCTTTTTTATTCGCAGTTAGTGAATTTAAAACTTTTCTGCATATAGAAGGTTTTAGATACTTTATAAATATTTTAAATGTGTGTCAAAAGAGAACTCCTTTAAAACGAAATCGATGCGAATTTATATTCACACATTTTTTTCGTTTTTGTTTGATATTGCGATTTTTTAAATACGTAACGATTTACTAGATTGCGAAAATTAATATCAATCTCAGCACTCAGTTATTCAATGTTTAAGTTTCTATAATTTCCTTAGGGGTTAAGCCTGGGTTGTATTTGGCGATAGCCAACCAAATTATTAACCTATCCCTGCTTAGGGGTCACTTTAGCCCCGAAATATTTGCGGCTGATAGATATTATCTTTCATCGCATTGTGGGTCGTTCTATTAACGAAATGATGAGTGAACTTGTATTCACAAGGAGAAAATCAAACTAAATTTTGCTAGTGATACTTATTTTCAGGTTTAAGATCTATCATCGTTATTGTTTGGTGACCCAATTATAATAATGCTTACAAAATTATTTATTGATTACTAACTGTCAATATTCTGACGAAAGTGATGAAGGTTTCGTGGTTACATAAATATGTACCGAACACCTGAGCATTGACGTTTGAAATAATAACTCGTTTCAATTCGGAAATATCAATATTTAACCAGTCACCGGTCACGTTCGGTCCTCAAGACCCCAATAATTTTCTATTAGATTTTTAGTCAGATAAGAGTTGTGGCTGAGTGAGGTCGCTACGCTTCTGACTCGAGGGTGCAGACGTGTCCCATTACTGCTTTTCAACTTAAAGAATTTCCTTTAAGTTTTCTCTGCCTCCATTTCTTGATATATCAACTTCATACAATATTAAAGAAAGTTTTTTGGCGAGTAAAAATTTATTTCTTCTAGATATGACTTGTGTAAGTTCTAAAATATGATTATGGGATTGTTGGTGGTAGGTGTTGAGTATAAAAGAGTAACTAAAGAATAAAATTAACCTTACTTTCTAAAACATAAATAAGACTTTACCTCCTCTATTTTCACTATCTGCTGGTTTGACCTGTATTGCTCGATTCATCTGAAACAAAAATAAAAAAACTTGAGACTAATATAGTATAATAAGGTAATATTGGTATATCGCATAGTGACAGGTATAATTTATTAAATTTTGTATTACTCAGCACCTAAGAGGCGAAAAACAACTGATGTTTTTGTTGTTTTCTTTTTAACAGGATTTTGTACAAAATACAACTAAAGAACGCTAGTTAAAATATGTCATGCTATTTATCTCAATTATATAAGTAATTATTGAATTCGAATTGCGGTCTAATCAGTGACGCCACGTTAGGGACTGAAGTGTTAAATAAGAGCCTAGCAGTTTGATTACTGTAAAATTTTCTGAGCGCGTCAAACCATCCACCACACTGAATCCCAATAGGGGTTAATTTACGCATAGTAATTCTAAAACACATTCTAACAAGCCTGCATAATTAAAGCGGGCTCATTGAGGAGCTTCGATGCGATTCAAATCTTTGTTAATTATTATTATCCATTAACACTTCGCATTCTTACAAGCTTTTGTATTATTGTTCTATATATGTTCTTTTAGCTTGAGAGCGTTTAAAAATTCTCGAAAAACCTAATGAGTACTGGAGAGTACCATAAGCAAGCATCTATCGAATAATTAACGTACATATGTTTTATAAAATAATACTACTGTAGCATTAGCAATAGGTGTAGCAGCTGTCACAACAAATAAAACGAAGTGTTATCATTCAAATAAATATTTGAAGTAATTTAGTGCTAATACGAAACAAATGAAAGTAGAATTTAACACTCAAATTGAATAAACATCCGTCATGCGTTGAATCGTTTGAAAATGAACTAAGTTTTGAATATTCATGCAATTCGTTATATTATTGCAGCTAACAAGTTTTTATGACTGCTCAATTGATTTCAAATGTTATATATTGTTTTTCAGTAGTTTGTAATTCAAATCAGATTTCTGTGTTTGTACTTTTATTCATTCGTCCTACTTATAATCTTAAATTCTATAACTTGTTGAGAAGAGTTTGGGCATAATATATCTAGCACAATTAGGTGCTTTTAATTTGAAATTGACGGTGAAATTATTACTTTGCAGATTTCGCTTAATTTGACTTTTCACAAAGTATACCGGATATTGTGTAAATATCATAGCAATCCTGCACATACAAGAATAATCACATCATATACATTTTACATGCTAGGTCTTTTTACCTTAAAAAAATTTCGTACAACTTTTTAGAAATATAACCTCCTGTACCCTGTAAACTAGCTTTCCGTGAACGTAGAATGAAATTACTCGTAGTTTCTCAACTTTACTGCTATGAAAGAGAGAGAGAGACAGATGATGGGGCGTGGCGCAGGCACGATAGGTATGCCGTAGCTCAAAGAACACCTAGATATTATTGAGTTAAGTTCTAAGAAACAGGTCCCTGTTTAGAGCAGATGTCATAGATAAAATAATTTTACGGCGTAATACGTTCTGGTCTCTACTTATTATTATTGACCTTATAAACATTATTACATTTGGTTTAATATGCTTTGTTTCAGCTTAAGATGTTTAGATTTAGTAAGTAAGAAAATATTCAAGAAAACAATATGTCAGTTACATTATCAAGACGAATAGAAAAGCGCAAGCTGCTACGATTTTGCGATGTCACGCTACGAGTGCTACGCGGCGGGTGCTACATCGCTACGAAATTGAACTTGTCACCCTGTCGCTTGCTACGAATGTTAGCGCTTAGTTTTATTCGATGATAGAATTGTTTTCTTTTAATTTTCTCATGACTATTTGTAATCAATAAGGTTTTTTCTTAAATCAATATTATTGTTTTAACTGCCATTCATCCCCTCATATATAAAGATGTTTAAAGAAAATAATACAATAGCAGAAAATTCAAATAAATATTCTAATTTGGATTACAATAGAATATAAATGAGAGTAGATTTTGTGTGGTCGAAAACAATTCCCAAAAACCATTTCCCATAAGGATGTACGTGAAACTGAAAGAGCGAAGCCTTCTTCAGGGATTACGAGGGAGCAGCATGCTCAGAAAATAATATTTTTATTTAATAGCTTCTGAGATATAAGCCGTCGCGAGTAATTGTTCTTGTTGATGTCCGCCTTGGAGAGAAAATGTTTATTTTATGTAACTTGCCCCTGTACTGAAAAATCTTTTTGAACAATACATTTTGTAGTTAGGTGGCAAGTGAATTCCAAAATAGTATTCTATATTTCTGCTATTACTGCGATACTTAATAACCTCGTAAAAATGAAGTAAATACAGAAAAGCTAGAACGTTATCTCTATATTATATTAGCTTTTGACAGATACACTGTGCAGGTGAGTTTAAACCATAAACCTTTGTAATAAAAGTTATAGTTGCGTGTTTAATTTACTGTAGTACTATGGTGGTCATAAAAGCAAATGAATGAATTAGGCTTTATGGCTGTTTTTTTTTTCAATTTCATTAAGGTGTTTACTTATTTAATTGTATTGACCTATATTTTTATAATTTCTATCGTCCAAAAACTTACACTACAGCATGAAATTTCTTAGTACTCTACGCATATGAAGATAAACTATACGACTCGAAAACATTTTTGTTTCTCTATATATCAATTTATAAAACATAAACTTGTAAAACAAGATGTTCATTTAGTTTCCAGTACAATTTTGATTTTAAAAAGTGGCCCAAAATTTTATAAAGAACGCATTTTTAACAAAAATTTTCCATATAACCTTCTAGAAATATCTTGTCCGAATCAGAACAGATCTCAATAATGAAGTTTGTACAAGTTGGAAGTACAAACAACAGATATTTGTCATCGCTTCAAAACTAATGTATCGGAGTTTCCAATTAGCGAATATTGTGCGATAATCCGAGCGCTTGACGATATTGTGTTCGTACAAGTTGATTACTGAGTGATAACGCCGTAACACATGTATTACACGCATTGAATGAATGTAGGAAACATTTTTATGAATCCTATTTACTTATTATTACACTAGGTGTAAAATCGATGTGCTCTCATTATAAAAAATGGCTGCGGCAGCAAAAGGTCATATTTAACACTGTTTTGTAAAACAATTTATAAACATTATTTTACGTCAAAATATTGTAATATAAAGTGAAAATAGAATCAAGGATATATCTTTATCTTTTATAAATAATCACTCGCTTCATATTATTGGAAACCACCATCATAACACCGTAACCCAAACATTAATTCAGACGCCCCAACTAAACAAACATGTCACATTCGTTATGGAGCTGTATTACGAAATCATAGTACGTAACAATGTCTCACTTGTCAATTATGACATTTGACATTGGTTAAAGAGAATATTTATTTCATTGAAATGTTTTTATTAAATGTTTTTTAAGATATCAACAGCGGAATACACAATTCTGTTAGTCCATAGTAACACTATGAAAACGAGTAGTCTTTATTTATCATAACATCATACTCAACATAAGCTCGTATTAAATATTAAGATTATTGAATGATGTGTTTGACATTTCCTAGATTAAGGCATTTCAAATACCACGATCTTCTTAGGTACAAATCTATTTAATTTGTTTGTTAAACGATAATAAAATTAAGACAAAAATACATAAATCAATTCATATCTAATAAAAAAATATTTTTATGAAATACGTGTGCCTATAGTTATTGTTTCACCAGTCATTAGTTTGTTAATGAATTGTGAAATATTTATTTATACACAGGTGGTTACACCTCTAAATACATTTGTAAATAAAAGTTTAATCAGAATTCAGAGTTGACAAATACTTTTTTGCTGGATTTTTTTAACTGTGATCTTTCTTACTTTATTTTACGACAAAAAAAAAACATATTATTCTATGCAATTCGAAAGGGCAACCTGCAATAAGTAATGAGCTTCTTAATATATTATGCCTTTTAAAAAAATATTTTACGTTTGAAGAAATAGTAATCTCACACAAATAATAAAGTATATTTTATAGTTTAGCGCAATCGTTTATTTAAAGGTTGACGATACAAATAAGAATTTATTTCCGTAGGTTATAGGAAATCTTAATATATGAAATAGCTTTGCTGCGGAAAAGGATAGTAGTAGTAAACATAATGTTGTGTACACATTTACATGGGTATGGTATGATAGTAAAAGTAATATGTATATTATTAAATATAACCCTCAATGATGGAACACCCTAAATATCGAACATTTTATGATTTAAGGAAATATCTCGAAAGCATAATCGCATTATGTTCCTATGAAACTTCGCATATTTAATAAATAATACACCCTCCTTGTAAAAATCTCGAGGCTCCATTACCTTCACTTAATTCCCTTTAGGGATAAGCTCACAAAGTTTTTTAAGGTCAACACAAGTTAGGCTGTTCGAAAAATTTTATTATCAAAAATTCTAAATTTATTTTGCACGAGTTCGTAAAGGATCCGATGAGGAGCATTTTAATTACAATCCTGTTAATGATTGGGGATACGACTTTTTTGTGAATTTCCATCATTAGAATGAGATTAAATGTTAAACATAAATATATATTTTTGTAAGTACTCGCAAATATTCAGTTTTATCAATGTAATTAATTTTAGAAGTTGGTGTAATAATAAATGAGACATAGCATATAGCTTAAGGCATTATACATTTATACACGGTTCGTATTTACCTAAAAAATCTTATCTTAATAGGCCTAAGAAAAGGGGATACTTTTATTATTTATAATTTCAATAATTATAGCCTATAATTGGTTAAGTCTCGTTAATGTTCTTTTATTTTATTAAGTCTTAACCCACGATCGGTCGTGGATTCCTAATTTATGATCGGTTTTACTTCGAAACAAAACCCAATAATTTGTTTCGAATTTCCAAAGTTACGACGTAAACTTTATTAATTTAATATTATGAGCTAATTTCACTTGTTCAACTTAAGGTAATTCTATTGTTAATCTTAGGTCATTTTAAGTTTATAATACGGTTGATTGATTAATCTCATTAAATTATAAATTCCTATTGTATTGTACATTTCGATAGGAATTTATAATTTGAACTTTACAAAGTAATTTGTTTTTTGCAAATAATGTTGCATCATCAATTTATAAGTTTTAAAGATGTTACATTTAAAATATATATAGTAATATCTTTTCACAAAATAAATAATAATATTAGAGGTAAGATATATATTGACTTAGGTATGTTTATAAAGATGTATAAAAAAATCTTTCGCACTAGAATACTACCCGTATATTTTAAACATAAAGAGTAAATGGACGTATACACACTACCAAAAGGAGTAACGCATCAGAATCATTTATTAATATCATTATAACTTCAAACAATATTTCGTATAAAACACTGAGGGAAACACAAAACAAAAACATCATTGTATACACATACCTCATTACCGTAACTCGAGTAGAGAACATAAAACAAATTAGGCTCTCTGCTAACCTTATAAGTTTGTCTATCAAGCCCTAACAAAAAATGAACTCAAGGCTTCCAACTTAATGGGCCGTGGAAGGGATTCTTTCAAACTTCGACAACTGCTGGTTAGGGCATGATAAAACTTTTTATGTTGTGCTTACGACTGACCCAACAGTTTGACATCTGAAACACATTGCGTACATATAACGTATTAAGTTGTTAAAATATATGGTGCGTTTAAACCCCTGTATTAGGGAAACTATTTCGAGCTTTTGGCTAACGTGTAATCATAAACGTACAAAACTTATATAGTCACTGAACTGAGTATAACCTTGTAAATTTTATATGCGCTGAGGTGTTGTGAGTTTGATTCAATTTATTATTGTTTTTATATGGGAGAAAATTATATAGCTAGATCGTATGAATTAAATAACAAAGATATTATTATTCAACGTTGGACTAGACTTAAAGCCTATGTATTAAAAAATGGTACATCGCATAATTATACACTTTTTCGTTTTAAAACTAAAGAAATAAAGACATGATATTGTAACTAGATAAATAAAAATCGGGAAAAAATGCTTAGACAATTATCTAAAGACCGTGCCATATTAACATACCGATAAAAACCAAATAATTAGCACATGAACTTAATTTCATTAAGTTTGGAACATGAGAATACTTTATTGGAACATTGCTCCCTGTCATTAAATTCACAGTAACGTCACAAGATGTCAAGACGTACTTGTGTACATTGTTCTTAATTATTTTACGAAACGAAATTAGGGAGTATGTTTGAAAGTCTTGTAGATTAAGTCTTACAAATTTTGAAGATGTGAATATAAAGTAAAAGACGTGAATGAGAAAAACAATTTATTAAATAAAACATTTACAAAATCATAAAAATACACAAATGTGGGCATAACAATAAAAAGTTTGTATCGTAAAGCTAGATTTATCTAATATTGACTCGTGCTAAGTATACTTATTTCTTTAAAATAAAAATATACAAAATAAAATCCAGTCAAATTGTTGTATTTGTATGTCCAATTTATAGTATACTTAAACAATTTATTCATACTATATATATCTAAAATAATCCACCTTTATGCAACCATGAACATGGTTCAAATACACCATTTTCTGTAAATAGAAAAATAAATAAAAGTATAAAACAACAAAAAGTACAAAACAAAACTTGTCAAACGTAAACAAACGTTACTTACAATAATCGGCGGCGGATATTCAACGTTCGCCGAACGAAATATATCTACGAGATGAACCATATGGACCGATAATTTAGTCTCAATTCAAAAGAAACTGATAAAGCGTTGACGACGGAATAATCGCGCGCGTACGTAAGTATTACGGAGCAGTGCAATGCTAACACGGCGGCAGTTCAACGTTGACTGAATGTCGCGCGAAGGAGTACGCACGCGGGGAGAGGGTACGCACTCACGCAGTCGCCACAGCCAATCGCCTGCGTGAGTCGCGCGCACCCCCGCTCTTCAGGCCCCGCCCCGCGCGCTCCGTCACCTCACAATCGATGCCCTATATTGCATTAATTATTTAGGAAACACGCAATAAGATAACGCAAGGTAACAGATAAGACTGAAAGTTCGAGCCTTAAATCATTGTCTAGCAATACCGAGGAATAAACGTTGGCGTGTTTGTAAATAGCAGCTGTTATTGTAGTTTTTATTTCAGACTTATCGCAAACGAATTAGCAGCACTTGGCAGTTGTAGCACGTCAGTTTTCTGAATGGGAAATGTGCTTAATGACATATTTTTGCTCGCTATTCTGACTTTAAATTAATTATATTTATTTTTGTAGCTTATTTGTACTTAGTTAAAACAACTTAAATATGTAAATTCACACAACATTTTATAAATGCATTGTATAATTTATCTATTTACAATTTTTTACTTAACATTTATTTTGATGCTATAAAACACGTTTAAATATATTTTTTGTTTTCAGATTATAAAATTTTTCTTACAGGTTTGTAATTATCACACTAAGGATGATGAGTTGTTTCACACCTTAGATATTTATTGTCATGCATTGTTGTAGGGCACGAATCTTTTAATTAAGACAACATTTACTGACTGTCCAGTAATCTATCAGTCATCTAAGGTGATATACGGCATATTTGAGATTAAAATGCATATCTTAGGATCCTGAATCAAGATTCTCGAAGCACGTACCACGTCACCTGCGACCATCTGTCGAACCTGCACTGAATAACAAACAGCACCGAATAATATAGGGTGCTTGTCATTGCCTGTTAAGGATTTCTTATTATGTATTAAATAGCCTGCTCTTTTAACTTCAGGAAGAGGCTATTGTAGTCAATAGAATGTTACTGTTTGAGTCCATAGTATCTTAGTAGCACATGCGCAACTTACTAGCTGTGCAGGTGAGTAATAATAGATTATTTTTTTAATAAGTAGAAGTTCAAGTAAAGTATAACTTCAACTTCTACTGATTTAATCGTATATAGGTTTTAAATCAAAACGAACCACCATCTTATGTTATTCTTAATCGAAACAAGATTCAATTGATAAAAATCGAATTTAAAATGTGCATAATTTGAAATGATAAATTAGTATTTAATTTTAGCGAAGGCTGGCTGTGGGCGGGAGTTGGATGCATTCCAAAGGGGTCGAGCCTCGGAGTAGGCAGGTGAATGGGAGGCTAAATACTTGCTGACGTTATATGAGCGTTAAATAACTAACTTTATAAATTAACTCTGTCGTGTTTTTATTAAAGGCATAGCGATGAAAATTTTCATAATTTACAACTAGCCCTCGAAGTGTTAAACTAATATTGTATAAATGCTATGATTGATATTTTATATTAGTTGAAACTCTTTATTAAAATTATATTTCAGAGTAGTATCTGTGTACATTAGGACTCATCCAGACGATACATACGACACAGGTGCGAAATTTCAAACACGTTTAGCCACTATTTATACTGCTTCGTACTTATTCCACCTTCTGAATTGTGTAAAATATCTTAAGTGATCGAAAAACCTATCTTACGTCACAGGCTTCGTCTAGTGACCGCTCAGGCTACACACGAGTGGTTTTGATCATGTAATGAATAAAATATCAACCTCTAGGACATCGTGTTTCCATTCGTCTCACTGACTTTGAAAATTAACTTCCTTTTACTTATGATATGTTTTTACTAGTTTTGATATGGTTTTGAATGAATCTGAGTTATTTCTATGCAAGTGGGAACAAAAACTTGGTTTTTCTGTGTTTTTCTGTTGTTATAATACAACTTATCCATATTGAACATATGCATACAACAACGTGCATCAGTAAATATATGCTTACCTACTTCAGTTAACTTCTTCTGAATCAAAAATACTGGTTTCCGTTTCTATTATTATAATAAAGAAATGTACTATTAATTCAATATTACATTTATTTAAGAAAAAAGGCTACCTTTATTTTTGTAGTAAAAAAACTTCGTGTAACAAAGTTAGCAAGTAAACTTTCGTGAAAAATTATTCGTGAGGTTAGGTAGGGATTAGAAAAACACAGTCCCAGTAAATGAATTCGGAACTTAGCTAGTTTGTAAAAACATTTCCTCAATGAAAAAAACATGGTGCGGTCGGCAAAAATTACCATTCCAAGTATCAGGCCTTCTTTGTTCAACATAATTTTTGACTTAACTACTCTTCCTTAAACAGTGATATATCTGGGATAGTCTTTAAATGTAAAGCTTGCTTAGTCATGGAGTTACGCTTGCTATGATTGTGTTGTAAAACTTAATTTTTATTTTTAGCCTATCTATGCATTTAAAATATTATTCCTTCAATGGTTATTGTGAATAGTAACACTTAATATACAAATCAAAACTTTTCTTACGTCAGGCAAGTTCAATAGAAATAGCAAATATACTAGCCTCATTAAAATGTAATTTCGGGAAAGATAAAAAAGTAAATTAAATCAAATGATTATAACATCTGTCTTAATTAAGAAATTCATGTAAATTATAACGTAATTATAAAATTATTATACGCCATAAACTTATTTTATAGGGAAAAAGTTGAGTACAGACGCTTACAGGATTCTAAGGTGGCAGGGCTTTTATAGCCTAAAGAAGGGAAAATTTCGGCGTCAATTCAATGTGGGCTCGGAAAGGTTTGAGTACTTGAGGTGAAAGTGAAAAGATTTTTATTTTACGTTTCTTTCAGATGTGCTTATGGCACCAACTGCGTTTATCACCTCGCTCTCCGAACTTATTAGACTCCTGGAAAAATATATAATAATTAGCGGTACTTTTGATGATGGGTTTTCACAGTATTTTAAAAATGTTGTCCGCATATATAATAATGAATGAATTATTTGTACGCGGTCATATAGAGTTTAATAATTGTTTTAACAGATAAATGACTACATTCAAATTAAAAAATTGGTAAGTGAAGTTAATTCAAATGAATAAATAGCGCAATCTTACAAGATACTACATAATCTCCGAAATATTGTACAATATTCACGTACAGTATTTACGTTGTGTTACTTATGCTTAAAAATAATATACACAGATACTAAATGATGAGATAAAGGTTAGAAAAATAATATATTTTACAATATACCCACTGATAGTTCAAATCTCTCTTTGATCGTGTCAGTACTCTTTACTATTCGGCCCTTATAAGTTTTTCTATCTGCAAAGTTTTAACAAGCTGATCGATATGTGCTAACGAGAATTCTATATCTGACGGGCTTTTGATGTGAATACTTTCTACACGAATTTAATATAAATTACAGTTTCGTTAATTTATTTACAACTCTAAATACTAGCACGTAGTATTTTAAGGTATCCTACCTAAAAATGTATTTACGTTACAAATTATTAATTATACATTTATGAATCTCCTCCCTGGTGGATTGGAGGTGCTATATCTAGCTTTAGTATTAGACGACTAAAGCTAAATATAGCAAGCATAAACGTTTCCAGTTGAGAACCACAAAAAAAAGATTATCTCTTAATTCCCTCATATGGAGTATATGAGGGAATTGTCCAAAAAAAATACATAATTTTCTACCAGATATAGAACATTATTCATGATAATTTGCGACACAATTGATATTTTCAATTAAAATCCACCTTTATCAAGAAAAACCCAAATTTCCATCATTAATCAAATTATAGCATGAAGAGCGTAATTATATCGTATTCACGGTTAAGTTAAATTATTTGTTTAAAGAAGTATCGAGTCAAAAACTTCGTAGGTTAATTAGATTCTGAAATTTCGAGGCCTTTGAAAAATATTTGTTTTACCCTCGACGCTATTGGGAAGTAAAGCCAAGCCCTGTAAAGGGTCAGATATTAATCTGGAAACACTTTATGAATTTTAAAATTATAAGCTCCGTTCAGGCGATTAGTCAAATAAAATTCGAAGTATTCGAAAAGTTTAATATTGCTTTTAAATTAGTTCATTCAGGTTTATAAATTAGATTATGTTTTGATTACAAAATGCATCGTTATTTTTCTGAGATAATATCCTCTCGAACCCAAAAAATCGTTGACATCGTAAAATTCACATTTTATGAGATATGTTTAGCTTTTTGTTTTCAGTTAATTTGTTATTTGTAAAATATAGTACACACATGTACACTAAGTATAGTGTGCGTATGTGTGAGAATTTCATTCTGCGTGATCGTCAACTGTTTTAAATTAGTTTAATGAATTTAATATCAAAAATATTAAGAGCAAACTAATTTAGATTTATACATATGATATAAGTAATCATTCAATTTTAATCGATATAACTCTCTAAACTTATGAACAATTAGTTACCTACACAGACACAATTTCAAAATGACTTAGTTAAAAAGTTGAATACTGACTATAAATCCATTTTAATTCACCTGCGCGACCTTTTTAATAAAATTGTCACTCAACACAAGTGTAAGTTACACAAAATTGCCCTCGGTCATAAAATACGCTGTGTCTAGGCTGTGACGTAAATGTAAAATTTACGAAATGTTCCGTTATTTGGAAAAGGAATTTATTTTTCAACATGGCATGTACTATATTTTATTTGGTGACAAAGTGTCGTCGTGATGTATAATTTTATGGCTATTTAACAAGAATAAGACAGGCGTTATTGATGCTACAACGAATACAGCAAATTTCTTGGAGCATAAGCCTTATTTGATGTATACATGATTATACATCATTGACTATTTTATAAACATGTTTTAATAAAAACGAATTTTGGTTATTGCCCGTGAGGTCATATGCCTCAAATAACGCAAAAAATTATTTTAGAATTTCCTTCATATTTTTTCCGACCCGCCGTTTACTAACAAAGATCTTAATTTTAACAACACAAGTTAGAGCGAAAGATCAAAGACTAGAAAAGTAATTACATAAAAAGTAATTAATTTTAAAAGCCTCTATTTTGATGAAAGTTGTTGTTTCGACGGGAAATATTTTCCTTTTTTTCATAAGTCACCTTAAAAACGTCCAATTAAAGGAAAGCTTAATAAATGATTATAATTAATTTGAGGCATCTGTATGACACAGTAGTCTTGTTTGTTTCTTAAATTATAATTACTGTTACTTTGAACTCTAAACCTTCACTAGTAATGAACTTCGAGTAACGAATTGGTATCTTCTACATATTTAAATTGAAATACTATTTTTATGTTGGAAAGTCCATTAGTTGAGCAAGGTTAGATAGCATGACAATGAACAATTATGTAAAAAAAAGTGATTACTGATATTAACGAACACATCAAGAATAATCAATAGATTGTTTAATGTAACATACATTAAACAATCTTTAATATAGTAAGGCGTAAATAAGCTTTTACGCCTTACTTATATGTAAGTATCCTTCTGCGTCTGGTATCAGATATTATATTTGGCTATGCATTCAATGCCTTTCCTATCGCCGAACGTGTGTTAAGTGGCACATACAAAAAAAAATCAAGCAAAACAAATCGAAACAAAAGACTTGCAACAACGTTGAACACTTAACCGTGTATATTGTGATTATATTTACCCTGTTTAAAGTTAAAGGTCCCAGCATCAAGCTAAATTGTAACAGCAGAATTTGCAGGCGTTTTTTACTATAAAAATAGCGCGCTACGGTGAAAGATGGGGCAACTTATTATAGCGACAGGAACGAATGCTGTCTGTTTTTGCTCTTTACGATTGCAATTTTTGCCTTGAATGTTATGAAATGCCTGTGAGATTTGCATTTTTATATTTCACTACTCATTTTTAAGGTACTTACTCAGTGAGATAATAAGAGCAATACCATTGTCCAAAGATATATAGCATATACACACATACTATATAGTATATTTAGAGATATATAGATTATATATAAATTAACTAATTTGCAAGAAACTATGTTTCCGTAGAAATTGCACTCATTATAACAGGCTAAAGATTATGATAAGTTATAACATTTTTGGACTGCCCTAAATGGTTTTACCGAATACGCGATTTATGTTTTTAAATCGTTTGTCATCGTTATCCAGCTAATATTTAATTGAATTGCTCGAAAGCGAGTAATCCTAACGCTCAAAATAGTTGCCATAGCAACGCTGGCACTGTTAGAACATGGTTTGAGGTTTGATTCGGTTTTAGCAGATATTATAAGAGGTTTAAAGGCTTTGTCACTAGCAGACTGGCGAATCTGTTGGGAATCAGAACTCTACAACTACAAGTATGGTTCACACGCTAAATATTTGTGCTGCAAATTAATCTTAGTTGCCGTTGCTATGGCAACTTTGAAGCCATTCTAACCACTTCTAACGCCGACGGATATAATTGAAATGATTTTATGTTATTACGTAGCTCTTTGATATAACTTGATTGCAGTTAGATATTATACAGGAGGCGATTAGCTATACTTACTGGCGTACGACTTATAAGTTGTGATGGCTATCGTTTTTGTGTGTACCTTTTTAATAAGATTTCGATCATTGATCGACAATTAATGGATCATTTGATTCTTTGCGAAGTTTTATTCAGTAAACTGTAATTGCTGCTAACTTTAATATACAATTTGCTAGTTTTTACGAACGTATCGTATGAGAAAAGCGAAGTCCGACATGTCACCGTGGACTGAACCTGTTCAGTACAAAATGAAACCAATTAAGGGGCTGGTACAATCTATAGGCTTTTGAGACTTTTAATTCTACAAAACAGGAGTTATATTATATTATCATCGCCATCATTTCCACCTTTTTGTCGAAATTCAACTTCCTTTATCACGATTGTTCTTTTTAATATAACACTTAAACGTAACAATATCGTATTCATGAAATCAAACTACCTAATGCAGTAAAATAATGAAAATATTTCAATTTTCACAGAATTGTTTTCACAATGGTCAAATGTACAAATAACTATGTAAAAAATTAATTGTTGTAGATTTGAAAATGAATGTATTCTTACACTTAACATTATTTACATTATCATTTGTTCAGGTTTTATGTTGATTATTTTAATTATGTATTTATGAATAATATGTATATTCAAAAGACTTAGTTCGTTTAACTCATTCGCTTGTAGCTTAAATTCCAATTCATTTTCTTTGCACTTAGCTGGAAATGCGACGCCCGCGACCGATCGTTAGATGTATTGACCAGGTTCAGCTACTCTGTGCGCGTAGCATATACCTCTTAAGATAATATATTTTCTGCTGAAAAAAGCAACTGTACAACATAAGGTTATAAATTTATTGCTTAGAATCAGATACTTATACATAAAAGTCAATATCAAGCCTTACTAGTGGGTTGGCTTTTTATCAAAAAGAACTGAATCTTCGTACCTACTGAAGCACCTATATCGGAGCAGACGTTCCAGTATTAATGCAGCATAATGCCATGGAATCTTCCCATTCCAATATTATTCCATAATTGAGCTTAAAGTTACGAGTTCATAAGAAGATTTGCATGGAGCAAGAGAACAGTCCGGACTTGAGTGCTTTCTGCACAATGGTAAGGATTTATTCATACTGAATAAAATTAAACACATAGGAAATCTAATTGAACGAAAAACTCGATTTTTCTGTCGTAATCTAAAGCAAGTCTAATCAGTACACCTATATGCTAGCATTATATTCAAATGCTGCTATATATATATATATGTATACTTTTGCATAATATAGTAGTTTTACCTTGATACTGATACGCATGCTACATATATGCTTCATTCATTATGTAAAAAATGATATTTTTTTATTAATTTTAACTGGTATTGAACGCATCTAGCGTTCCTGGATATTACGAGCAAAATAATCAATTTATCGTAAATTTTTGGACCATAAAAGTCTCGGAAACAAATTTAATATTATTTTCAATTATTCTAGTTAATATGTATGATGTAAAGCAGACATGAAAAAGTTATTATTTAATTTCTAAGAGGTGGTCTCTCTAAACTGACCCTTATAATTTGCCCGGTAGTATTAATTCCGTCTTTAACAAGCCACTATCGAGCAATGTTGGATCTACGACGATTTGAATATATGTAACTTGAGTTTAACTTATACAACAATATGTATTTGTATTTTAGCATCTCAAAATAATTTAAGTAAAATACTTACTTACTTTTTTTTCTTTGATTAATTAAATATAGATTAACTGGAACAGATTGCCTGTTAGCGGTAAGGCCGGCATTCTTATCATACAATATCCTTAATTGCTATCTACGTACATAAATCATATTCTAATTTAATTTAGTTTTGAGCAGTCTTCACTACTCTAACCAGATCGTAATTATACAACTTCAAGACGGCAAAAAATACCTTTCAACTTTTTTGTTCTTTCAAAGAAACGAATTATGTTTATTTAGATTCAACGAAGAATTTTTTCAGAGCAAGTGATTTACATTTAAGTTAGTAATTACAGAAGGGTTCACGGGTTCATTTAAAAATTGTATATTTTTATTTTGCTCTGCTGAATATTTAATGATTGATATTAAAATATTGTTTGGCATCAATAATATAGCGCAAATGAATTCAAATTAATCGAAGAAAAGATAAAATTTCAACAGATTTTAACGGCAGAAGAAATTATAATGTATATTTTTGTATACTGACTTGGTTACGTAGGCATCTTAAGTCACTTTTGAAAATGAACCCAAGGAGGCCCGAGTGCGAGATAAAGGTTTTTTTATTTATATTGCAAAATTGATAATGCTAACTGTTTGTGAGGCTGAGACTGCGAGTTTCGAATAACCTGTCTCGGCCTGGGAAACGTCAGGAATTATTAGCCGTGCCGCGAGCGCATAGTAATTTGCTTTCTGAATCACCGTTCACGCGTGCATCGTGCTCTCATAATGACATTAGACTTGAGATGGATGTATTTTATTGTCTATTGATGAAATTCATAAGGCTTGCACGAACGGTAATTTGTTAAAAAAATTCTTATCTTTTTTATTTGTATATTTATTGCAAGGAAGATTAGACATTAGTTTAAGGATATGATAAAATGTCGCAAGACAAAGACGTGTCTTTTTTACGTGGTTCAGACTGGATTTTATGACTATTTGGAGCCAAAGGGGTTACGAGTGTTTTTTCATGGTTATGTTTTTGATTGGGTAGGTAGAATCCGTTAAAGTTTGCACTGCACTGTCAACACTCAATTAAAACAGTCCATATACAGGATTACGCAATGCAAGTACCAGGCTCGCAGAACGTAGGAGGCGTTTAATCCTCTCACGCAGGGGCCGGTCACGTAGAGACAACAGTTGATTCTTTGAGTTAGTTCCATTGTCCATTGAAGCAATTATAGGCTTAATATAGTACTGTTTGTATTAAAATCTCTGTTATTCTACTAGGAAATTAAATCACATATTTTTTATTATTTTAAAGTAAAAGAAATATAATAATAGTAAGCATATTATATGTGCTGTCAATATTGACAGCGAACCCTGTATTGGTAGAAAGGGCAACGACATCTAGCAAGTTCCACATATTTTGCTGGATATATGTGTACATTAAATACAAAGACAGTGTATAAGTAAAAACTTACAAAGCTCGTAAATTTATGATGTCCATACGATCATATAAAACTAATTTGATATCCATCTATATTAAGCATAAGTTAAAAAATAATTGTGATAAGACCATGCAACACGCAACTGTATGTACAAACTTTGCACGATTTAGTTTCAGCATGGACAATTATTCAAAAAGAATTTAGTGAACAATACATTCGTCAGGCTTCGTATTAAATTAGAGCCGTATTGTTTGTTAGCGGTAAGCGATGTATTGTTTCGCAAACAAGTTATACTTCAATTACACTTTTATAATAAAGTTTCAAAGCTTTCTTTTCTATAGCGTAAACAATGTTTATATATGAATATAATTTCTGTTTTTTTTTTTCAAAGGATACACATTTTAATGCCAAAGGGCCTGGCAATAACAACGGAAGAATGCTTTTAGAGCAATTTAGAAATAAAACATTGCTATTCTTTTTACCTAAGGTATTATTGTTTGGACAGTACTGGAATTGTCCACTCAACAACAATATTAAAAAGAAATCACAACATGTCTTTGGTTATTTTTGCAGTTTGTTTCATCTGATAGACATTTTCAAAATTGACTGTTTCTTTCTGGCATATTAACATGGATTTAACTCGGACAAATTTTACGTAGATCTTCTATGATTATAAGCTATGATATGAATATTTCACCGGTAGGTAGAATTCATGCACGGGCGCGTCATGGCGAATCTCGCGATGGTCACCCGTCCACCGCTGTGAACAACAAAAACATCGATGTGCGCCGTATGATTGAAATGGACAGGCATGTGACCTACCATGAGATATATGTATCATTAGAACCACTTACGCGGTCAATGATTTTGATCGCCAGAAGAGGTTGTTGTGGTGTTGCATTGTATGAAACCATGTTTCTGAAGTCCCCACGGAGACGTGGCACATTTATCATCAATATTAATTATTATTGTACATTGTACAATCGAATGAAAATGTGCATTTACGCAAAGGGACAACATTTTTAGAAATAATACATTTTATTTTTGACGTTTTATTGCAGTTTTCTTATTCATTCCGGAAACATCCCACGTATTATGTACATCTCAATGTTTAGTGTCATATTTTGTCAACGTCAAATATATCTGCGACCGTTTTAGTCTATGACTGCGCAAACAAAAGCATGTTTGGTATTAACATTATTAATAAAATAATTATTTTTGTTAGTTTGACATGGTCAATAAAATCTGTCGACTTCGAAATTGATCGAATTAGTGATTATACAATACATAGCGAGTAGTATACAATAAACTAAACCTTCTTTATAGTAAAGTTTATAAATAACTGGCGTCTATACTGAATGAAATACGACATACGCACGTCGATACACAGGCGGTAAGTAATGAGAGGGGACAAACATATAGTGTGACTAGGTGTGCCCTAATTGATTACGCCACGCCTCGACAAATGACCAGGGCGACTTCGAAAGAGCTTTTTAGTTTACTGCCGATAACTTTACTCTTTTCTGTTGATTTACTTTTCTTTGAAGGACCTATTTCAATAGTCACTGACAAAATGATTAAGTCCTTAAGTACTTGAAATTTTGCTGTAAATAGTTATTGAAACTTTGGTGTCAATTTTTTATGAAATTTATTTTTATGTAGTACCACACATACACAAGCTGTGTCTCGCTCACGATTGTGAAGCACTCGTAACGGAGAGAAAAAAAACTATGTCCAGTCTTTTGAAATCAGAGGACATCACTTTATTTTTCATCATCGCGTTATTCCGAACAAGTACTGACATTTGACCCCTTATTGAGGGGACATGAAAAATAATTAGTCCGCAACACAGCATACCATCCATTGTCATCCAAACTAAACATGATTACTAAATTTTAGTATAATCAAAATACATTTGCTTCAAAATCGTGTTACAAGCCTGCCTTCAAACATTAAGTTTGGTCGGAGGCTGACAGTTTCTTAAGGTAGCATAAGATATTGTTTCGTATTATTTCAATATTCTTTTATCAGTGAATGTTCCTTATTCTTAATGAGTATTAAATGTCTGGTTGTAGACATTCGCAAAGTCGAATTAAACGTATACAAACCTAAGACTTTCAAAAATAAACAGAATCTCATAATTAATTGGAACAGTAAAATAAATAGAAACAATTAATAGAAACTCGAACAGATTCTCAATAGCACGTTTTAATTATTCCTCAATTGCTTGTCGAAAACTTGTCGGAATCAATACTACCTTGAATGAAAACTACGGTTCCTTAGAATTAGACTGTACACGAGAGGGGAAATCGTAGATCAAATAATGTTAAAAGGTATAAATAAGATTTATGAATATAGATTTATATTATGATCGCAATAAAAAGCGTTTGAATATTAATTCGCCTCATTTACATATACAGTTTCTTTCTCATGATCATGAATATTTATATGAATATTTATTATAAAAATCTTCAAACAACTGATCGTTTGTTTTGGTGGGTTTAAGGGGATGTGGGAATCGTTTGTTCTTATAAATTCTCGTGTCACGAGGTTCGAACTTGAACTCCCCCGAAACGGCTTGCCCGACTCTCACTGAACTTCTTGCCGATTATTTATGCGCACTATCCCCTAAGGGCCCCCCCTTTTTAATTTTTGTTTATTTTTTTATGATACACCATACAAAAATACATACAATCCTTTTTTTTTTCCCTTTCCATCAACCTATCGTACGTATTAACGAAATAACAGTAGCGTACCTCGCTAGTTTATTATAAAAATTTAAACAACTCTTTTTTTTTGTAAAACTGTTCCTATTTATGTGTACCTCGTTTACGATCATCTCCAATTCATCTTATTAAATCAAGCGAACTGTAGCTATAGAAAATTTAACAAGTATCCTAATAAAACTTGCTCTAAAGTTCAAGAGGTAGAAAGTTATTCGAAATATTCAGAGTATTCGATACTACACGCTTGTTAAATTCCCCCAAATTTTTTGTAGCGTGAATTTTGCGACTTGCTGAAATGTGTTAAATGTTGACGCTGTTAGTGATAAGGCTAAGTGTCGATATAACTTAACATATTTTAAAGTGTTGAAACGCATTATTTCTTTACGTTATAAGTCAATGATTAAAATCCTACTACTAATGAGAATTTTTTTTAGAAAGTGATTTTTCCAATGAGCGATTGGCGTTTGATTTAAACGTTCAGTAAAAATAAAATTTACGTTATTTAATCAAAGAAATCGTAGCTTAGTTGCATTGTTCTTAAAATAGTTTAAATTATGACTCCATTATAACCTCAAGAGTTAAAGCTTGTGTTACAATAATCTACGACTTAGACGCGGGATACTTTTGAGTGTAAAGCCATGTGTTATTCGTTACCTTCTAAAAGTGTTCCACAGTAAACATAGCCTAAGCTCTCTTTTAAAAGATACATCTAAATCGATTCCCGGATACGTATTCTGCATAATAAAGTGTGAAATATAGTGGAAAATGTACGGTCCCGTCCACTCCACTCATGTTTGTTGAGTTCTCGTCCTGAGCCCGGTGCCGATACAATATTGTGTGATTTTTACGTATTTACAGAATATATTGCTTGTGTAATGATGAAACGTATCTTAAGCTTTGTTATGTTGTAAGCGAAAACACATTATATAGTTCTATATGATGTATACACTTAAATGTTAAGAATTAATAAATTTGGTGCAGTTAAGTGACAGTGGGAGTTATTATACCTATCAAAAAATCAGATGAAAATTTGTTTCTAATCAAGCCTAACATAGTAAATGGTTTTACAAATTCGAAAATATGTGCGTCACTCTCTATGGTTGGTAAAGAAATACTACTTACATACATACATAATTACCCATACATGAAATTTATAGGAATATACTTTCAATGTAGCCAACAAAACTGATTTATTTAGATTTTTGTTTGAGCGATGAGCGATTACCATTCGTAGGCATACTGATGGAAAACATGGTACGGAAGACATCCGAAACGAAAAGTCTTTAATAGAATATTTAATATATCAAGCGGATTTCGTGCTTTGATGTCATTGAAAATATTATCAATCTTATAAAAACAACACATGTAAATGAAATGATGATGAACTCAACAATAATCGAGTTACCAGAAAATCGTTCACTTTTAACGCTGCACAAAAGTTATATCATGCATCGATAGCTTTTATCGAGTCGAGCGCAGAATCGCTCGCCTGGACATAATCCACTCTAATTACTAAAAGATGTACTTACCAAGTTTGTTAATAAAGTGGATGGTTAAGTTTCTTACCAAGTTAAGACTTCGATACGAGTTAGCTGCAAAAATGTTGGAAATTTGTTGGTATATGCGAGCGTAAATGGTGAAGGTGGTAACATAAGGAATTTCATTCATATTGTGTCTTATCTACAGTAGTATTTCATAGTTGATAACTATTAACTATAAAATACAACTAGACTAGTAATATTCTAGTTTTTTTATGCATATGCAAACGATGCATGATTAAAAAGAGTTGAGTATTGATAGAGAATAGTAAACATACGTTTTAATTCTCTTCTATTATATATGTCCATATACATGTATTAGCCAACCACAACTAACTACACCATGTTTACTAAGAATAATCTAAAATGTATTCTAAAAAAATATTAGTTAAAAAAACTATTGCGAACACTCGTAATATTGAGACTTTGTCATAATCCACACCAATGTGGAAATCTTACAAATAATATTAATTATTTTATGGAATCGATCAAAAGTTTGCCAGCTTATACCGTGTTCCGTTCTGCTTGAACACACAGCAATATAGATTAGTAATTACTGTATCCCTTACATGCTATAAGAAACTTTATTTGCAGACGTATAGATACTATTTTACTTTTTATTAATATGTATCATATGAGTAACTGAGATGGCTATATTTATTATTATTAAGAATTCTGAACAGGCCTATACAGGCTAATACGAATTGATTTTTAGACAAAGATATTTATACATTTAATATTAAATGCGCTTAGAACTTTAAGCTTTTATTATTCTTTTTTGTATTTATAGATTTATCTTAATTCACCAGGACGATCATACTATGTACTTTTTTTCAAACGCCTCGAACATACAAAAAAAAGGAATAATAGTTTCAATTGCGTAGAACTTGTGCATTTAATTTTATTGGTATCTTATGTTTTTAATTTCTTAACTGACTGATAATAATTGTCCTTGGTGCCGTGCTTACTGTTAAAAGTTGCCGATAAAAAAGACAAAAATGTACTTCAAAATAGAAATTGATGATGGTTGAAAGTAAAAACACCTAAATTGGGTTGAGGTGCCGCCGGCCCTTTGACTGGTCGCAGTCACAATTTTGCATTAGCTTACTTCCGGTCCTCTCTAACTTCATTATTAAGGCTCCTCATTTCATAGGCTTTCATCTGGTTTTAAGGTCAGAAGTGCTTCAGTTATTTGAATTTATAAAGTTTGGTTCAAGCTAGTTATTGCTGGTGTTAGCAATATATGATTCTTTTTAGGGTGCCAGAATACGTAAAGGGTAAAAACGGTGTTTGTCTGACTGTCTCTCTGTCCATCAGTGTCCAAGATGTATGTTATGAACCGATATAGTTAGACAGTTGAAAAAGATGATGTATTTCTGTTGCCGCTATTACAACAAATAATAAAAAAAAGAATACATGAAACAACCCATAAAAAACTACAATACATTTTTTTTTAAATTGTACTACTGCTACTTTATCATTATAGCAAACCACTGATAAAAAACAGAGCTATTTATTATTAAGTTATTAATATTATTTTCAATACGTAGATATAAAATTGTTTGCCAAAAAATATTAATTGAATCCCAACCGAATTTACAACTCTCATTTCACTACTTAGCAGGCAATGAAACAGTGGAAATATCTTTTAATTTCAACTCTACAATTTTCCGGACGAAAGAAGGCGAGTGTCAGAGAAATAAAACAATCATAGAGCTACCAGGAAGATGTTTATTATTTCCCGGCTCTTGTACAGTAATAATTGTGAGACTGTTTATAGACAGTCCTTGTAAGGCTTTTAAATTCTTTTATTTTATATAAGTGTGACTTTAACACTAACTATTTACTATTTTTCTTGTATACATTACAATAGTCATCATGAGATTCATAGATTTAAAACAGATACGATTTATAGTTTTTTTTGCGTTCAAAAGTTATTCACACCTAGTATTTTTTGAGAACTTTAATCAAAGTTCTCAGACACCAGAAATTAAAGGACAAACTTTTGTCCTGACCTTGAACTAAAACTGATCGAAGCGCAGAAATCGAAACACTATAATCAAAATTGAAATTAAATGGAGACCCTTGTTGTGATTGGTTTAGGCGGAATAAAGCGGTCCATTAAGGTGACTTAAGGCTGCTTCTGACAGTGTCATTACGGCCTAACACGTTTCGGCCAAGTCGGTTATGATTAAAAATTCTTGATCTGGTAGTTTTTCGAGACCGGAGGTAGCAAAGGGCGCACCAGGCCTAATAATTTCCTCCTTTGGGTTTGGTTTAAGTTATAAGTAGCTAGATCCTGTGATGTAATAACGGAAACATATTATTTCTATTATGCGTGCGTTTGACCTACAGCCGGTATTGTAATATCAAATTCGACTACAATAGTAACGCATGTATCTCGTTAATAAATGACAACTTAATAAACTTATATGACTGCGTTACATCTAATTTGTTGACTAGTTTATTAATCATTATAATAGTATATGCTAAGTAAAATAAGATTTAAAAAACTATCGCGTCGATTATCAATCTTCCATAAAGTAGTGATAACAGTCAGCTGTCAAACTGAAGCCGGGAAGTGGTATTCGTATACTTAGGCGCAAAGCCGTGTAGAGTGAAAATTCCTTTTTTAAGTTTGGCTGTCTGTCTGTTGACGAATGCGTCAACAGAGCAATATGCGTCAATAACTTGTACCATACAACAAGCGTAAAATAGTCTGACAGCGGACCCTAATCTGAACCGCTCCGCGGGGCGTCACGCTGCGTCTGACGTTTTCCAATTATAACCATTCACTATGTAACACTTTTGCAGAACTACGCCTTTATTCTTGATTAAATTGTCCGACAAAACGACAATTGTATCGATACGTTTATCGGAGCTTAAATTTTTTTTGGTGTAAATCCCAAGGCGAGAGATTTATCTCTTTATAGGTGTTTCATAACATATGTATCATAGATAGATTTCAAATGTTTAAAAGTAGTTCTTTGAAATTGTATGATTATAGCAAGTAATACCATAGGTCAACTGAACTGGTATTAGTACCTGAAGTACTTTTGTCAATCAGTCAAAAATTGACACCACTGCAACTTACCTGAAACAAAAATAGTAAAATTAGTAATATTCGAAATATGACTAAAAAGTTACTATATTAGAAATTTGTTTACCTCAGAGACCCTTACCCACTTATACGAAAGATAAACTTGGTTGCAACATGTCAGACACTCCTAGACTATTCCCCAGTTTCAGCAAAATCTGAGATAATTATGCTCGGTATTAAACTTGCAGCTTCTTTGTGAACCAAAGCTTGCTTTCGACAGCCTGTAACGGCTTTTGAAATGCTATACCTGTTTTGTTATTACTTATTTCTTATTGAAACAAAAAAATAATTAATACTCTGCACAATTGTTTATGGATATCGTTAAAAATGTAATGAAAACAAAATAAACAAATCCATATATATAATTCCACATATTTGAGTAGATCAATTAATAGCATTTGAAGCATTAATTATTCTTAGAGTCTTTTGATCGTAACCAATTACGTTTAACTAGGGTCCGAACCCTCGAACTCCGGGTTAAACCCCTAGTCTACCTATTACCAAGGCGCATATTATATGGCGCATTACATGTTTTATTTATTTCGATTACATATAAAATAAATAATTTCCTCCGATAGATGTCATCTTCAGATAAAAAATAAACTTCATTTATGATTTTAGGAACCTGAAATAAAATGCGAGAATGTGAGTCCTCACAATTTCATTTCATTTGTAAGAAAATTCGCGCTCTCAATAATTCAACGCAACTTCCATCTCTGCGAGTGTTTACGTTCAACTTGCTCCTCTTTGTGTTTACTTTTAAAGATCCTTATGTGCATTTACGTTTAATTAACTTTTCGCAGTTCGTCAACTTTACATATTATTACAATTTATCTGCATCTGATAAATTTGTATATCATGGGCAAGCCACAAAATCAATTTCTATCAGAAAAATAATATAAAAGAAAGAAAAATTTAAGAAGGAAGGTCAGTCAGTCGAAATTCAAATTCTATTGAGTTAAAATGTATTTAATAGAATATTAATAAGTTACGACAACAATACATAGCAATTTTATTCGGCTTTGGACTATTTCATCTCTATTTACAACGACCTAAGCTGAAAAAGAATACTACAGCAGCAGCCGTAACCCAGTGAGTATTACTTGCACAACAATATACAAGAAGTTGTACAAAAGAAAGGACTCTTCCTACAACATACGCTGATGGACCTTAACGTTACAATTACGTTTGAAATCATTTATTTCTCTAATATATTTCTTACTTAAATTATTTAAAATACTCGAGAAAGGTAAAAAATTATAACCATATAAATATAGTTTTGCCTTCCTGTACTTATTATTAATTTAGTTAATTTATAGTTTTAATTACTCATACCCTTTCTCAAACTGAACCGAGATTAATAAGTAAAGTCGATATGCGAAGCCCCAGAACCGGGGTAGGATATTACTTTAAGTTCGCTACGGGAAGCCTAAAAATTCCCGGAGTAAGTTCAGAAACTCAGCGGAATACGTAATCTTGCTTGTTTTGAAGCAGCGCTCTCTAATATGAGCGTGATAGATTGCCAGATGACGTAGGTAAGTACTGAAATTTTAACGTAAATAGATGGGTCACTGGAAGAAGATAACTTTGACAAAACGTTTAATGTTTGACTGGAACAAGGTTATTATCTATAAATTATTCTGTTAAGTTCCACGTAGCGGTTTGATTTACTAACCAACGTACGCAACTTTCGTAACAGACAAGTTAAAATTTACGAAATAGACAGTGAGGAAATTTTTAGATATTATATACTTCTTCAACCACTCAATATTGTTCAGTAGACTGTGGTATCTTCCTTAATGCAAATAGGTCAACGTTAATCAAGACGCACAAACCTGCTAGATTAAAGATAAAGTTTTGGGTTTAAATTGACCATATTTTAATCTAGTAATAGTCAGTGGTCTGATAACTTAGTTGAACTTTAATCATTAATATTCACAAGTTAATATTTGGTATCATTATTCAGAGAGTGAGTCCCTACAGTCACATATACAATTATGGTATATTTAGGATAAGAGTAATCAAATACAATATATTGAAAGAAGTTTCGGGGAAGCTTTAGTTAGAAATTTTTTTTTTTATAATTATTAAAAGATCTTGAATAAAGATCACTAGTAAGTAAAGTTTTGTGTTGAGTTTTTAATTAGTCTGGAAAATATGGCAGTACCATATTTGTCAGCTTATTTTGCAACTGTATCTTTTAGTATTTTTCAAATATTTAGATTAGCATACTTGAAATACTGCTTTGAAGATTCCGAAGACAATTGTCGTCTTAAATGTAAGAAATAAATTTTTAATTTTCCTTAATTCACTGCAGTTGTCACGTCCACGTATCTTCGTAATGGCATGAGCCATTTGGCGTGCTTTTTGAAATAAAAACTCTCGGATAAGCGGAAATAAAGGGGACGTAAACTCGAATGTATAAGAATCAGGCTTTACTCCACAAAGAGGTTTTATTACATGAAAATCATAAGTTATGAATGTTTCAGAACTCTGCCTTGATAAGAAAAGTTTCTAGTTGTCGTTTTTATTTTTTACTCCCGGTTTTGAAATTAAAAATATTTTTTATTTTAAACCTTTTGATGATGAAATTACTTCGTAATATATATTCTATATTATTATATATTCTTTGCTAGCATTGAATCAAATGATTGTTTAAAAACATACTTGGTTAAGTAACAAAATATTGAAATAAAGGCTAGTCTTTTATATTTGTATTTTACCTAAACATGTAAGTATTGTTATTCTTGTATTATCATAGACTCTATTATTATTATTATTATTATTGTATTTAATAGTATTGTTTTCAATGTATTATTTTAGACTCTGTCAAAAACGTTTTCACATATACATGTGGTCTCATGTCGTCTGTTGACATTATCTTTGTACTCGTATTGATGTGCGAAAACTATTTTTTTTAATAACTACTAAAATATTATAATAATATTTAATACAAAAGTGCACTGTAGTTCCCTGTAGCTAACTTTGAAAATAGAAACTATCACTGATAAACAGATAAAAACTTTCTTGAACAACAACAGTTATAAGAAGACTCAAAACATTACTTTTACAAAAATGGATTATTCAATTAAAAATTATATAATTACTCAATTATAAAGCAGATCAGTGAAAGTGATCCTTCAAATTTAGCCCGTAACGCAACTTGATGGTAAAATAAAATCATGCGCAACGAGCAACCGTCCCGAAGGAGCGATTAGGAGGGAAGGCAGGTTAATGCATAAGTAACGATTGCGTGCTCTCGGCAGAACCTTATGGACAACCTTTTAAGAAAATTCTCCCCAAGCTCACCTTGAATGGTATACATTCACGACTCTTTACGTAGAACGTATCTCAATTGCATTATTACCTCCTTCGTTGTATTGTACTGAATTATTTATCATCATTTAGTTTTGGTGGTTATAAGGATAGGACAGGATTACAAGTAGAATAATCATTGTGTTATGTAGTCATTGTAAGCGTAAATTAATATTTAAATTTTAAACATAAAGGTTTTACTCAAATATTGTAACGTCTTTTAGATGTGTGAATTATATTTTAAAAAAAAGCCTTTAGTTATAATAGAGTAAGAAACGATTTATGAATAATCTAAAACGTGTAACCGAATTTAATTCATTTAGCCAAAAATTTACTTCTGGTTCAAGATGACCGGTATAATTTTGAAATATGAACCCCTAAGTGGCTCAAATAGGGGATAATAAACACGGCTAAATCGATTTCAAAAAAAAGTTCCTGAAACATAGTCGAAAAAAACAGGGTAAGACATAACCTACTTCATTAAATATCAACCTCTAAGTAGATGGTCAAAACAAGGTAAAACTAAATGGTCAGTCATATTCTTGATGATGCTTATGTACCAAAGTGATTGAAGTTTACATTGTTGACCATAGAGATAGCATGAGAGGATGAGGAGAGAGGGGGTGTCAAGTCGTCAGTCCCAAATTATTCTGCTACCAAATAACTGTCAATCAATCGTACAAAGCGTACGTTCACAATAATGTCTCTTTCTGAATGAATTCGGATTAGTTCATAAATAATTCTTAATATATCAAATTACTTACTTTCAATTAAAAATGGTTGATAAAATACACAGTATGTAACAAAAATAGTTCCCGTAATACATCTAACAATGAATTAAATATATGGATTCCAATGATAGAAATGTTTTGTGGATGGACATTACTTAATTGGTTTTATCTCAATTGGCAGGGACAAAGCAAGATTAGCCGTTATTATTTAAATTGAATGTTTGGCCCGGGGCTGTCATTGTACTACCATTTTATTATCCATTGCAATGTTGCGAATGATCACTGATTAGACCATATTGCTGTGGTTATTTTGTTTGGAAACAGAATGAGGATCAATTAGTATTTTGATTTATGAAATAAATATTATTTTGTAGATAGAAATACTCTGATACTTGAATTTTTATAAAGCTCTTTGGAACATTATAGGTCTTTTTTAGATTAAAAATAAAGACGAAAAGTTTTGCGACTCCTCCTCGTGCAGATGACTGATATCTAGAAGTTGTGGGTATATACCTATATATGCTCAGCGGTCGAGAGAAGTTCATTAGCAGGATTCAGGGTGTGACGTCTTGTAGAGATTGTAACCGTAGATTATTATCGATGTTACTACTAGTAGTTATGTATCGGATGTACAATAACAAGCTCTGGTTCAATTATAATATTATTTTAATTAATCACAAATTTCTCAAATTTCTTACTTTTTTTAATTTACCTAACACCTTATAACTGTGATATTGGTTGCAGTCAAATATTCAATAATTAATATTGTAAGTTTAGTAAAAAAATTAAGTATCTTGATATTCAGGATACCATGTATATATACATTTTGCTTGAAAGAACCGACTCATTTTTAGCTACAACTGTTCTGTTTTACAACTAAATTTATAAATAAGGAGAGTGAAACATAATTATTCTTTAAGCTCTATATACCTGCATTATTGTAAATTTGATAAACATGAATTTCATCGATACATATTCGTAAAATATGGATTTAAAATCTAGCTATGTTCAGAATTCCAATCCAAATTTGTGGCAATCCACAAAGACCTGTTGAATAACAAAAGAATGGATTATGTATTTTTAGCATCTGTCTTTAAGCAAGGACAGTCTTAATCCAAACTATATTATAAAAGTTCATTTCACAAACACAAAGCTAACACAATCCGTGTCTTCGCCGACGTCAGAGCGCCGCGCGTAATTCAAAACATTAATTTTCCTAATGGAGGTTTGCTAAGAGACAGAACGAATGTAGAGGTGTCTCTTCGTATAAACACAGGCTGTTGCGCCTCTCTTAATTAATTAAAATGCAAGCCGACTATGCTATTCTATCTCGCCGCGTGCTTACGATTGCCTCTTTTGATTTAAGCGGTTCTATGTGTTGTTTTTAAGCGGTTTATAATGACACGTACTTGAAAACTTGCGGTGTGGAATTTTCTGCTATTAATGTTATAATTTAATGAAGTGCTGAGTTACCATAAATTTTCTGGTAAAGGGAAACACTTAAATGATATTTAGAGTTGTTTGTAGTTAAGACAGTCAAGTATTTATGGTGGTATAATTTTTTTCACTTTGTCTTGATAATCTGAACATATTATCAACCTATACAAGAATTTATTTATTATTTTACATACCATAAAAAGTACCCTTTAGGTAGTGCACCCTCGCTTAAATTTTACATACTTAAAATAAAACTGCGACTTCAGACGTACAAGGCTTATAGCCTTAATAATGATGGGATTTCCACGTCATGGTCACCATGCTACGCAGTTAGAGTTACCTCTATAGTTCTCAATTTATGATAAAATTTTATAGTAAATTTGTTTACCTAGTATATAAAGAAGCTAACACACTATACTAGAGACAGACATATGATATTGAGTTTTATTGGCTTTGCCATTGTGGTGCGAGCGGTACTTCTCGAGTTAGGGGACAGGTGTAACATCAATCTTGTGCGATGTAGAAATGTGACACGACATTATAAATCTTATTGAAGATATGTCATCCATCACGTGGAGGAAATGAAGTGCCGTATGCGGACTACGTGTTTCACTATAGTTTGGTTTGTAATGTACACGTTGTTTGTTTGTGTATCCATATGTATAACCTTAAGATAGTAATTAATTCTTATATTACTTTAACTTCAGTTATTGCATTATTAAAAGTGTTCTTTGAGTACCGCAAGATATAGATAAATATATTTTACTATCATTATATTATTCACTGTCTCACTGACTGAGTATCATTTAAACTCAATTGATACTTCACATAAACCTAGAGAGCTGATTTTTAAACAACTATAAAAGTTCTTTATGAAAAAAACAAAGATTCTAGTTTAGTAAAAATAAGAGACTTTAGAGTTTGAATTCGCTCTTAAAACTCCAGACTTATTTGGAGACCAAAGAAATCATGTTAAGATTTCACAAAAGCCAGCGTTCTCGGAAGAAAAATGTTTGTCAGAATATAGTTGTGAGGTCAAACACTGCAGTTCTGTGGTTTTGTGAGCAGCGTGGAAATGCATTTTTTCTTTTGTGGAAGCAAAATGTAATAATCAAAGGAATAACGATGAAACAAAAGTATATTACTTTTTTTGTTAAAGTTACGACTGTTTATTTAATCAAATTATTTTCGGCTACTAAAGGTATAATTTACAAATAATTGATACAAATGGTGCCACGGTTTGATGGTAGATGGTTAACCGGGCAATCCAGGTTTCGATTTCTGATAAAAAAAGTTTTTAGTACTTGTATGAAAAAAATAAATGAGGCTAGTAGAAATAACTCATACCTGTACTATTTTGGAAATTAATTAAGTTAAGAAGTCACCATAAAGGTACATCCAAATCGAGTTACTTCTGATGTTGCGTTTTAAAAATTCAAACTGCTAAAATGCTTTGTTATATCTCTTAGTGAAGCACATATTAAACTTTGCCTCTTCAGTATCAATTAAAATTCATAACATTACTTAAATCAAGTTCCTTATAACTTTGCACTTAAGTCGATTTCCTTCAGCAGAAACGTTATTCCACTTTCAATATAGTGCAGGAAAGAATTCCCCGACATTGCTTCCTTATTACTGGCAGGATCTTGAGACAGGATATAAACTATGTACAGTTCTGTTGCTTTATAATTTTATATACGACGGCTGCCTCATACGGATATTTAAACAAATCTCTACATATTTGATTCAAGTTTTCTTAACACTCGTATGGTCAAGAAAACTTAAAACAAACTTAATATTTTGTATAATAAACTATAAGGACTATTCTAAAAAGCACCGACACCGAATATCGTTAATGAATGTATAATTGAGATTTACATATTATGTTAAAAAGTTCAAAATCTGTATTTCACTTTAAACTAAAGTACAAAAATACTTCACATTATTAGACGTCACCACGTTATTTTCCTTGCGGTTGTACTCAGAACACTGAATAAAATATAAGGCGAGAATAATACAAGCCTTTTTACCTATTAGACACATTTACTATTACAAATCTTTCCTCTTACTTTAAGTGTTCCTGTGATCTCAAACGATTCATATTTTGCTTTTAAACTACTTTATAAATTCGCGTTATAATAAAATAATTCATTTTTTCTCAATATACTCTTTTTGGTCACATTTTAATAAAACGTACTTAAACGAATAACAACACGGAAAATGACGTTTCAAGTGCTTGGTATCAATGTGGTCCTTGGGAGTTGTATATACAAGATATTATATAAAATATATGCCATTATTCAGTTTAAAAGGAATGTCATAATGTAGCAGATTAATAGATAAAATGAGATACGTCCATCTCTGACCCGAGAACAATAGCGCACGGCCGGTGTCTCTCACCTTGCACAATAAACCGAACGAAAATGCTTAATGTCTAATATAAGAAACATTCAACATTTGAATGTTTGAACATTTGAAAATTTTATGATCAATAATTTAATTGGTTATTGCGAGTATGAGACATTTTTATGCGTATGTTAAAGATATTTTATTGAAATATCACCAATAAAATGTACTATGAGAAAATATACATAAATTATAAATAACGTAGTTTTTAATTTTTTGTTAAAGGTGGCAGAGAGCGGCTTGGTTTTGGTGGAATTAAATAAAGATCAAATAATGAAATTTTGCTACTATATTGCCTAATTAGTGATAACACAGAAAATGCTTCTTTCTAGCGCTTAGTATCAATAAGGTATATAAATATGTATATATAAAGAGGATATATTTAAAAAATATGTTTAGTCATAGTTTTAGTTAATCTGTGAGAGGAAGTAAAAGAATAGTTTTTCGGAACCCTTCCAGTGAGGATCTTTCAAAACATACACACACAGGATTGTTTTTAACAGTACTTAAGTGTACAGTACATCACACTTACTTTAATTGATGAGAAGAAAATATTAGTTTTATATATTATAGAGGTAAAGATCTACAAGTTATCGAAGCATTATTTTATAGATACTTACGTCAACCAGGATCATGAACATTCATATCGATCCTAAGGAACCCTCAAAATATTCAGTAGGTACGGCCTAAGTTAATTATGTCACGTACAACGGATTTCGCTCACTTTCAAGTAAGCCTAACACAGCCGAAGGCGCAAACATCACGCGTTCTTTAGATGTACGTTAAGCCTTCGCCAACTGTTTATAATCCTCGATCGAGCCTCTGATGTACTGAAAATAAACATTCGTTTTTGTAAAAAAAAATATAGTGACCAATTTATCACCGACAACGCCTTCGTCACGTTGCGTTTGCACAGGTTTTTGTTCATTTTATGTAAAGGTTCTTGGTTTATTTTGTTTAGAACCGATATGGAAAATAAGGTCATTCGTACAATTTTGTTAAGGAAACAAGAGTCGTTTAATAACCAGATTTCTAGACTGTATTTAATTTGACTAGACAATTTTAACTTAAAAAATACTTTGGAACATCCGCATCAATTTAACTGTTAATTGAAAATTTTATGTTTGAGTTAATATTTAAAGTTCTTTTTTATAAATTTAGAACAAAGACCTCGTTGTATATCAAAAGTGTAATAAATCAAACTAAAAATGTAATAAACGGTTGGTTGATTTACAAAGCTTGGAAAGCGTCAAATTGATGTTGTTTTTGTTTGTGTAACGAAAAAGCAAATGTACAAATAAAGTAGTATTGCCTACTAACAAGCAACTGATGACAAAGGGCCAATTGTAGCCAATTTCAATGCTCGTTCTATAAAATTATATGTTATATTGAAACTGATAATAAAAAATAAAACCTTTAGAAATATATTCAACTATTACAATTTAAAATAAACATGTAAATATATAACGGTAAATAATTACGGTCTAAATAATTAAGTTTAAAAGGGATGTCATAATATGGGGATGTCATTGTGAATCTGCTATATATATATATAGCAGATTCACAAATAGAACGATATACGTCCATCTCTGAGCCCAGAACAATAGCGCCCGGACGGTGGCTCCCACCTTGTACGGTAAAGCGACCGAAAAAGCTTAATGTCTATTGTAAGAAATATTCAACATTTGTATATGATCTGTATTGTAATTTATTATTGCGAGCACAGACATTTTTATACGCATGATATAAACGCACGTTAAAGATATTCATTGAAATAGGACCAATTAAATTTGGTATGAGAACATATTTAAATTATAAAGTACATATTTTTTAATTTTATTTTCAGACGGCGCATTGGTGTTTGTGGAATAAAATAATTATCTAAAAGAGTAACTTATGAATGTGTACTATATTGCTTAATTAGTATTAAAACTGTCTTAAGTGATTATTTAAACATTTTATTCACAGCCTTTACCCTATAGTTACTCCTTTTGTCCTCAGTTACATAACTATATTAATATTTAGCTGTTAAGTGTTGGCTATTGTTTGTGGACAAATTGTCAGAGACGTAATATTCTATTCATGCTTACAGGTGTATAACATGTCAGTTGCTTTCATTAAAATGGATTACTCAATGTTCATAAACATGTTAAAAAGAATTTTGATATTAATAAATGTAGTCATGCACTATTAGTACCGTGGTTCTACGCTTGGTACTACGACGATTACTACGAGGGTCTACGAAATATAAATAATACAAGCTCTCAAAATCTGTAAGCAACGCAACTTCGCATATGACAGATCGATATGTATTTTTTATTAGATGACCATAACATCTACTTAGTACAAGTAAACTTATATTTTAATATTATAGTGATATTTTAGAATCTAATTTTCCATTTATCAAATAGCCATCACAGCTATATCATAAAATCTTTCCAGCTATGACGTTATCAAGTAAGGTACAACTTAAATACATTAATTTCTGTATTCCTAAAATTGGAGATACGTGCTCATATCGGATAGCAAAACTATAAATACTGATATTCACGTCACACACTGGGTTTTAATTGTTTGTGCTCTACGTGACCCGGGCGTGGATACCGGTTCATTTTTCTAAATCTTTGTTACGTGATGTTACATACATTACTTTGAACTCTATACAAATGGTTTTTATGGATTCACTGAGAGCTGGCGCTAATGTTATTTGAATATGATATGACGGTTTTCATATAAGTCATACGAACCTATATTGAAATGTTTAAGAAAACAGTTTAATATCGGCTGCTTCAAATAATAATCAGTCATTGAAAGATTGAGATAAACACACTGATAGATTACACGATTATATATATAAGAAATAAAATTAAAATGAAACAAGGATATATTAATATAAGTTTTGCACTTTACACTCATTGCGTTTCTTAAATACCTTATATTTCACCAATGCTCTTTATTTGTCAAACAAAATTTCAGCAAAACTTTGCAAATGTCTTATGTGCAAAGTTTCTATTTTCTGGGCTTCTATGTAATTAATATAATAATATAACTATTAATCTATTGTCTATCCTATTAAATTTAGAATCTTTATACAGTATATTGAGAAACTTAACGGTATTTATATTATAACTAAAATGTAACCGGTTACACTAATAAAACTGAGAGTTAAAATGAGCAAGTGAGCGTGACCAGACGTGCGCCATTGATTACATTAACAAGTTGCGAAGAACATTTACACTCGGAACCGACTCCAGCGGGCATCAGCTTGGATATTTTATGTGAGAAAGGAATGCGGATTTTATTTTACTTCTAAAGCACCTACTACGTTTACGTTTCTTTTCTACGTCATTTTAAAAAAGCGTTTATTTAATGTCAAAATGTATTTAATATCAAATTATTCCCTAACAAATGCAACTCGCTAATATTATTGTATGCTACATATTTCTGTTACAAATTCCATTTAGATCTATTTAATTTCGTAACGATGTATTCCTACCCTTTTAAAAATAATATAGTATTTCGGGTCTACGACGAATTAGTATAATAGTTAGTATAACTATTGTCATTATTTATGTAAAAAAGCAAAACAGTGAGATACTATATGCACTATCATCACTGCTGTCAGTCGAATGATGAGTGACAAAAATATTATAATCTATTCGCGTTTATATTCGTCAAGGACGGAAGGCCTTACCATACTCGAAGCCGTTTAAGAAGCCATTCAAAATAATTACAACCTCTGTAACTTTTTTGTTAAAAATCTTAGAAAGCTCAGTGATAAATAGGGCTATATATTTAAAAAAAATGTTGAATAATTTGTTCGGGATTGTTAAGTCAAAGTTTCTTTCTATAGCATCGGTAATAATTAAGTTGAAAAATAATTATATTGATTTAGTTACAATAAAAGTGTTAGTAGACAAAGGAATCCGATAGCTACTCCAATATATACTGAATAAACCGACGTGGCTTGGATAACATTTCACGAGTAATACGGTAAGAGAATTGCTTTACGAGACTCGGGTATTTTTTTATATGTTATGTTTCTTATGGGATTACATATATAAACAAAAAATGATATTTACAAATGCCAATGCAAAGAAATTTAGAAGCACTCGGGTACGATGAACTCTACACCGTATATCTGGAGATGCAATTGTTCCAGCTGACGGCACCCTTAACCGTATTCCGTCATTACACAGCCAACATGATATCTTGTCACCGGTTTGGAGAAACCGATTTTATTTTTATTACAAAAAGGCAAATTTTTGCTGAAATATCGTAAGTTTGACAAATAAAGAGCATAATACCATTGGTTAAGCATAAGGTATTTAAATAACGGCATTAATAAATGTAGTTACTTTAAGTGCATTCTTAAACATAATATATCCTTGTTTCATTATAATTTCATTAGTAAATTAAGAAAACAATATTTGTTTTATTAAATAAAATAAACCCAATTATGGTTCATAGTTCTGGGAGCTGAGTCTGTGATACTCAATTTATTTATTAATTACCCTTAAACTGTCCAGTTATTAATGTTCACCATATCTACTGGTATCACTGCAATGTTACAAGCACTAAAATACCGCTTTCGGTTGTTACCGTTTTCTGCTTACATCATTAATGTGGCATTGCACCTCGGTGCAGTTGTGTTCTGCTCACTGCTGCATGCTGGATAATAACGTTGTCGTATTTTGAGCCAGTCTGAGTTAAAGTTGTTATGGACACTCTGATTTCGTTCTGAGTGTTCAAATATCATTTGTTGGGTTTTGCCTAGTCGCCTGTGAAGTCAATTGATGAATGTAGATGAAATATTCCAAGACATACTTTTAAGTACTTTTTAAATGAAAGCCATACACGATGAATCATTTACCACTTGGTTTGGCATTATTTAAGTTGGTTTTAGTGTTTATTTGTTTGAGTCAAAGTGCTAGATTTTCGTTTTAAATTATAATACAAAGAACACAAGAGACAGTGGAAACTTTTTTCGAGGAGATGCGATAATTAAATAGAAGTTCAAAAGTTGTGTCTCGGTAGTTTCAAGTTAACGACTAAGTTATATGGGCTCTATAACTTGTGCTAATTTTTTCTTAATCACCTATTGCTACAGCTTTATGGCACTTTTATATTGTAACTTAAGTTTAATCTTGAAAGTAGTTTACAATGCTCAGTTTGATCTAACCAGGACATAAATAGCAATTTCAACAGCAATATCTAAAAATGAATGTTAATCTCTAGAAAATTTGTAGTGCTTTAGCAAATTATTTTATAAGTCCACACTATCTGAGCATGTACATAACTTAGATAAAAGAGTCGTATTTATATAAAATGAGCAATCTAGTTAAACAATGTTCATGCATTTGGCCATTTCCGGTGTGGCAAGTTTTTCCCCGGGCCTTCCGTCAAAATAACGCGCACTCATTACTCACGTGTGAACTTTCTTTTTATTTGATTTTCTTCATCTTCCAACAGACTGAGAAAATTTTGTTTATGAGTTTTTCTTATATAAGAAAGTTGGAATTATACCTATATCAAGTTCAGTTCACAATAATTGAAATTAAGCACTATGTCATCTGATCACGTAGTGTACTTCAACATTGTTAATTTTTACATTTTCACACTATTATCTCCTTTACTAATTTGTTTCCATAATTCATTTATACCTTTGACTTTTAATTAAACCGTTTACTTTACTTTGTAGGGTTTAAAATTTCTTCAATTGATCATTTATCAAGCTCAATACTAACATTCAAATTAAGTGTCACTTTTATAATTAGCTTATTAATTACTTTTATTATTTATTTAATTATAAAATAAAAAAAATATAAGTTAGACACAAAAATGTAATAGAAGGTAATAAAATATTGTATAGAAATAACTATTTCGACTTTCACATCTCATTCAAGTGAAGAAATAACGAGTCATTCTATTATAGCTGAACAAAGAAACCGTGGCCATATGTTACCAATTCTGCTTACGTCATCTTATATTATTGAAGTCAGATAGTAATTCACTCACGATATTTTCACTTCCGGAAACATGAAAAAAGATTTTACATTTTGATGTGGGTTAAGATACTTTGTATAATACTTGAACGAATATGTTTTCTGTGTTTCAAAATAGCAAGTAGTGAAGTAGAAAACTGTCTAGTTGTGTTTTGTTAATGCTTTGAAATAATAATTGAAGGAAAACGGAATGATGTGGAAATATTGGACCGGTACACAGGCCGTAAAAATATATTTGTTTTTTCATTATGCGAGTTATTACGGCAGAAGAAATTATAATGTATATTTTTGTATACTGACTTGGTTACGTAGGCATCTTAAGTCACTTTTGAAAATGAACCCAAGGAGGCCCGAGTGCGAGATAAAGGTTTTTTTATTTATATTGCAAAATTGATAATGCTAACTGTTTGTGAGGCTGAGACTGCGAGTTTCGAATAACCTGTCTCGGCCTGGGAAACGTCAGGAATTATTAGCCGTGCCGCGAGCGCATAGTAATTTGCTTTCTGAATCACCGTTCACGCGTGCATCGTGCTCTCATAATGACATTAGACTTGAGATGGATGTATTTTATTGTCTATTGATGAAATTCATAAGGCTTGCACGAACGGTAATTTGTTAAAAAAATCTTATCTTTTTATTTGTATATTTATTGTAAGGAAGATTAGACATTAGTTTAAGGATATGATAAAGTGTCGCAAGACAAAAACGTCTTTTTTACGTGGTTTAAACTGGATTTTATAACTATTTGGAGCCAAAGGGGTTAAGAGTGTTTTTTCATGGTTATATTTTTGATTGGGTAGGTAGAATCCGTTAAAGTTTGCACTGTCAACACTCAATTAAACAGTCCATATACAGGATTACGCAATGCAAGTACCAGGCTCGCAGAACGTAGGAGGCGTTTAATCCTCTCACGCAGGGGCCGGTCACGTAGAGACAACAGTTGATTCTTTGAGTTAGTTCCATTGTCCATTGAAGCAATTATAGGCTTAATATAGTACTGTTTGTATTAAAATCTCTGTTATTCTACTAGGAAATTAAATCACATATTTTTTCTAATTTTAAAGTAAAAGAAATATAATAATAGTAAGCATATTATATGTGCTGTCAATATTGACAACGAACCCTGTATTGGTAGAAACGACATCTAGCAAGTTCCACATATTTTGCTGGATATATGAGTACATTAAATACAAAGACAGTGTATAAGTAAAAACTTACAAAGCTCGTAAATTTATGATGTCCATACGATCATATAAAACTAATTTGATATCCATCTATATTAAGCATAAGTTAAAAAATAATTGTGATAAGACCATGCAACACGCAATTGTATGTATAAACTTTGCACGATTTAGTTTCAGCATGGACAATTATTCAAAAAGAATTTAGTGAACAATACATTCGTCAGGCTTCGTATTAAATTAGAGCCGTATTGTTTGTTAGCGGTAAGCGATGTATTGTTTCGCAAACAAGTTATACTTCAATTACACTTTTATAATAAAGTTTCAAAGCTTTCTTTTCTATAGCGTAAACAATGTTTATATATGAATATAATTTCTGTTTTTTTTTTTCAAAGGATACACATTTTAATGCCAAAGGGCCTGGCAATAACAACGGAAGAATGCTTTTAGAGCAATTTAGAAATAAAACATTGCTATTCTGTTTTACCTAAGGTATTATTAAGGTATTGGACAGTATCTGGAATTGTCCACTCACAACAACAATATTAAAAAGAAATCACAACATGTCTTTGGTTATTTTTGCAGTTTGTTTCATCTGATAGACATTTTCAAAATTGACTGTTTCTTTCTGGCATATTAACATGGATTTAACTCGGACAAATTTTACGTAGATCTTCTATGATTATAAGCTATGATATGAATATTTCACCGGTAGGTAGAATTCATGCACGGGCGGGTCATGGCGAATCTCGCGATGGTCACCCGTCCACCGCTGTGAACAACAAAAACATCGATGTGCGCCGTATGATTGAAACGGACAGGCATGTGACCTACCATGAGATATGTGTATCATTAGAACCACTTACGCGGTCAATGATTTTGATCGCCATTAGAGGTTGTTGTGGTGTTGCATTGTATGAAACCATGTTTCTGAAGTCACCACGGAGACGTGGCACATTTATTATCAATATTAATTATTATTGTACATTGTACAATCGAATGAAAATGTGCATTTACGCAAAGGGACAACATTTTTAGAAATAATACATTATATTTTTGACGTTTTATTGCATTTTTCTTATTCATTCCGGAAACATCCCACGTATTATGTACATCTCAATGTTTAGTGTCATATTTTGTCAACGTCAAATATATCTGCGACCGTTTTAGTCTATGACTCCGCAAACTAACGCACATGTTGCTACTTGTTGAATGTTTTATTAATTTTAATGGTATTAACATTATTAATAAAATAATTATTTTTTGTTTGACATTTTCAATAAAAGCTGTCGACTTCGAAATTGATAATCGAATTAGTGATTATACAATAGCGAGTATTATACAATAAACTAAACCTTCTTTATAGTAAAGTTTATAAATAACTGGCGTCTATACTGAATGAAATACGACATACGCACGTCGATACACAGGCGGTAAGTAATGAGAGGGGACAAACATATAGTGTGACTAGGTGTGCCCTAATTGATTACGCCACGCCTCGACAAATGACCAGGGCGACTTCGAAAGAGCTTTTTAGTTTACTGCCGATAACTTTACTCTTTTCTGTTGATTTACTTTTCTTTGAAGGACCTATTTCAATAGTCACTGACAAAATAATTAAGGCCTTAAGTATTTGAAATTTTGCTGTAAATAGTTAATGAAACTTTGGTGTCAAATTTTTATAAAATTTGTAGTACCACACATACACAAGCTGTGTCTCGCTCACGATTGCGAAACACTCGTAACGGAGAGAAAAAAAACTATGTCCAGTCTTTTGAAATCAGAGGACATCACTTTATTTTTCATCATCGCGTTATTCCGAACAAGCACTGACATTTGACCCCTTATTGAGGGGACATGAAGAATAATTAGTCCGCAACACAGCATACCATCCATTGTCATCCAAACTAAACATGATTACTAAATTTTAGTATAATCAAAATACATTTGCTTCAAAATCGTGTTACAAGATGCCTTCAAACATTAATTTTGGTCGGAGGCTGACAGTTTCTTAAGGTAGCATAAGATATTGTTTCGTATTATTTCAATATTCTTTTATCAGTGAATGTGCCTTATTCTTAATGAGTATTAAATGTCTGGTTGTAGACATTCGCAAAGTCGAATTAAACGTATACAAACCTAAGACTTTCAAAAATAAACAGAATCTCATAATTAATTGGAACAGTAAAATAAATAGAAACAATTAATAGAAACTCGAACAGATTCTCGATAGCACGTTTTAATTATTCCTCAATTGCTTGTCGAAAACTTGTCGGAATCAATACTACCTTGAATGAAAACTACGGTTCCTTAGAATTAGACTGTACACGAGAGGGGAAATCGTAGATCAAATAATGTTAAAAGGTATAAATAAGATTTATGAATATAGATTTATATTATGATCGCAATAAAAAGCGTTTGAATATTAATTCGCCTCATTTACATATACAGTTTCTTTCTCATGATTATGAATATCTTTATATATATAATTCTTCTGTGAGTGTGTATGTCACTGAACTTCTCTCAAACGACTGGATCGATTTTGATGAAATTTTTTGTGTGTGTTCAAGGGGATCTGGGAATCGTTTAGATTCACAATATTATATAAAATTCTCGTGTCACGAGGTTCGAACTTGAACTCCTCCGAAACGGCTTGACCGATTCTCATGAAACTTTTTGAGCGTATTGAGTAGGTCTGAGAATCAGCCAACATCTATTTTTCATCCCCCTAAATATTAAGGGTAGCCCACCCCTAAATTTTATTTTTTATTTTATAGACAAAATTTTTAGTTTCTCATTTTTTTATGATACACCATACAAAAATACATACAATCCTAAATTTTCACCCTTCTACGATCAACCCTTATTTTTATTTATTAATTGAAATCACATGTATGGCAAAACAACGTTTGCTAGTTTATTATAAAAATTTAAACAACTCTCGTTTTTTTTTGTACTTAAATTCTGCTTCCCATTATTATATGTGTACCTCGTTTATAACGATCCTTATCATCCAATTCATCTTATTAAATCAAGCGAACTGTAGCTATAGAAAATTTAACAAGTATCCTAATAAAACTTGCTCTAAAGTTCAAGAGGTAGAAAGTTATTCGAAATATTCAGAGTATTCGATACTACACGCTTGTTAAATTCCCCCAAATTTTTTGTAGCGTGAATTTTGCGACTTGCTGAAATGTGTTAAATGTTGACGCTGTTAGTGATAAGGCTAAGTGTCGATATACCTTAGCATATTTTAAGGTGTTGAAACGCATTATTTCTTTACGTTATAAGTCAATAATTAAAATCCTACTACTAATGAGAATTTTTTTTAGAAAGTGATTTTGCCAATGAGCGATTGGCGTTTGATATAAACGTTCAGTAAAAATAAAATTTACGTTATTTAATCAAAAAAATCGTAGCTTAGTTGCATTGTTCTTAAAATATTTTAAATTATGACTCCATTATAACCTCAAGAGTTAAAGCTTGTGTTACAATAATCTACGACTTAGACGCGGGATACTTTTGAGTGTAAAGCCATGTGTTATTCGTTACCGTATAAAAGTGTTCCACAGTAAACATAGCCTAAGCTCTCTTTTAAAAGATACATCTAAATCGATTCCCGGATACGTATTCTGCATAATAAAGTGTGAAATATAGTGGAAAATGTTCGGTCCCGTCCACTCCACTCATGTTTGTTGAGTTCTCGTCCTGAGCCCGGTGCCGATACAATATAGTGATTTTTACGTATTTACAGAATATATTGCTTGTGTAATGATGAAACGTATCTTAAGCTTTGTTATGTTGTAAGCGAAAACACATTATATAGCTCTATATGATGTATACACTTAAATGTTAAGAATGAATAAATTTGGTGCAGTTAAGTGACTGTGGGAGTTATTATCAAAAAATCAGATGAAAATTTATTTCTAATCAAGCCTAACATAGTAAATGCTTTTACAAATTCGAAAATATGTGCGTCACTCTCTATGGTTGGTAAAGAAATACTACTTACATACATACATAATTACCCATACATGAAATTTATAGGAATATACTTTCAATTTAGCCAACAAAACTGATTATTTAGATTTTTGTTTGAGCGATGAGCGATTACCATTCGTAGGCATACTGATGGAAAACATGGTACGGAAGACATCCGAAACGAAAAGTCTTTAATAGAATATTTAATATATCAAGCGGATTTCGTGCTTTGATGTCATTGAAAATATTATCAATCTTATAAAAACAACACATGTAAATGAAATGATGACGAACTCAACAATAATCGAGTTACCAGAAAATCGTTCACTTTTAACGCTGCACAAAAGTTATATCATGCATCGATAGCTTTTATCGAGTCGAGCGCAGAATCGCTCGCCTGGACATAATCCACTCTAATTACTAAAAGATGTACTTACCAAGTTTGTTAATAAAGTGGATGGTTAAGTTTCTTACCAAGTTAAGACTTCGATACGAGTTAGCTGCAAAAATGTTGGAAATTTGTTGGTATATGCGAGCGTAAATGGTGAAGGTGGTAACATAAGGAATTTCATTCATATTGTGTCTTATCTACAGTAGTATTTCATAGTTGATAACTATTAACTATAAAATACAACTAGACTAGTAATATTCTAGTTTTTTTATGCATATGCAAACGATGCATGATTAAAAAGAGTTGAGTATTGATAGAGAATAGTAAACATACGTTTTAATTCTCTTCTATTATATATGTCCATATACATGTATTAGCCAACCACAACTAACTACACCATGTTTACTAAGAATAATCTAAAATGTATTCTAAAAAAATATTAGTTAAAAAAACTATTGCGAACACTCGTAATATTGAGACTTTGTCATAATCCACACCAATGTGGAAATCTTACAAATAATATTAATTATTTTATGGAATCGATCAAAAGTTTGCCAGCTTATACCGTGTTCCGTTCTGCTTGAACACACAGCAATATAGATTAGTAATTACTGTATCCCTTACATGCTATAAGAAACTTTATTTGCAGACGTATAGATACTATTTTACTTTTTATTAATATGTATCATATGAGTAACTGAGATGGCTATATTTATTATTATTAAGAATTCTGAACAGGCCTATACATTTAATACGAATTGATTTTTAGACAAAGATATGTATCATTTAATATTAAATGCGCTTAGAACTTTAAGCTTTTATTATTCTTTTTTTGTATTTATAGATTTATCTAATTCACCAGGACGATCATACTATGTAACTTTTTTAAAACGCCTCGAACATACAAAAAAAGGAATAATAGTTTCAATTGCGTAGAACTTGTGCATTTAATTTTATTGGTATCTTATGTTTTTAATTTCTTAACTGACTGATAATAATTGTCCTTGGTGCCGTGCTTACTGTTAAAAGTTGCCGATAAAAAAGACAAAAATGTACTTCAAAATAGAAATTGATGATGGTTGAAAGTAAAAACACCTAAATTGGGTTGAGGTGCCGCCGGCCCTTTGACTGGTCGCAGTCACAATTTTGCATTAGCTTACTTCCGGTCCTCTCTAACTTCATTATTAAGGCTCCTCATTTCATAGGCTTTCATCTGGTTTTAAGGTCAGAAGTGCTTCAGTTATTTGAATTTATAAAGTTTGGTTCAAGCTAGTTATTGCTGGTGTAAGCAATATATTATATGATTCTTTTTATGGTGCCAGAATACGTAAAGGGTAAAAACGGTGTTTGTCTGACTGTCTCTCTGTCCATCAGACTCCAAGCTGTATGTTATGAACCGATATAGTTAGACAGTTGAAAAAGATGATGTATTTCTGTTGCCGCTATAACAACAAATAATAAAAACAGAATACATAAAAACAACCAATAAAAAACTAAAATACATTTTTTTTTAAATTGAACTACTGCTACTTTTTCATTATAGCAAACCACTGATAAAAAACAGAGCTATTTATTATTAAGTTATTAATATTATTTTCAATACGTAGATATAAAATTGTTTGCCAAAAAATATTAATTGAATCCCAACCGAATTTACAACTCTCATTTCACTACTTAACAGGCAATGAAACAGTGGAAATATCTTTTAATTTCAACTCTACAATTTTCCGGACGAAAGAAGGCGAGTGTCAGAGAAATAAAACAATCATAGAGCTACCAGGAAGATGTTTATTATTTCCCGGCTCTTGTACAGTAATAATTGTGAGACTGTTTATAGACAGTCCTTATAAGGCTTTTAAATTCTTTTGTTTTATATAAGTGTGACTTTAACACTAACTATTTACTATTTTTCTTGTATACATTACAATAGTCATCATGAGATTCATAGATTTAAAACAGATACGATTTATAGTTTTTTTTGCGTTCAAAAGTTATTCACACCTAGTATTTTTTGAGAACTTTAATCAAACTTCTCAGACACCAGAAATTAAAGGACAAACGTTTGTCCTGACCTTGAACTAAAACTGATCGAAGCGCAGAAATCGAAACACTATAATCAAAATTGAAATTAAATGGAGACCCTTGTGGTGATTGGTTTAGGCGGAATAAAGCGGTCCATTAAGGTGACTTAAGGCTGCTTCTGACAGTGTCATTACGGCCTAACACGTTTCGGCCAAGTCGGTTATGATTAAAAATTCTTGATCTGGTAGTTTTTCGAGACCGGAGGTAGCAAAGGGCGCACCAGGCCTAATAATTTCCTCCTTTGGGTTTGGTTTAAGTTATAAGTAGCTAGATCCTGTGATGTAATAACGGAAACATATTATTTCTATTATGCGTGCGTTTGACCTACAGCCGGTATTGTAATATCAAATTCGACTACAATAGTAACGCATGTATCTAGTAAATAAATGACAACTTAATAATGTTATACGGCTGCGTTACAGCTAATTTGTTGACTAGTTTTATAATCATTATAAAAGTATATGCTAAGTAAAATAAAGATTTAAAAAACTACGCTTCGATAATCAACCTTCCATAAAGTAGTGATAACAGTCAGCTGTCAAACTGAAGCCGGGAAGTGGTATTCGTGTACTTAGGCGCAAAGCCTAGTGCTTATTAAGTTTGCTGTCTGTCTGTTGACGAATGCGTCAACAGAGCAATATGCGTCAATAACTTGTACCATACAACAAGCGTAAAATAGTCTGACAGCAGACCCTAATCTGAACCGCTCCGCGGGGCGTCACGCTGCGTCTGACGTTTTCCAATTATAACCATTCACTATGTAACACTTTTACAGAACTACGCCTTTATTCTTGATTAAATTGTCCGACAAAACGACAATTGTATCGATACGTTTATCGGAGCTTAAATTTTTTTTGGTGTAAACCCCAAGGCGAGAGATTAATCTCTTTATAGGTGTTTCATAACATATGTATCATAGATAGATTTCAAATGTTTAAAAGTAGTTCTTTGAAATTGTATGATTATAGCAAGTAATACCATAGGTCAACTGAACTGTTATTAGTACCTGAAGTACTTTTGTCAATCAGTCAAAAATTGACACCACTGCAACTTACCTGAAACAAAAATAGTAAAATTAGTAATATTCGAAATATGACTAAAAAGTTACTATATTAGAAATTTGTTTACCTCAGAGACCCTTACCCACTTATACGAAAGATAAACTTGGTTGCATCAGACACTCCTAGACTATTCCCCAGTTTCAGCAAAATCTGAGATAATTATGCTCGGTATTAAACTTGCAGCTTCTTTGTGAACCAAAGCTTGCTTTCGACAACCTGTAACGGCTTTTGAAATGCTATACCTGTTTTGTTATTACTTATTTCTTATTGAAACAAAAAAATAATTAATACTCTGCGCAATTGTTTATGGATATCGTTAAAAATGTAATGAAAACAAAATAAACAAATCCATATATATAATTCCACATATTTGAGTAGATCAATTAATAGCATTTGAAGCATTAATTATTCTTAGAGTCTTTTGATCGTAACCAATTACGTTTAACTAGGGTCCGAACCCTCGAACTCCGGGTTAAACCCCTAGTCTACCTATTACCAAGTATATGGCGCATTACATGTTTTATTTATTTCGATTACATGTAAAATAAATAATTTCCTCCGATAGATGTCATCTTCAGATAAAAAATAAACTTCATTTATGATTTTAGGAACCTGAAATAAAATGCGAGAATGTGAGTCCTCACAATTTCATTTCATTTGTAAGAAAATTCGCGCTCTCAATAATTCAACGCAACTTCCATCTCTGCGAGTGTTTACGTTCAACTTGCTCCTCTTTGTGTTTACTTTTAAAGATCCTTATGTGCATTTACGTTTAATTAACTTTTCGCAGTTCGTCAACTTTACATATTATTACAATTTATCTGCATCTGATAAATTTGTATATCATGGGCAAGCCACAAAATCAATTTCTATCAGAAAAATATTATAAAAGAAAGAAAAATTTAAGAAGGATGGTCAGTCAGTTGAAATTCAAATTCTATTGAGTCATTAAGTATTTAATAGAATATTAATAAGTTACGACAACAATATATAGCAATTTTATTTGGCTTTGGACTATTTCATCTCTATTTACAACGACCTAAGCTGAAAAAGAATACAGCAGCAGCAGTGAACCCAGTGAGTATTACTTACACAACAATATACAAGAAGTTGTACAAAAGAAAGGACTCTTCCTACAACATACGCTGATGCTCACGTTAAAATTATGTTAAATTATTTAAAATACTCCAGAAAGGTAAAAAATTATAACCATATAAATATAGTTTTGCCTTCCTGTACTTATTATTAAATAAGTTAATTTATAGTTTTAATTACTCATACCCTTTCTCAAACTGAACCGAGATTAATAAGTAAAGTCGATATGCGAAGCCCCAGAACCGGGGTAGGATATTACTTTAAGTTCGCTACGGGAAGCCTAAAAATTCCCGGAGTAAGTTCAGAAACTCAGCGGAATACGTAATCTTGCTTGTTTTGAAGCAGCGCTCTCTAATATGAGCGTGATAGATTGCCAGATGACGTAGGTAAGTACTGAAATTTTAACGTAAATAGATGGGTCACTGGAAGAAGATAACTTTGACAAAACGTTTAATGTTTGACTGGAACAAGGTTATTATCTATAAATTATTCTGTTAAGTTCCACGTAGCGGTTTGATTTACTAACCAACGTACGCAACTTTCGTAACAGACAAGTTAAAATTTACGAAATAGACAGTGAGGAAATTTTTAGATATTATATACTTCTTCAACCACTCAATATTGTTCAGTAGACTGTGGTATCTTCCTTAATGCAAATAGGTCAACGTTAATCAAGACGCACAAACCTGCTAGATTAAAGATAAAGTTTTGGGTTTAAATTGACCATATTTTAATCTAGTAATAGTCAGTGGTCTGATAACTTAGTTCAACTTTAATCATTAATATTCACAAGTTAATATTTGGTATCATTATTCAGAGAGTGAGTCCCTACAGTCACATATACAATTATGGTATATTTAGGATAAGAGTAATCAAATACAATATAATGAAAGAAGTTTCAGGGAAGCTTTAGTTAGAAATTTTTTTTTTATAATTATTAAAAGATCTTGAATAAAGATCACTAGTTAGTAAAGTTTTGTGTTGAGTTTTTAATTAGTCTGGAAAATATGGCAGTACCATATTTGTCAGCTTATTTTGCAACTGTATCTTTTAGTATTTTTCAAATATTTAGATTAGCATACTTGAAATACTGCTTTGAAGATTCCGAAGACAATTGTCGTCTTAAATGTAAGAAATAAATTTTTAATTTTCCTTAATTCACTGCAGTTGTCACGTCCACGTATCTTCGTAATGGCATGAGCCATTTGGCGTGCTTTTTGAAATAAAAACTCTCGGATAAGCGGAAATAAAGGGGACGTAAACTCGAATGTATAAGAATCAGGCTTTACTCCACAAAGAGGTTTTATTACATGAAAATCATAAGTTATGAATGTTTCAGAACTCTGCCTTGATAAGAAAAGTTTCTAGTTGTCGTTTTTATTTTTTACTCCCGGTTTTGAAATTAAAAATATTTTTTATTTTAAACCTTTTGATGATGAAATTACTTCGTAATATATATTCTATATTATTTGCTAGCATTGAATCAAATGATTGTTTAAAAACATACTTGATTCTTGAATTAAGGGCAAATATGGCACTAATGTTTTTGTATTTTATCTAAACTTGTAAATAAAACTATATATGAAAAGTATTGTTATTATTGTATTATCTTAGACTCTATTATTATTATTATTATTATTGTATCTAATAGTATTGTTTTCAATGTATTATTTTAGACTCTGTCAAAAACGTTTTCACATATACATGTGGTCTCATGTCGTCTGTTGACATTATCTTTGTACTCGTATTGATGTGCGAAAACTATTTTTTTTAATAACTACTAAAATATTATAATAATATTTAATACAAAAGTGCACTGTAGTTCCCTGTAGCTAACTTTGAAAATAGAAACTATCACTGATAAACAGATAAAAACTTTCTTGAACAACAACAGTTATAAGAAGACTCAAAACATTACTTTTACAAAAATGGATTATTTTAATTACTCAATTATAAAGCAGATCAGTGAAAGTGATCCTTCAAATTTAGCCCGTAACGCAACTTGATGGTAAAATAAAATCATGCGCAACGAGCAACCGTCCCGAAGGAGCGATTAGGAGGGAAGGCAGGTTAATGCATAAGTAACGATTGCGTGCTCTCGGCAGAACCTTATGGACAACCTTTTAAGAAAATTCTCCCCAAGCTCACCTTGAATGGTATACATTCACGACTCTTTACGTAGAACGTATCTCAATTGCATTATTACCTCCTTGGTTGTATTGTACTGAATTATTTATCATCATTTAGTTTTGGTGGTTATAAGGATAGGACAGGATTACAAGTAGAATAATCATTGTGTTATGTATTCATTGTAAGCGTAAATTAATGAAGTAGCTATTTAAAATTTAAACATAAAGGTTTTACTCAAATATTGTAACGTCTTTTAGATGTGTGAATTATATTTTAAAAAATAGCCTTTAGGCGGTTATAATAGAGTATGAAACTATTTATGAATAATCTAAAACGTGTAACCGAATTTAATTCATTTAGCCAAAAATTTACTTCTGGTTCAAGATAACCGGTATATTTTTGAAATATGAACCCCTAAGTAGCTCAAATAGGGGATAATAAACACGGCTAAATCGATTTCAAAAAAAGTTACTGGAACATAGTCGAAAAAAACAGGGTAAGACATAAGCTACTTCATTAAATATCAACCTCTAAGTAGATGGTCAAAACAAGGTAAAACTAAATGGTCAGTCATATTCTTGATGATGCTTATGTACCAAAGTCATTGAAGTTTACATTGTTGACCATAGAGATAGCATGAGAGGAGGAGGAGAGAGGGGGTGTCGAGTCGTCAGTCCTAAATTATTCTGCTACCAAATAACTGTCAATCAATCGTACAAAGCGTACGTTCACAATAATGTCTCTTTCTGAATGAATTCGGATTAGTTCATAAATAATTCTTAATATATCAAATTACTTACTTTCAATTAAAAATGGTTGATAAAATACACAGTATGTAACAAAAATAGTTCCCGTAATACATCTAACAATGAATTAAATATATGGATTCCAATGATAGAAATGTTTTGTGGATGGACATTACTTAATTGGTTTTATCTCAATTGGCAGGGACAAAGCAAGATTAGCCGTTATTATTTAAATTGAATGTTTGGCCCGGGGCTGTCATTGTACTACCATTTTATTATCCATTGCAATGTTGCGAATGATCACTGATTAGACCATATTGCTGTGGTTATTTTGTTTGGAAACAGAATGAGGATCAATTAGTATTTTGATTTATGAAATAAATATTATTTTGTAGATAGAAATACTCTGATACTTGAATGTTTATAAAGCTCTTTGGAACATTATAGGTCTTTTTTAGATTAAAAATAAAGACGAAAAGTTTTGCGACTCCTCCTCGTGCAGATGACTGATATCTAGAAGTTGTGGGTATATATGCTCAGCGGTCGAGAGAAGTTCATTAGCAGGATTCAGGGTGTGACGCCCTGTAGAGATTGTAACCGTAGATTATTATCGATGTTGCTACTTGTAGTTATGTATGGGATGTACAATAACAAGCTCTGGTTCAATTATAGTATTATTTTAATTAATCACAAATTTCTCAAATTTCTTACTTTTTTTAATTTACCTAACACCTTATAACTGTGATATTGGTTGCAGTCAAATATTCAATAATTAATATTGTAAGTTTAGTAAAAAAATTAAGTATCTTGATATTCAGGATACCATGTATATATACATTTTGCTTGAAAGAACCGACTCATTTTTAGCTACAACTGTTCTGTTTTACAAATAAATTTATAAATAAGGAGAGTGAAACATAATTATTCTTTAAGCTCTATATACCTGCATTATTGTAAATTTGATAAACATGAATTTCATCGATACATATTCGTAAAATATGGATTTAAAATCTAGCTATGTTCAGAATTCCAATCCAAATTTGTGGCAATCCACAAAGACCTGTTGAATAACAAAAGAATGGATTATGTATTTTTAGCATCTGTCTTTAAGCAAGGACAGTCTTAATCCAAACTATATTATAAAAGTTCATTTCACAAACACAAAGCTAACACAATCCGTGTCTTCGCCGACGTCAGAGCGCCGCGCGTAATTCAAAACATTAATTTTCCTAATGGAGGTTTGCTAAGAGACAGAACGAATGTAGAGGTGTCTCTTCGTATAAACACAGGCTGTTGCGCCTCTCTTAATTAATTAAAATGCAAGCCGACTATGCTATTCTATCTCGCCGCGTGCTTACGATTGCCTCTTTTGATTTAAGCGGTTCTATGTGTTGTTTTTAAGCGGTTTATAATGACACGTACTTGAAAACTTGCGGTGTGGAATTTTCTGCTATTAATGTTATAATTTAATGAAGTGCTGACTTGCCATAAATTTTCTGGTAAAGGGAAACACTGAAATGTTATTATTTAGAGTTGTTTGTAGTTAAGACAGTCAAGTATTTATGGTGGTATAATTTTTATTCACATAGTATTGCTAATCTGAACATATTATCAACCTATACAAGAATTTATTTATTATTTTACATACCATAAAAAGTACCCTTTAGGTAGTGCACCCTCGCTTAAATTTTACATACTTAAAATAAAACTGCAACTTCAGACGTACAAGGCTTATAGCCGTAATAATGATGGGATTTCCACGTCATGGTCACCATGCTACGCAGTTAGAGTTACCTCTATAGTTCTCAATTTATGATAAAATTTTATAGTCGATTTGTTTACCTAGTATATAAAGAAGCTAACACACTATACTAGAGACAGACATATGATAGTGAGTTTTATTGGCTTTGCCATTGTGGTGCGAGCGGTACTTCTCGAGTTAGGGGACAGGTGTAACATCAATCTTGTGCGATGTAGAAATGTGACACGACATTATAAATCTTATTGAAGATATGTCATCCATCACGTGGAGGAAATGAAGTGCCGTATGCGGACTACGTGTTTCACTATAGTTTGGTTTGTAATGTACACGTTGTTTGTTTGTGTACCCATGTCTATAACCTTAACATAGTAATTAATTCTTATATTACTTTAACTTCAGTTATTGCATTATTAAAAGTGTTTTTTGAGTTCCGCAAGATGTAGATAAATATATTTATTATCATTAATTTATTCACTGTCTCACTGACTGAGTATCATCTAAACTCCATTGATACTTCACATAAACCTAGAGAGCTGATTTTTAAACAACTATAAAAGTTCTTTATGAAAAAAACAAAGATTCTAGTTTAGTAAAAATAAGAGACTTTAGAGTTTGAATTCGCTCTTAAAACTCCAGACTTATTTGGTGACCAAAGAAATCATGTTAAGATTTCACAAAAGCCAGCGTTCTCGGAAGAAAAATGTTTGTCAGAATATAGTTGTGAGGTCAAACACTGCAGTTCTGTGGTTTTGTGAGCAGCGTGGAAATGCATTTTTTCTTTTGTGGAAGCAAAATGTAATAATCAAAGGAATAACGATGAAACAAAAGTATATTACTTTTTTTGTTAAAGTTACAACTGTTTATTTAATCAAAATATTTTCGGTTTTTAACATAAAGAGCATAATTACACATAATCGATACAAATAGTCCCACGGTTTGATGGTATGTGGTTAACCGGGAAATCCAGGTTTCAATTTCTGATGAAAAAAGTTTTAAGTACTTGTATGAAAAAAATAAATGAGGCTAGTAGAAATAACTCATACCTGTACTATTTTGGAAATTAATTAAGTTAAGAAGTCACCATAAAGGTACATCCAAATCGAGTAACTTCTGATGTTGCGTTTTAAAAATTCAAACTGCTAAAATGCTTTGTTATATCTCTTAGTGAAGCACATATTAAACTTTGCCTCTTCAGTATCAATTAAAATTCATAACATTACTTAAATCAAGTTCCTTATAACTTTGCACTTAAGTCGATTTCCTTCAGCAGAAACGTTATTCCACTTTCAATATAGTGCAGGAAAGAATTCCCCGACATTGCTTCCTTATTACTGGCAGGATCTTGAGACAGGATATAAACTATGTACAGTTCTGTTGCTTTATAATTTTATATACGACGGCTGCCTCATACGGATATTTAAACAAATCTCTACATATTTGATTCAAGTTTTCTTAACACTCGTATGGTCAAGAAAACTTAAAACAAACTTAATATTTTGTATAATAAACTATAAGGACTATTCTAAAAAGCACCGACACCGAATATCGTTAATGAATGTATAATTGAGATTTACATATTATGTTAAAAAGTTCAAAATCTGTATTTCACTTTAAACTAAAGTACAAAAATACTTCACACTATTAGACGTCACCACGTTATTTTCCTTGCGGTTGTACTCAGAACACTGAATAAAATATAAGGCGAGAATAATACAAGCCTTTTTACCTATTAGACACATTTACTATTACAAATCTTTCCTCTTACTTTAAGTGTTCTTGTGATCTCAAACGATTCATATTTTGCTTTTAAACTACTTTATAAATTCGCGTTATAATAAAATAATTCATTTTTTCTCAATACACTCTTTTTGGTCACATTTTAATAAAACGTACTTAAACGAATAACAACACGGAAAATGACGTTTCAAGTGCTTGGTATCAATGTGGTCCTTGGGAGTTGTATATACAAGATATTATATAAAATATATGCCATTATTCAGTTTAAAAGGGATGTCATAATGTAGCGGATTAATAGATAAAATGAGATACGTCCATCTCTGACCCGAGAACAATAGCGCACGGCCGGTGTCTCTCACCTTGCACAATAAACCGAACGAAAATGCTTAATGTCTAATATAAGAAACATTCAACATTTGAATGTTTGAACATTTGAAAATTTTATGATCAATAATTTAATTGGTTATTGCGAGTATGAGACATTTTTATGCGTATGTTAAAGATATTTTATTGAAATATCACCAATAAAATGTACTATGAGAAAATATACATAAATTATAAAGAACGTAGTTTTTAATTTTCTGTTAAAGGTGGCAGTCAGCGGCTTGGTTTTGGTGGAATTAAATAAAGATCAAATAATGAAATTTTGCTACTATATTGCCTAATTAGTGATAACACAGAAAATGCTTCTTTCTAGCGCTTAGTATCAATAAGGTATATAAATATGTATATATAAAGAGGATATATTTAAAAAATATGTTTAGTCATAGTTTTAGTTAATCTGTGAGAGGAAGTAAAAGAATAGTTTTTCGGAACCCTTCCAGTGAGGATCTTTCAAAACATACACACACAGGATTGTTTTTAACAGTACTTAAGTGTACAGTACATCACACTTACTTTAATTGATGAGAAGAAAATATTAGTTTTATATATTATAGAGGTAAAGATCTACAAGTTATCGAAGCATTATTTTATAGATACTTACGTCAACCAGGATCATGAACATTCATATCGATCCTAAGGAACCCTCAAAATATTCAGTAGGTACGGCCTAAGTTAATTATGTCACGTACAACGGATTTCGCTAACTTTCAAGTAAGCCTAACACAGCCGAAGGCGCAAACATCACGCGTTCTTTAGATGTACGTTAAGCCTTCGCCAACTGTTTATAATCCTCGATCGAGCCTCTGATGTACTGAAAATAAACATTCGTTTTTGTAAAAAAAAATATAGTGACCAATTTATCACCGACAACGCCTTCGTCACGTTGCGTTTGCACAGGTTTTTGTTCATTTTATGTAAAGGTTCTTGGTTTATTTTGTTTAGAACCGATATGGAAAATAAGGTCATTCGTACAATTTTGTTAAGGAAACAAGAGACGTTTAATAACCAGATTTCTAGACTGTATTTAATTTGACTAGACAATTTTAACTTAAAAAATACTTTGGAACATCCGCATCAATTTAACTGTTAATTGAAAATTTTATGTTTGAGTTAATATTTAAAGTTCTTTTTTATAAATTTAGAACAAAGACCTCGTTGTATATCAAAAGTGTAATAAATCAAACTAAAAATGTAATAAACGGTTGGTTGATTTACAAAGCTTGGAAAGCGTCAAATTGATGTTGTTTTTGTTTGTGTAACGAAAAAGCAAATGTACAAATAAAGTAGTATTGCCTACTAACAAGCAACTGATGACAAAGGGCCAATTGAAGCCAATTTCAATGCTCGTTCTATAAAATTATATGTTATATTGAAACTGATAATAAAAAATAAAACCTTTAGAAATATATTCAACTATTACAATTTAAAATAAACATGTAAATATATAACGGTAAATAATTACGGTCTAAATATTAATTAAAAGGGTGTCATAAAAGGGATGTCATATATATAGCAGATTCACAAATAGAACGATATACGTCCATCTCTGAGCCCAGAACAATAGCGCCCGGACGGTGGCTCCCACCTTGTACGGTAAAGCGACCGAAAAAGCTTAATGTCTATTGTAAGAAATATTCAACATTTGTATATGATCTGTATTGTAATTTATTATTGCGAGAACATACATTTTTATACGCATGATATAAACGCACGTTAAAGATATTCATTGAAATAGGACCAATTAAATTTGGTATGAGAACATATTTAAATTATAAAGTACATATTTTTTAATTTTATTTTCAGACGGCGCATTGGTGTTTGTGGAATAAAATAATTATCTAAAAGAGTAACTTATGAATGTGTACTATATTGCTTAATTAGTATTAAAACTGTCTTAAGTGATTATTTAAACATTTTATTCACAGCCTTTACCCTATAGTTACTCCTTTTGTCCTCAGTTACATAACTATATTAATATTTAGCTGTTAAGTGTTGGCTATTGTTTGTGGACAAATTGTCAGAGACGTAATATTCTATTCATGCTTACAGGTGTATAACATGTCAGTTGCTTTCATTAAAATGGATTACACAATGTTCATAAACATGTTAAAAAGAATTTTGATATTAATAAATGTAGTCATGCACTATTAGTACCGTGGTTCTACGCTTGGTGCTACGACGATTACTACGAGGGTCTACGAAATATAAATAATACAAGCTCTCAAAATCTGTAAGCAACGCAACTTCGCATATGACAGATCGATATGTATTTTTTATTAGATGACCATAACATCTACTTAGTACAAGTAAACTTATATTTTAATATTATAGTGATATTTTAGAATCTAATTTTCCATTTATCAAATAGCCATCACAGCTATATCATAAAATCTTTCCAGCTATGACGTTATCAAGTAAGGTACAACTTAAATACATTAATTTCTGTATTCCTAAAATTGGAGATACGTGCTCATATCGGATAGCAAAACTATAAATACTGATATTCACGTCACACACTGGGTTTTAATTGTTTGTGCTCTACGTGACCCGGGCGTGGATACCGGTTCATTTTTCTAAATCTTTGTTACGTGATGTTACATACATTACTTTGAACTCTATACAAATGGTTTTTATGGATTCACTGAGAGCTGGCGCTAATGTTATTTGAATATGATATGACGGTTTTCATATAAGTCATACAAACCTATATTGAAATGTTTAAGAAAATAGTTTAATATCTGCTGCTTCAAATAATAATCAGTGATTTAAACACAATTGAGATAAACACACTGATAGATTACACGATTATATATATAAGAAATTAAATTAAAATGAAACAAGGATATATTAATATAAGTTTTGCACTTTACACTCATTGCGTTTCTTAAATACCTTATATTTCACCAATGCTCTTTATTTGTCAAACAAAATTTCAGCAAAACTTTGCAAATGTCTTATGTGCAAAGTTTCTATTTTCTGGGCTTCTATGTAATTAATATAATAATATAACTATTAATCTATTGTCTATCCTATTAAATTTAGAATCTTTATACAGTATATTGAGAAACTTAACGGTATTTATATTATAACTAAAATGTAACCGGTTACACTAATAAAACTGAGAGTTAAAATGAGCAAGTGAGCGTGACCAGACGTGCGCCATTGATTACATTAACAAGTTGCGAAGAACATTTACACTCGGAACCGACTCCAGCGGGCATCAGCTTGGATATTTTATGTGAGAAAGGAATGCGGATTTTATTTTACTTCTAAAGCACCTACTACGTTTACGTTTCTTTTCTACGTCATTTTAAAAAAGCGTTTATTTAATGTCAAAATGTATTTAATATCAAATTATTCCCTAACAAATGCAACTCGCTAATATTATTGTATGCTACATATTTCTGTTACAAATTCCATTTAGATCTATTTAATTTCGTAACGATGTATTCCTACCCTTTTAAAAATAATATAGTATTTCGGGTCTACGACGAATTAGTATAATAGTTAGTATAACTATTGTCATTATTTATGTAAAAAAGCAAAACAGTGAGATACTATATGCACTATCATCACTGCTGTCAGTCGAATGATGAGTGACAAAAATATTATAATCTATTCGCGTTTATATTCGTCAAGGACGGAAGGCCTTACCATACTCGAAGCCGTTTAAGAAGCCATTCAAAATAATTACAACCTCTGTAACTTTTTTGTTAAAAATCTTAGAAAGCTCAGTGATAAATAGGGCTATATATTTAAAAAAAATGTTGAATAATTTGTTCGGGATTGTTAAGTCAAAGTTTCTTTCTATAGCATCGGTAATAATTAAGTTGAAAAATAATTATATTGATTTAGTTACAATAAAAGTGTTAGTAGACAAAGGAATCCGATAGCTACTCCAATATATACTGAATAAACCGACGTGGCTTGGATAACATTTCACGAGTAATACGGTAAGAGAATTGCTTTACGAGACTCGGGTATTTTTTTATATGTTATGTTTCTTATGGGATTACATATATAAACAAAAAATGATATTTACAAATGCCAATGCAAAGAAATTTAGAAGCACTCGGGTACGATGAACTCTACACCGTATATCTGGAGATGCAATTGTTCCAGCTGACGGCACCCTTAACCGTATTCCGTCATTACACAGCCAACATGATATCTTGTCACCGGTTTGGAGAAACCGATTTTATTTTTATTACAAAAAGGCAAATTTTTGCTGAAATATCGTAAGTTTGACAAATAAAGAGCATAATACCATTGGTTAAGCATAAGGTATTTAAATAACGGCATTAATAAATGTAGTTACTTTAAGTGCATTCTTAAACATAATATATCCTTGTTTCATTATAATTTCATTAGTAAATTAAGAAAACAATATTTGTTTTATTAAATAAAATAAACCCAATTATGGTTCATAGTTCTGGGAGCTGAGTCTGTGATACTCAATTTATTTATTAATTACCCTTAAACTGTCCAGTTATTAATGTTCACCATATCTACTGGTATCACTGCAATGTTACAAGCACTAAAATACCGCTTTCGGTTGTTACCGTTTTCTGCTTACATCATTAATGTGGCATTGCACCTCGGTGCAGTTGTGTTCTGCTCACTGCTGCATGCTGGATAATAACGTTGTCGTATTTTGAGCCAGTCTGAGTTAAAGTTGTTATGGACACTCTGATTTCGTTCTGAGTGTTCAAATATCATTTGTTGGGTTTTGCCTAGTCGCCTGTGAAGTCAATTGATGAATGTAGATGAAATATTCCAAGACATACTTTTAAGTACTTTTTAAATGAAAGCCATACACGATGAATCATTTACCACTTGGTTTGGCATTATTTAAGTTGGTTTTAGTGTTTATTTGTTTGAGTCAAAGTGCTAGATTTTCGTTTTAAATTATAATACAAAGAACACAAGAGACAGTGGAAACTTTTTTCGAGGAGATGCGATAATTAAATAGAAGTTCAAAAGTTGTGTCTCGGTAGTTTCAAGTTAACGACTAAGTTATATGGGCTCTATAACTTGTGCTAATTTTTTCTTAATCACCTATTGCTACAGCTTTATGGCACTTTTATATTGTAACTTAAGTTTAATCTTGAAAGTAGTTTACAATGCTCAGTTTGATCTAACCAGGACATAAATAGCAATTTCAACAGCAATATCTAAAAATGAATGTTAATCTCTAGAAAATTTGTAGTGCTTTAGCAAATTATTTTATAAGTCCACACTATCTGAGCATGTACATAACTTAGATAAAAGAGTCGTATTTATATAAAATGAGCAATCTAGTTAAACAATGTTCATGCATTTGGCCATTTCCGGTGTGGCAAGTTTTTCCCCGGGCCTTCCGTCAAAATAACGCGCACTCATTACTCACGTGTGAACTTTCTTTTTATTTGATTTTCTTCATCTTCCAACAGACTGAGAAAATTTTGTTTATGAGTTTTTCTTATATAAGAAAGTTGGAATTATACCTATATCAAGTTCAGTTCACAATAATTGAAATTAAGCACTATGTCATCTGATCACGTAGTGTACTTCAACATTGTTAATTTTTACATTTTCACACTATTATCTCCTTTACTAATTTGTTTCCATAATTCATTTATACCTTTGACTTTTAATTAAACCGTTTACTTTACTTTGTAGGGTTTAAAATTTCTTCAATTGATCATTTATCAAGCTCAATACTAACATTCAAATTAAGTGTCACTTTTATAATTAGCTTATTAATTACTTTTATTATTTATTTAATTATAAAATAAAAAAAATATAAGTTAGACACAAAAATGTAATAGAAGGTAATAAAATATTGTATAGAAATAACTATTTCGACTTTCACATCTCATTCAAGTGAAGAAATAACGAGTCATTCTATTATAGCTGAACAAAGAAACCGTGGCCATATGTTACCAATTCTGCTTACGTCATCTTATATTATTGAAGTCAGATAGTAATTCACTCACGATATTTTCACTTCCGGAAACATGAAAAAAGATTTTACATTTTGATGTGGGTTAAGATACTTTGTATAATACTTGAACGAATATGTTTTCTGTGTTTCAAAATAGCAAGTAGTGAAGTAGAAAACTGTCTAGTTGTGTTTTGTTAATGCTTTGAAATAATAATTGAAGGAAAACGGAATGATGTGGAAATATTGGACCGGTACACAGGCCGTAAAAATATATTTGTTTTTTCATTATGCGAGTTATTTTATAATTCTTTCGTTGATATAAACGAAACACGCTATTCTTGACAAAAATTGTATATCAAAAAAATAACAGTTCAAACGTAAAGATTCATCTTAAAAAGTTATTTAAAGTCTCAAATTATATTGACAGAGTAATAATTTGATTTTTGAATTCTCGTTCTATTTGCGTAGGAGCAAAAGAGACAGCTTTGCCGGAAGTGGCGGAAGTGCATCGCGGCGGAAGCCGAGTGGATGGAAGCAATTTGCGTACCGCTCAGACTATTGCACCGTTCTTATAATATTTTAAGTTTGCTATTGAATTTTATTGATATACCAGCAACTTACTACAGTTATGCGTTCATATAAACGTTCTATACATAAATGAATCCAAACTTCACAATGTCACCAATATGAGATTATGATATGAGATATATGACCTTACCTGCCTTTGTGTGTCATATAATATAGTTTCCGAAGACCAAAAAACGCTCAAATTAATGTTAAACAATAGATTTTCATTAAACACTATACATAAGTTCGTTGAAGCAGTCGAAAATAATATCCGAATTCTGTTACAATAGCTCTCGACCTTTTGTTTTGGGGGCTTTCAGGAAACCGCGGTAATACAAAGTTTAATTATGTGTTTCATAGAAAATCCGGTAAGCAGATTTGCTGCCATACAATACATTGACGCCCATGAATACTGGACGGATGCGTAATTCCATATACCTATGAAATACGTATAGGTATTTGTGGAAATGATAAATGCTACAGTATGTGCGAGAGTTTAGAAATGCAAAGAACTTAAAAATTGTTTTTAATACGTAATTTTTATTAAAAAATATTTAAGAGATATTGTTACAGTTTGTATTTATTATTCTTGAATCAATTTCTCAATCAATCGAAAATAACATGATTTTATTGAATCGAGAAACATAGAACATGGTTTACAATATTATTGGACCGTTTACAAAATCCCTATTCAATGTAACGTTGCAGAGAATCCACTGCAAGACCACAAACAAAAAATGCAAACAACGATTCAGGAAAAACAACATACGGTTTAAAAAATAATCCTATTCTCGTATTAAACAAACTACAGGGGACAGGTGTAAACATGTTGAAACAAGACAAAATGTGCGCACGCGGGTTTTCCCACGGTCCCAATGTTTTTTAGCACACAATCAATTACAAATTGGAATGAAAACAGATAAAAGAAAACGACCCAACGGTCTGTGAACACAAAACTTTTCCACTTCTATTACTTGAATTATTGTTTTGTTTGGAGTTTTTCGAGGAGTTTAATATTACGTTGTGAATGGACAAACTTTGAATTAATGCGTTTAGCACACATCCTGTCACATTTGTCTAGATATTATTTCTATCATTTTGATAATAGCAATTGTTTTTGTGTAAATGTCTTGAGATTTAACTACTCACATTTATATTTTACGACGTTTCGATTTCGTTCGTCGCGTGATTTTAACTCAACTTATACCGTATTTTCTAACAGCAACCCTTTACAAAACAAGCAAGAGTAAATATTATCATCCATAATGCAAATGAGCGCTGAACACTAACATGATTAGACGTCTGTGATTTTATCATAAATTTGAGCCACCCGCGCCGCAGAGCGATGAAGTGAACTTGAAATTGCTATGAATTTTACATGAATTACGACGCACCCCATCATTCATTTCGGTTAACTGTAAATTGTGAGATATTTCTTATAACGTATGTTCTGGCATTTAGAGAATGTAATTGTTGATTAATATATTCAATACCATTTTTGGAAATGCATACTTTAATTTATTGTATATGAATGAAACAATATTTAAAAAGTGGGAATGTGAAAATATTTTTAAATACTGGCCGGTCATTTCTTGCATTGAAATATGGCTAGTGCGTTCGGTGTTTGACAGGATTCCGAGCTATGCAGCAAATAAAATGAGTTCAGCGGCTAGAGGCAACTGTAGAAAATTGGAAACGTCATTTTCGCTCTTTTTTAATGTTTGCTGCGGCGATAGGATTAACGGACACGCTTTGCCGCCGGCTTACTCCAATGAAATGATGTTTCAATATTTTTCCTCAGCTCTTATAATTATCGGTAAGTAAATTGTTTTATTTGATTACAAGCATCAAATTTATATATATATAGTATATTAATTCTATATCATTCATATTATATATAATTTCACATAAGTTTTCGAATGGGTAAAAAAGAAAATAGGATTGCAGGGATCGACTCCAAAATCCATAACCCTTCTTGTGCGAGGTTTTAGTCTATATTTTGTTGTTTGGAATATTGCAGTAATTGTATCTCACAAAAGGATTTGAACTCTACACGAATCACGATATTTGAATACAAAATATGAAAAGATAGACCGATATACACGAGTATGGAGCACTCATATCTTTGACCCACATTAGACAAATCCACTCCACTCAACTGGGTTTTGTATTTCTTGACCTCACGATTTCTAGGGATTTTCATTTTATCTGGTTGCACTGCGCTTAAGCTTAATCGGAGATACTTTAAAAATAAAATTGCGATATGTAAATGGTACTTCCACGATGCCGAATCTTGACTTCGTAAATAATTTATATATTGCTTTGTTTTCCTTAAAAAAGTTTTATTTAAAAATATATTACATGCTAGCATAAACCAATATTAGAAAATAGTTTGATACCTTTTCAAAGATAAAACTGTGTTTATTTGGAAAAAATTAAAAAGTCTGTCTGACCGTTTGGGAACTAGCATTTTGAAGTGCATACTACATTAATACGTAAATACGGCGTTTTCGGTTATTTTTCCGAGTTCGCCAATAATTTCCGGCAAATAAATGGCCAGTCACTATTCGCGGTACGACGGCTTCGGCTTCTTGAAAGACCCATTACGCTCGATTGCTGCTTTGTGTTGGGATCGTTGCAATAAATCCATGCTTCGTCACCTATACCAAATTGATGAATTGATGCACTTCATTGTAAGTAAACATGGTACGGCTCCGAGTGAGGTGGACTGTTTTTAGAGCCTTGGGCAAATTGTGTCGGCGCAACTTTCTCACACCCAAAAGTTTGTGTAGGATTGATTGTATTTGACTCATGGGTAGTTCCTAAGGATGCGATTACCATGGTACACATGCCCGTCTTTTCTTCTCGTGGTGGACGGACAATGATCTTCTAGCTTGAATTCTGCAAACCAGTTATAAATAATCGTCGTGCATGGAGCTTGCTAGCCAACAGCAGATTGAAGCCGAGCGTTCCTCTGTTGAATTATCAACAGACACTCAAAATCGTAGAAAATCATACTTCCAAATGTTTCCGAATTAAATCCATGTTAATTTAGACATGAAATTTTTAACCCGACTCGAGTATGTAAAAACAATCGACAATCAAACGAATCCAACAGCATTCTACAGCCAGAGTTCCATTTTCAAATGTTGTAATTACTATTTTAATATTGTTTATGTAAGTGGCCAATTCCGAAATTTTTAGTGTAACATGTATATATAACGAAAAAGTAACAATCTAAAAGTGAAAATAGCCAGTTAGTAATATTTATATATTAAACTGTAGTAGTAATATGACTGTAATGGTTTGCACCACAGTAGGTACAAAAATACTAGTACTAAAATTAAAGTTTCTTTTTTATGTTTAGTGAGAAAAACGAATACAATAAATCATTTTCAAGGTTATTATTACACATTCAGCCTGCAATATTGAGCTTCCGTGTAAGATGCATTGACTTGTAATTAATTGCCAATTAGTTGCTACCTTTGTGCATTAGAAGACAGCTTTAATTGAAACGTGGCCACGCTAGTCCACTTATACAAGAATTTCCTTTATGGAATAAGTAATCTAATCTGACAAGAAACTTTATTTATTCCAAATTTGTACTCAGTATATTATTTGTAAAAGAGCTACAGATAAACCACAAAAATATTTTATATAAGTGTTCGAATTTTCCTTCTGTGACTATGTACTAGTCATTATCAGCTTAACGTTCTCTCTCGTCTCTTTTGTGTCTGTGAGCAGTGAATTTATAATATGAATACATTAATGTTTCTCTCATCGGGCCTTTGTTGCAAATGTGTTGACATTTGAAACTACAATTTATAATATTAATAATATCGAAATAAATACCTCAAATATATGAGTCAATCTAAAATTCTAAACGATGCAATGTCAATATCGCAAACAGAAAGCTTTTGTTTATAACTTTTGTACGAGACAAAATACTTTTGTTCACTTATAGTGAAGCTTATGATGTATCAATATTGATTTGCATGACATCGAAACCTTTGAACTCTGATTAAATACAACGACAAAAGTGATACGTGTACTGTGATATGTCGCCACGTAATTATAGCATCGTAATTGATTTGCTTTGTAGTGTACAACCAATTAATTAAGGTGTAATGTTAGACTGGAGTTTCCTGATTATCGGCCCACTGTGACATCACGTAGTCACGTATTGATTGACACTATATAATATATGTACAATATGCTTATTTGCAAATCAATAGTGTGTCTAATGAATGTTTCTCTAACTATATTTGTACGAAATTTATCAGTTCTTATGTAGGTGAATTACCAAGAAAATTAAATTCACGATCATTAAAAAAATACGTCAAAATATCAAAAAAGTAAACATTCTGATCGCCCACTGTTAAATCATGCAATAGACTGTGGTCCGTCTCCCTTAAGGGCTTTCTAAATTGAATCTGACGGTCCCTCCCATACTCCCTCACCTGAACTCTTTACATTTTAGGCTCTCTTGCAAATCCCATTTGGATATGTTTACCGACTTTTTACATTATAATATATTTTTGGGATGATTTAACTGATCGATATCGACACTGTCCTTGCTTTCACTGTGGAAAATTTAATACTGACGTTTGACTTTCCTTCAGCATTTAAAGCTAGCTTTATTAAAGTACACGTATTATTGGACTCCACCATAACAAAATTATATTTTAAGCAAACGGACAGAGAAGTCATTTTGTTTAACTATAACTAACAAAAGAATCACCTTTTAAACGCCGCGTTAATCAACATCGCGTTTAGAAAAAGAAAATTGTAATAAAAATAATACTATTTAACACAAATGTTTTTGATAACAAATATTTAACGCCGTTCTTAAATTTAACAAAATACATAAAATCCCTGTTTCGAATTCAGCTAGTTTGTCAATTTAACGAAGCATTTATTTTTAATAAGAAGTCTGGATCACAAATTCTAAAAGCTTACGTTGTAAATCGATTGTTGAAATCTTTTCTCAAATTGAGTGTGTATTGCAGTAAGACACATAATAATATATCTTGCTTTGTCCTGCTCAGACGCAACGTTAGTGGCATACTAATGTGCTACTTTTTAAATTTATTATCGACTATAGGGAGGGTTAAATAAACAAAATATCGATTAGATATTGAGAACGTGCAGTGCAATTGCGAACGATAATAACGTTTTGCTTATTTGTGGTGCTTCAATATCCTTAGGCTGAATATTATCATATTAAATGTTGTTTTTGAGTGAATTAATTCACTTAACCGTTAAAGTATATGTGTAAAATGTTTATTTTGAAATGATATGTAGAAACATATTAAAAAATAGCTGCTATAAATATTCCTAGACTTTATCCCCTGAACAAGTATCAAATAGCAATTCTGTCATATTAAAATATCGATAAATATGTACAACACTAAACAACCATGTCGGTGAATAAGAAGTAATGAGTTTTCTTTCTCACGCCACCTGACTTCTGGTCTCGCTTCGACTTTACTAAACAAGATTAAAATCATTTTTTTTCTTCTTTCTATTGAGAAAATTCAGTTCTTTTGAAGTCTGGAGAGATGTTTGTTGACATTTGAGTACTTAACCCGCTCAAAGGATTCTTTTATCTCGATGTAGCGTTTTATTTAAGCAAATAGCTGGAAAATGTCAAATGGGAAATGAAGATATATCACAGTTTTAATGAAGGTATTTGTGAGGTTCAGAAGATAATATTATCCTCATAAAAATAATAAAATATAATCGTATCGTTTTCATAAGATTAGAGGTACTAAGAATTTATTTTGGCGTTTCAATGTATATTTTACGTAAGTAAAACAACATAGATAAGCATTTAAATTAACATATAATAAGAATAAATCAATATCAGTTTATTGCTACCTTTAGGCAGATGCTAGGGTAAACCTTAAAGCTAACAAATACTATGTATACTGAATGTACTAGTTTGCAATTAGAACATATCAATAACATAATCACATATGTTTTTTTGAGGGGGGGGGGGGGGGGCGCTCCCATAATAAATTTGTACAGGCTGATTTATAACAATGTGAATGGCACACCATCGGCCTCATAAGACCTATATGTATATGTGACCTTAAGAGGATGAGTTATTGCATTTTAGTGCTGAATAATAACTTAATTGTGTGGAATTTAACGTGGTTGTATAAAAATACTTTACATAGTCTTTTTTATCAAATGTGGTATAATGAGTTTGTTACCCAGGTTACGTAATGCATTTTCATTCAAAAGATAACCATTGTAAAAGCCGATCTTTCCATGTTTTAGAATAAAGCAAAAAGACTTCAAAACAGTAAAAACTTCTACCTCTACAAACGTATACTATACTTAAATATAAAGCTAGACTACCATTAGTATTTTCGTTTCGTACCTGCGTTTCGAGTTCTGCTCGGGAGTCACGGCGCATGATATGTTGATTGAAAGCTATTTTCTCTACGTGTTTTGTTTTCGACAATACCCGCTTATTTCGAATGAAAAATTCACTTTGATGTTCAACAAAATGATATTTTATTTCGAAATTTTTAATACTATTTGAATTTCAATATATTTATTTTGATTTCACGTTGAACGATAGTTATGTTTGATTCGGTTTGATGAGATTGCATGAAAACGATTTATTTTTTGATTAATATCGAAAACAAATGAATTTATTTACGATATGATTTATTTAATTTCAGTTTATATTCAGTCTTGTATACTAACTATATATACTAGAGCTGAACTTGGATGTATTGTTTTAATAATTTAATTCAACAATAACCTAAATCCCAATAATTTAACCTCTCTAAAACGTAAATAGCATCATCCGATACTATAAACTAAACTATTGCAATGTTCGATGCATTTTATAGTCCAGCAATAAACATACCGAAACTACGAGTGCTTAAAATCCTCGTAAACGGTATATCACTTCCTTTGAGTGAAGTTATGTGAGACCATGTCTTTGCCAAGTTTCTGCGGATTTAAAACGATCTACATAAATATGTAAGCAACTAAGTTAACCTAGATTAAGCTACACAGTATGATTGTTGTTGTTTATTTGATTGTTATAGCTGATATATCTATTTATTAGCTTTGTCTCACCAACCTCCAACGCAGAGTTTAATTAACGCTTTGAACCTTGAAATATCGACATTTGATGCATTTTTGGTCAAAAAGGGATTTTTTCCACATTTACATTACATATTGTATTTAAATATTAATACATCATTGTATTTTAATTGGCATTGATTTTATTAGATTTTAATTAAGTAGGAATTTCATAATTTAACGTTAATTTTTTATATGAAAATTACTTTTCCTATTACTTATTTGGATATCTAAGATGTGCTATTGATTTAGATTTAATATTGCTTATTAATTTAAATATAGATCTAACTCATAAAAAAATATGTTGACATATACGCGTATCCTCTGACATATTATTTTCTATACAATGCTTTGCTGAATAAGTTTAATAAATATCATAACTACGTACTTATTGTACGTAGGTGTATTTCAATGTCTCAATTTAAGCTATCAATTAAATCTTAATGCGGGAGATTTCGTACCATATATTTTATAAATTTCTAACATCATTAATAAATACCAAAATGCAAAATTGATTCATCTATAAACGTCCATAATTATGCGCAATTTCCTTATCAAAATTCAATTTCGCATACTTAATTATCGCGAAATATTGATTGAAGTATTTGATTATACTAAATTAAACAATATTAATTAAATCGTCGGCTAATGAAATGCGCTTCGTTGTCAGTTTATTTGGAAAATGTATATTACATGTTTATATTGGAATTCGGTTATTGTATGAAGTTTCCGACGTAAATCATAAAATATATTATTGTATAATACCTTAGTAAGAACTATAATTAAGGAGGAAGGAGGACCTCAGCAGCAAATCTTAAGCAATGGAACTCAATTCGTTTCTCTACATGGTTAGTTTTACACGCATGCTTAAAATTATGATTTTTAATGATTAAGAGATTTATTTTCGTTACAAAATACAACTTGATATGACGAACTTTACCCAAACATTAATAAACATACAAGTCCTACGTGAAAAGAGAAATTATTAATTATTATTAAAATTAAAAACTAGGTATTTAATTTACTTTCATATTCTTACACTTATGTAAATAATGTTTCATACACATTACTCCTTTTTAAATTTCACCCAATGAAATATGCTGTTAAACCTGTCTCAAACGTCAGTCATTGAGCGCGCGAAATTTAGAATTAATTAATTTTTGCCCTTTCTTCAAACGTTAAAAATATTATATAAACGGATAAAAATAGAATTTATGTTCATAGATATTCAAGAAATAAAAACATTTCTTGTTTATCTCATAATAAATATAATTCAACTTCATAAAAAATATATAAAATGTTTTTTTAACGAGTTCAAAGGGATCTGTTTGTTTTTTAAAAGAGTTCAACTGATAATAATTAATAATGAATTTTCAGAAATCTTTTAATATAATATCTGACTTCTGTGATCACTGTGCTGTTCCTCGTTTGATTAAATATTATTAGATGTTACTCAGAGGTTTTAAGTTGGGTAAAAAGTTATTGGGTTTATGTAGATAAAATTTTGATTTCCCTTTTATCGATAATTTTAATAACAAGAGAAAAATAGAAACGAAATAAGAGCTCGATTTGATGCTCAATTATTTTTCTATACGTTGACTATACCTGATTTAATCTTTCATAAAATTTCGAAATTGATAACGCAATTTTGTATGGAGTTCCTCGTAATTGCTCGATCGAGATGCGAGGGTTAAATTAAATCCGATATGTGCAAAAACATGGAAATATAGGTAATTAATTATACCGAACGTACCGATATTTTATACGAAATCCAATACGGAAAAAAAATCCCAAAATAAAAGGGTATGTTTCAATAAATTTTTTTTCGTCGCTCATTCAAAAAACAAATCTCAGAGGACTAAAAAACTGCGCCGACTTTAAAGAAACATTTAATACCCCGCAGCTACTTGCCTGACACCTTTATATTAATTTTTTGCCGACCTAGTTAGCGCAATGGTCACCATGCTGGACTCCCGAACATAGAGTTTCGGATCCGATTCATGTAAAGTCAACATTTGTTGCAATATTATAAATATATGTTTATATTTTAGTCCTTCTAACTAAATTACGCATGATTGAACGTACAAGCTTTGTGTGTGTGTGATGGTTTTATTAGCAATAGTGAAAACGTCGGTATTTGAGGCTAACCATCACATAATAGTGCACCAAGTTGATTCCAGAGGACCGCGGAAGTGCTGCACTAACTTGCACAAATGTTTGCTTTGCACGTGGTAACCATAAAATGTGGGTTTCACAAGCAATGTTACATTTATCATATCAAGGTCATATATAAGGTAATTTAATATGACATGTTAATTTTACTTAACATGCCAAAGAGAACAGAATGCATTAAAAATATATAAAATATTAGGTTTTGAAATAATAAATTACATATATTTTATGTTTAAATTTACGGTGTATTAAAACGCGCCGAAAGTAACAGCCTGATTTGAAAAAATCGTTAGTTGTTGAGTTGTTATAGATGGTAGGTTTCAAATTAACGTGTATAAAGGTATACAATCTGTATGCATACGTAAAAACATTATTATTTTAAGGTATTCATTTTGTCGCTAATCTTATCTAAAATCTTGGTCACCACATAGCATCAAATGCTTAGAAAGTTCACCGGAGCGGAGCGTGGTCTTACGGTAATCAAACTAAGAGAACGGAGCTCTCCAGCCTATGTGCCAGACTATATGCTGTTATATGTACTTATATACTCAGGTATCCATTGTCTTATCTATGTCATTCATCCAATGTTACTTTATTGAATTTTCAAGGTGATGAGACAGCCACCTTAAGAATATTCTTGTTTTAGTTTAAGTGTCGACCTTAAGGTCTATATACAATCGATTGATATTTCTGTAGTCAAATTTTAATATACTTCGTTAAAACGTATTGTTATAAAATCAGAAAAAGATTTTATATATATGATATTATAAAAAAATCATTTGCATTTATATTTTATTAAGACTATTTTCATATGAAAATGTCCTCTATATTTCCTATGAACAATTAAAAAAAATAACGAAAGAATACGATTTTTTTTAAAAGAGTAATATCGTGTATAATCTTAACTCCGAGTGTATACAATATAAAAATATTTCAGTGCATAAAAATATTTTGCACTCTAAAATCTCTGAATTAATTGAAACTAAATTTAACCATTTGCATACATTGAATATCGTAAATCACAGGCGGATTTATTGAAGGGAATCGAACTGGTGACGGATGAATCGAGGGTAAATTAATAATCGTATTACTTTTTCAGTGGAATGCAAATATTTGATGACGGTGAGTGGGTTCGGTTGATAGCGCTCGACAACAATACTCACGCACACAATCATTCATTGGATACTGTCACTATAAGTCACTTTTTACAAGAGGATGTAAGAAATATATACGTTTTTCTACCCAAAATATTTTTGATTGGTATTGATTTATAATAAGGTCTCTCAAGTTTGTTAACTTCAATAGTTACCTTAATAATATTTTCGTACATAACATTTGACAGAATTACCAGATTTAAATTCCAATAAAATTACCCTTTAATTTATTTAATTTCAGAATTTAACGTGAAAGTTTGTCTTAGGATATCTTAATGTTTTGAAAAGTCTTCGGAACAAAATATTGCTCAGCTACAATACGCATTTAAGTAACGATGTAATTAACCTTACAAATCACGAGATACAACTGGTTTTACTACAGAATTTATTTAATTTATAATAATTCACTAAAATTCAACTTAAAAATAAGATCGCAAATCGTTTCATCTTGGCTTAATTGATATTAATGTGCTTAATAAGAGAGGTTAAATAACAAGAGTAAAAAAAATCGTAAAATTTGTATTAGTCAAGGGCAATATTGAAAGCAAAATAAACAGGAACTGAGGAAATTATCATTTTATTGAATTACTTTGCCAGAGAGAGTTAGCGGAATTGAATTTTTTGACATATACGTCATAATCATTAAAATCATAGCACATATACACAATTTGAGAGAAAGAGATGAAAAAGCATATTAATAAAAAAGAGTCATGTTTTGATTGTCTTTGCCATTTACATATAGTAACTACTGTTAATATTTTTACAATCTCATCATATTTCTATTGTATTATAAGATCTTTTTTAATGTCAATGTTTTTAGTATTAATTCGCCAGATTAGCTACTATTCTGTCGACTCCGTACCATAAACTCTCTGAACGCCGGGAAGTACAATGCCTAAACGTACATCTCTGTAATATTGTTAAGATTTATCTAAAATTTCTCACGGGACCGGGCGGTGTAATTCGATTAAAAATTCATTAACCGTCCACCGAGACCCTGGGGAATAATTTAGTGCGATCCACACACCAACAGTTTGGGGTTCCTTTTTAGGGAGTTATGTACGTAACTGTGATTTTGTTTAATTTTAAAAAAAACCCTTTTTTCACACGATCCATTTTTTATTTGAGCCCCGATGCTTTTTTATTAGTATTGTATATTATAGATATATAGACAAACAAGCTAAATTTACTTATTTCTAACAAGAAATAATATTATTTTTTAACGATTGACTATATTATATGAGAGTAATAATTTGGTACCAAACAATAGGTAATAGCAACGCTTATATTTAAGATTATTTTTATAAAATTTTGTTTTTATTATTATTAAATTGACGGTGCGGGCGATGTCACGTTATAGCTACGGCCCGGTCAATGTGTTTTGGCATACCACTGTAGATCTACTTCATCAAGTCTATTATATATATATTTCATATTATTATTATATTTTTATACTACATTGATTTATGAATTTCGCCTCATAACATGTTCACCAACTAGTACGAGTATACTACTTCGAATAAATAATTCATTCTAAGTATAATTTTACTGACATTTATTCTACCGTACAAGGCTTCGGTACAAAGTGAATGACTGACAGTAGCATGAAATTAAATGTCGATATCACTTCATCAATCACGTTTGACTAATGGAATTGACTAACGCTTGCATAAATCGCCTTAAAAGACATAAGCTTATGTAGTAACAATTGCTCACTAGTATGGATTATGTAAATAATTTCATATGATTGTATTCATTAAAAATATTTTTACGAATAATTTGGGGATTAGAGAAAATATTCAGAGGTTTCAGAACTAAGTATTACAGGACATTGTCAATGTACCGTGATTTGTAATATCTATTAGAAACACAATAAAAATAATAATAATAAATTAATAAAATAATAAATTTAATAAAACTAAATTCGCTTTAGTTCACCAAAACAGACGACAGTCACATGAGAGTCATATGTAATCCAACTTCTAAAATAACGGGACCTAGGTACCTTAAGAAAAGTAAACCTTTTAAGTTAGTGAAGTAAGTGGGGTTTAGTTTATATAGCTAAGTAGTATATGATCATAGTGCCAAAAACATTATAGAAAACAAAGAATCTTAATGGACATAGTCTTTGATTAAGTCTTTGACTATAGATATATAGCGCTCTTTTGTCAAATCCAATACGTTTTAGAATATGGATGTAATAAAGCTCGACTGTAAATAATAATTCATAAACCTTCTATTTCTACTTGCTGAAATTATCTTGACTAATTGCCTTGCCCATGACCATAAAGTTGTAATTGTAAGACTTATTTTCTACAATACATGAGTTTTTTATTGCGGTAAAGCGCGGGTCACTTTTACTTAAATAATCATATGACTGAAGTAATATATTATAGAGCAATTTAGGTACTACTTTTTTTTTCTTTAATGTAACTTTGTAATTAATTAAACTATATGACAGTGTCAATCAGTAGAATAAATAAAATTACCAATATTTTACTTAACAAGTTTTTTTTTATTTAAAAGATAATTAAACATGTATAGAATTTGGAATGAAATTACTTTGTGACAATGCCTGAGTGCGGTAATAAAAGGAAATGATATCACGTCATATTAATTTGATTCACGAATCTTTATTCTACGTGACATTATTAATAAAGAAGGTATTATATCAATATATTTAGGTAATTTATGTTTAAATATTTCAATATGTAACAATTTCGATGTTAGACGACTATAGATATGTAAACATTTTTAAATATTTTTAAAGGTTTCTTTCTACTGCTGACAAGTCTTAGGGTTAAGGAAAGTTTTCCGAGCCATTACCGTTCTAATTGCAAAAACACATTATAGGCGGCGTTTAAATGCATAATATGTGATTTGAATATTATCCATTAGCCTCTATGTTAGTTTCTCTTAAAATATGTCGGCATAACTATATACACTTAATAACGAGTAAAGTAAAGTATATACATGGCTGAGCTATGTAAAAAAATTATTTTAAAACTAGACTTTTTTTAGTAAGTTGTAATTAAATAAAATCTCAAGTATCACATTTTATGGCTTTGCATTGAGTTTTATTTGCTTATTTCCATGTAAGGAGGTAGTGAGCGCTCACCGATTCTCATGCATATTAAATTATAAATAATGCGCCTCCACCGCAGCCACTTCCAGCCATCCCTCCATTTTAGATCCGTGTACGTTATTTGTCTTCGCCTGTCAACTTTGTGGATATAAAGCTGCTAGAAAAGTTAATAATTTGATGACACCATTTTCTTGATATATGAGCTACGTGAACTAGTTAAGGATCGAGGTTCTTTCACGTAATAATGGGACGGAGTCAATTGACTTTTATTTTGGCGGCGAAGTTATGGCTCGCTACCTTAACACATTTTTTTAAATATATTTTCTGCCTTTTGTCTAGAAGAAACAATATTTTGTTTATATGTTGGTTATATGCCAAAAGCAGGAAAATCACATATTCTTCATCTCATAAGTCTTTTGCTGAACGACCCCAGTAAAAATATTATAACAATAAAATAAAACTTTCTCTTAGCCCAACAATGCCCGACTACGATTCAAAAGTTTACAAAGTCTAAACAAATCGTAAAATTTGTTGCGAAAAAACGTGACATAAGGTACATAAAGTTATGTTCACGAGTTCGTGCTCGCGCATCCGACGGACGGATACTCAACGTTATTGTATTTATACTGCATGAACCCGGAATTATCGATATTTTTACAAGAACCTCTATTTGGATAGTGATATTCTTTTGACTGATTATAGAAATTTTAACCGCTTAACTATCCCTCCTCTCCTCTCGACCTCTTATGAGGAAATGACGCCGGGCTGTATAGACCGGGAATTGAGTCTATACAGGCTCAATACCCGGTGAGAGAACATACGATTAAATTAATTTGTAACATTTCTACGCCTCCGGTGATTTGAGAGGACCCGACCGAATAACTTGGCATGGGGTTATAGTGAAATTTGTAAGGTTCTAAGTAAGTTATTGTGTCAGTACAGCATTTACCGTTGTTCGTATGCTTGTGGTTGGTAGCTAGATCGCCTACAGCACCCGTTGAAGAATATTATAGAGGATATTTAAAAGGCTTTTTAAATTTAATTAGGCTTTATAAAAGTACTGAAGTCCCCTTCTCGTATAAGATTAATCTTTTCATTGTCAACATTTTGTGTTCTTCTACTTTAAGATTAAAGTTATAAACCTGCGATCTTCTGGTAAATTTACTACCAACATACTAACAACGTATAAATATTTCATAATATATTTATATCTCTCTTTTATATTACGATAACATGTAAGTTAACGTCAGGAGCAACAGGATGTTATTACAATCATTCCTGTAAGTAAAGCCCCGTCGCAAAGACACGGATATTAGTTTATCTCATCACTTTTATGAAAATAACGTTTGATTTCATATATCGATATATTCGATTTGTTTATGTATACGAATACGCCAACCAAAAGTCTAGAGTCTGACTGTGTGCATCACTTGCTTGTACGTATATTAAAAATAGTTTTGTCAACGTGTGAAATTCCAGCATTGGATTCTACTAGATAAAACACTGAGTATATGAGGAAAACTTAAAAGCGGTTTATCGAAACGAAGTCTTTATGGAAAATGAAACTTATTTTATCGTGTCATTGAAACTAAAAGTTATATAATCACTCGGCCAATTCAAATTATACATCGATTGCTTTTATCATGTAAAATTGTCTGATATAAAACCCAATCTACAAATAGACCAATCTACAAGCAATACTCCGCGAAAAAACCCTCAACCTCTACGAACAGCCTTCGATGAGTGAGATAATATTCCCAGAATAGTACATTTATTCAAGATATAGTAGAAAATGCAGCAGAATATCTTCAATGTAGAAAATCCGCGCTCTCAAGTCAAGTGAATGGAATTTTTGTGATACGATTAAATGTATCAAAGAAAATGCTTTTACTGATATACACTGCTATAATAACTTGCTCGTAGTTGCATTGACAAGTTTGTATTGCTATGACTTGCTATGCTAGGTTTAATTACAATATACTTGAATTACATAAATCACAAAACGATTATGAATATACAGTTTTTTCACAAAAGAAAAAACTATTTATAAAATGAAGTGATATTTATTACATGAAAACCGCAGTAAAAGGTTCAGGTTCCATTAATACTATACTGAAAACAAACAATAATACAGACAAACACGGTTATGAATTACACAGCTGGCTCCGTAACATATCTATTGCGATCGCTTGCCAATATTAACTGTTTGTCTGTTTGCTCTAACGATCGTAGGCGCGCAAACACTGCGCCTATACGCGTGGATTCAAAGACCAATATTTCCTAATCCGTGTATTTGCCGATTTGTACCCGTCAAATACTGTTTGGGTAAAGCAAGAACGTTTTTGATAACACTTCGACAAAATCTTGCTGAAGTTGGCAATATTACTGTCAATTTACAAAATTATTTTGTTGACTTTGCCCGATGGCAGGATAAATTTTATTTGATCGAGTATGGATGTATAAATGTATCTTATCTAAAATAGCTATAAAAACGTACAAAGCACATGACAATTATAGCATATTTAAATATCTTATATCATATAACATCAAAATACCATAACGTAGTATGGTATTTTGATATATAACTGTAAGACATTTACAGACTTCTAAATACTGAAAAAACTTGTGAGTTTAAGTTCTTATAACCTTATGAATGTCAGTATCTGTTTAAATAATTATTTATAAAACGGTGTATTCTTCTTTTTTTTACCTTACAATTCATTTAAATGAGATATGAATAAGAAAAAATCACCATAGAACGTATTGGAACAACTAAATTGTTAGAGAAAAGACATAAATTTGTTGGTGGGGACAGTAATATACAAAAGGTAGCGGTTCAATTCACTGCGTGCACCCCAGAGACGCTCTTGTGCTAGTCGCGGCCCAACCAATGACATTCTTGGCAAAGCTTCAATTTACACACAGCCCGAGCAAAGCTGTCAAGGTCCCTCAGGCCAACAGCGAGATTCCGTTAAAAAAAAAAGACGCAGCACAGAAGGAAAGCTGTTCGGCAACATCCTGGAATGCTCCGGTATCTGAGCGAAACGTGCGTCGACTGTTTGATGGTTTTTGTCGGATTATTGTTAATAAATGGGTCTAATAGAATTTTATATCATAGACTTCAGTAACGCTTCGTTCTACTAATAAATGAGAATTCAATAAAAACTGTTCGGTTTATATAGTACGTGATATCTTGTTTTAAGACATAATCAGAGTAACCGAACCAACTGTGAATGTCAATGTTTTATTTTTCTAATAATAGTGTTCTTTATTAATTCCTCTGAATCTCTTATAATAATAACATTCTTTGACGAAGTACTAACAACCCAGCCAAGAGCGTAATCCCGAAGTAATATCGATTAAATCTATCAATACCCTGATTTTAAGCATGACTTAACATCGATAATTGACGGAGCCTCTATAAATATTGACTTTAATATACTTGATCTGTTTATTCATCAAGGGATTAACATCTGAATATAAATTATTTAGTTTTATGCAAATTCAGGATAGAATACAATTTTGACTCTATAAATAGTAAGTATTTAGTGAATTATGAGTCTTTCACCGTAATTACAAACACTTTGAATATTTATATTTTATTGGAACACACAGATATTTCTGTAAAGAATTTATTTGTAAAAATGAATTTGAATTTCTCTAAATAGTTTTCTTACTAGACTATTCTTAAGTTTGTTGAAATAGGATTTTATGGAGAGAAAAAAAATTAATGATAACAATTTTATTATAAATAATTTTTGAATTATATACTGTCTTTTGAATGGGGTCTTCAATAAAATGAGTTATGATTTATTCTCGTTGATCAATCAATAACCATATTAACAACTTAGTGTATTATTATGCCAATTTATATAAAAAAAAAAACTACCGTAACATTGCGATTTTTTTGTAGAAAACTAACACTTTCGGGCATTTAAAATTGAGTAAGTATTTGATTAATGTACCTGTTACTTTAGTAAGTTAGACGTCCACAGACATTAATGTTTAAGTTTACACAACCTTTCAATTAAATCCGGCGCTCAATAACTATTTAGTAACTTTGTACAGTAAATTGTGTGTGATTTAGCCCGTTTAGTGTTTAAGGCCTTTATCAACAAACTTGGGTTCGTTAATGAAGTCATTCTTACATGTAAGTACAATATAAACCAACGATTTCGTGTAACAAGAATAAGTGTTATTTAAATACTACTTCTTGAAAGGCATTATTATTAGGCCTACGTAAATTAAAATTTTACAAGTTTTTCTTAAACTATTAAAATTTACGTATATGTGTTATCATATTAATAAATCTTTATTCTAATAGTTTTAAATCAGGCCCCGAACTAGTTTTTTCAGCTCAAGATACAAGATTAAAATAAAGAAATTGGCACTAATCGTTAGTGACATCTGTTACTGTTCACTCATGTAAGTTTTAATATAACATTATTTTCGTCTGGCTATTTATAGTATAAATATAGTGGGATCTTAGAGCCCGGGGCCTTTATTGGACAAATAGCCCTAAACTATCAATATATGGCAGCAGTTTATCTCAATTTGCTGTGTGTCCACTATGTACTAAGTAAAGAAGGATGAGTACGATCTAATGTTTTAGATGGTATTTTCAGGGTATATCGAACAACTTTTATCATGGAATAAGATCCAGTGGATGTAAAGGTAACACCAGCAAGTAAAAACAAAACTATACTATTTACAAACGATTTCCCATATTATCATATACGTTGTGTGAGTTTTCTCGCATTGTAACGTAAAGATACTCGTTTAGCCTCAATAGATAGAATATCCAGAATATCTATCATCAAACCAGCAGTTCATGCTATAAGCGTAACTATCAAACAATTGTTTGGTTACAGTGTATTGTTGATAAATCGTCATAATAAATTCGAAGTCATTTTCACTTATCAAAGAACGTTATAAAGAAAGTGTTTCCTATATGCACGGCACTAAATGCAGCGTCATATCACAGTTATCTACATACACTATTTGTTCACATAAAACACAATAGCAGTAACACAGTGGACAGCACGAAGCCTCTCGTTATTACTTTTACGAGTATTTTTATATTACTAATTGGGGTTGACACCGACTCCATTTTATAGTTGCGTTTTATCGCCCGCGCTCTCGGAATTAAAAACTGTTCAGCTTTACCGCAAGTATTGTTTATTACTATTGTTCTTTGATTTTTATGTTCCCTTTGAAAATATTTAATATTCAACTAGACAAAATTTCAAGTGAATACCAAGAAACAGCTATAAATTTAAACAAAAAAAAATGCTTTGTATTAGAATATATTACTATAATTGAAAATATGCTAATTCTTCGAAGATGCAGCGACAGAAAAAGCAATTAAAACACACCAACGAAGTGTGCAGTTCATATAAAAAAATAACAAAAATTGACTCTATATCCAAAAAGTAATAAGAATAATATTCATATAAATTTAGGCAAACGATTTCGATCTTAAAAACTTAGCCCATTTCATACCACAAAAGATAACGGGCCTTAAATCTGTCGAACATTTAAAATAGGGAGTGAAATCAGCGAATTTCACCTCTCCAGTAAAATATCTAGTGTCAAAGATCTCATTTGCCGAAATAGTGTCGGGTTTGCATAAAATTTTATGCATTTATTGTTCAATGAGATGAGGGTCTCGCTAGCAACTGATAAATTTAACATATCTCACTTTTGCAGCTTCTAGAGACAAATATACAATATTGAAAAACTCAATAAAGAATGATAACTATATATTAAGTACACCTAGAATATTATCATTGTTTATTTACATATAAATAGACCATTTTTGGCAAAATGCATACACATTCAAAGCACGTGCACCCATTGTCCTTATCAACATTATGGAAACATTCATCTTACTTCGTGATGATTTTTGAGGCTCGCAATGCAAACCGTTAACAAAATCAAAAGCTCACCACGCTCAGCCGTAGGTTTGTCGCCCGCGGCCGTTTTGGAATGCGCAGCCTATTTCCAATTTGCGTCTATCAATCAAGTGCAATCCCGCTGAGTGGATTACGAGTAAATGAAATTTGCATAGCTCCCGCCCACTACACCGACACTACTGCTAGATATTTACGCGCCTTGTTTCGTGCTGAATGCCTAATGAGTTACATCAAATGTAATTGTTACGGATTTCGACACGGATCAAAGCGAGATGCTTACAAGCGATATCGGTTAAGCTATTTTTTGATCATCGATATAGGTCGCGATGTCCCCTTTAAAAATATATATGTGTATTATTGTGAATAGGAATTAGTGCTAGATTTTGCGTTACGTTAATTGCGAAATTTGCTCTGAAGTAAGTATGTTTTGTAAACTGTCGACATAAATCATTCAAAATCATCACCTATTAGTTAAACAATATTTGACTCATTAATGGAGTAATATTAACATTCAAAAATATTTTATTGCAATGATATTTGGAAATTTTCAGACGATTACATCAACAATACAATAAACATAACATTTGTATTAATTTATCGCACCTAAATAGGTATTTTGGAGTTGTATATTAGCAATTTCAGACATTATATCATGATTTATAAAAGATACAATATCAATTAAATTAACTTACGTTGAAATTCATCTTCATATTTATATGTAAATAACCAATTTCATATAACTAAAAAAATATAGCAAATATAGCTTTTGACAGGCGGCCACCAAATGGCAAGCGCTCCCGTGGACGTCCTGTCCATGAAGCGTTGAAAGCGAGTCACGAGCCGTTGGACTTAGCTGGAGTGAGGCCAAAGCTAGGCGAAAATGGCGGATGTTAGTGGACCTCTGAGGTGCCATAGGACAACAACAATAACAACAACCAATTTCATTAGTTTGACAAAAAATCAAGTAACTCAGGATTCGCAAAATGTACTAGCTTAATTAGTAAAACAAAGAACCTTGATTTCGCAAGTTGCCCTTATTAATATATGAAATGTATTTTATAATATATTCATCCAAAAGGAATATTTTATACGATCATCAGCAGAAAAAGTCTTCATAATCATAAAACAATTATGAGAGTAAATATTACTGTTCCAACTTAAGTATGGATTTAAAATGAAATAAGCTTCTTTTGTAAATAAACACGACGATAAAAGAAACCACTTAAAAACTTAACATTTAAAACACAATTATGGTTCATTCTCGAACATTAATTATACAGGGTTATGAGCGTAGTTTTAATGTAGGGAAATCGAGTCGCATTTAACTAGGAACAATTTCAGCCCCTTGTGAAGCCCCAATTATGATTTTAATTGACCACTGACGTGGGTTTGACGTGAACATCCGAGGGTACTCACCATTACTTCTCAATACATTATTGTTTATCCTAAACTGTTTCTGGATTAGGAATTTGGAAAATAAAAAAATCCTAAAATGTTATCAAATCCTTTAAAAGAACCTTTGAAATGAAAGTATAAAATTATATTAACAAAATCTTTTATGTACTTTATCTTATATGCTTTATGAGTAAACTGTTTTATCGAAAAAACTATAAATAACCTGAGACTCTGCGTCCCCTAATTAAAAGTTGGTTTTAAGGCTTGGCTTATGTAAATGTATCTCAGTATTCTGATACGGGAATGAGGAAGTTTTCAGAGGCATCTTAAGTTATTTTCTCATATATTTTACAACAGCACCATGTATCGATAGCGCAATCTGGACACATCCGAATATATTGTGTAGACAGGTGTCGGGGCACTTCACGCGAAACGTTCCAACGAACCGAACCGAAGTGATGTTGCGTAGAATTGTCCTAAACTTTATTTTTATCACGTAGACCTTTTTCAGACGATTGGGAATCGACTGATGGCTCTACATTAATGTTTAGACCGTCTGGAACTTCATTGGTACATCTGCTTTCGAATGGGGGTCGCAGCATAACAAATGAATGCTGAACATAAAAATGAAAGAATTATTTAGATTTAGTGGTATACTACTAAACATTACACTGACATTAAGATGCATAGGTTATAAAAATAATAATAATTTTTATTTTATTTGAAACTTGAATAATACTTAAATTTCACTTTAATAACATAAAAGCTTTACTGATTACGAGTATGAGTATAACTCTATTAAACCCACATCCCTAGCGACATAACCCAAAAGCAATTTACACAAAATTATGAGTGTCTTACTTAATTTTACACTTGAGTGGACATCAAAACTTATAATTAGCTCGTAATTGAGTTGGCAATCGAAGCTATAAGTAGGTTTGTTAACGTTAGTAATTAGAACAGAGATTAATACATAGAACTTGCCATTTAATTTCAGGTCACCGCTTTTGCTAATTTAGGTAGGATTGTTTGGTACCTTTGATCTATACTTCACTGTTTTATACTAAGAAGATCTCTTACCTGAAACAAAAAGGAAATTTATTAAGGATTATTTATATTGTTTAAGCCTGGAAGCCTAGCATATAATACTTTCGTATCTACTAGGCCATTGATAAACCGATGTTAATCGACATTTATATAAATTACTGTATTTTATTAAACTTAAGTTTTTTAGTTGCATATGTCCAATTTCAATGAGAATCAAATAGAATAAAACTAGTCAAAATAATGCAAGCTTGAGTTCATAAAATGCATGTACATCGTGTTCGAAGGCGGAGGTAATATGCATAAAATGTCCGGGTCAGTGTACTTAGGCTCACGAGCGATTTGATTCGTCTTAAAGGAGTCTATCGAGGATATTCGAATACTTGGACAACAAAAGAATTCCTGATCTCTATTCCCGCGGTATTAAAAAAATATGTATGATTTTGTAATTCATGTGTATAAGTCATAATAGTGAAAAATTGCACATATACCATTAATTCTTTTAGAATGAAAACGAGGCAGTCTCATCAGATCAAGCTGAGGTCTTGGCAAAACAACTTCTGAGATGATCCGACGACATCACGAAACATGTAGGCTATAAATTGTTGACAAACTCAATAATACCGGTCGAGGAAGCCTATGTCCAAAAATGTACCCCCAAGCTGTAGCTAATGAAGATGACGATGATACGAGATGATAATGACGAGATACCACAGAGTTGTCGAGAGGTCATTTATTTTGGCTATTCCATTGTATCGGAATCTCACATTATTTTCAAGCATTTACACTCCAATAGCATCGTCAATCCGATGTCCGATATGTTATGCTCGTATTTTGTTTTTCAGAATATTGATGGAAGATCAATTAAATTCGACTGCACTTAGCGTGTTTGTGTAGCATATGTGAGTCACTTTAGTTAGTGGATACTTTTCCGCTGTAAGTAAAAGTTCCTAATTTAGTATAGACTAGTTATGTAAACAATTAATACGAACACATTTATATGTTTGGCTTCTCACTGATAAAACTTATTCGTACCATCTTTAAAATACCGCTTAAATATTACATACCCACATATTAGACATATAAGTATTTTTTAAGTTAACTAAGTTAACTTCCTATGACAAACTTTTAAATTAATATTAAAATTTATAAATATTTTTTATTGTATAAACTTAAAAATAAATACTCCACTGTGCCTTTGTAATTTCAGTTAGAACCCTATCAAGCAAATAAAGGCAAAGCCGCGTTCTCTCACTAAATTGCTATGCTAATACGTTGAGTTAAGTATGCTTTGGGATGTAGGGATCTCAGACGCTCTTCTATAAATATTGTGTTCTCGAAAGTTTGAATACGTTAATGTAATGTTTGTGTTAGACTACAGACAAAAGTATAAAATGTTGTGGTCTCCTCAGAAAGGTTCCAAGAATGGTTCTAAGAAAATGTAAATTAAAATATTTATCTTTAAGAGCAAAATGTGTATGTACTTTTGCCATAACTAAGTCCTCTTCGTTGTTACAAAATCAATATTGAGTATATCGTGATTTTGGATTCTATGCTCATGTAGTATAAAAAATCAGGGATTAAAACTAGAACTGGAAACTAGGCGTAAGTATAATTTACGCCTAGCCAGCATGAGAAATGTCTTAATAAAATCTTAACGTCACATCTTGCCACGATTTCGACTCACCTGATTTTTAAAATGCACAGAATTAATGTGTATGTATGGATGTATAAATATTGTGTGTTCCTATACTGTCCTATTCACCACCGATATGATTTCTGCGTATCAATGACATGCTAGAACTGGGGATGCACGTGCGAATATTTCTCCAGTTATTATCGAGCAGTGAGCAGTGCCGAAAATTCTTGTGTCTGAAATTAAGGCATTACATTAGGACATTACTTTCTAATGTGAACTGGGGTCGACTAAATTTTGTTAAAATTTTATCCCAAGGAGACACAAGTCTGCGTGTTTCCGCTAAAAAGCTTCTGGAAGCATCGGAATTCTTGGCGTTAAAAAATCGAACGATGTTCGATTTCGCGTTCATTTGGAAGGTAAAGCTTAAATAGTCTCCAAGAAGCTTGGTGTGCTCAGTAAGGAGGTTCAATGACGAGATGTTATTTCACACCGAGTCTCTGTTTGCAACTTTATAAAGCACAAATTGTGGGGCCCCAACATGAAATATTGTTCTCATCTCTGGGTGGGAGCTTCCCAATACCAACTCTTAATTGCATCCAAAGAAGAGCACTTGGAATCGTCAATTACCAGACACTTTCCGAGAGTCTTCATTCTTTGTTCGGATTGATACCTGCAGCTGAATTCCATCTTCGGACATCGAGGCGGAATATGAAATACCACCCGTATTACCTCGATGTACGCCGTTCCACAACTGTGCGTTTAAAAAGGCACTTTCTGCCGTGAACATCCGCTATGTGAAACCAGCTGCCAATAGAGGTATTTCCGAATGAGACGCCTATGGATTTCCCTAAGTGAATTAATAAATTAATCATAATTTTCTCGACTTTAATGAAAAATGTATCTTCAACTAAGAGAACTGAGGATCAAAACCTAAGACACAGAAAGCAAACATGACAATAGACTATCTAACTACAAATTTTAGTAATTTTATTAGCGACTAAATTCCGTTTACGGCAGAAGCCGAGTCACCGTACCAAACAATTGCTTCATTCTTTCTACACTGTAAGGTTATTTATCTTTGCCGCGGTATAATAGAATTTAATTAAGTTACGACGACAAGCTCTGCGCGTTTGAAATTTTACAACTAGCGAACTTGTTCTTGTTGGGTTATATGTTATAAGTGCTTATGGCTAACTTATTGTTTTGAACGGCTTTAATAATATTAGAGGTACAGATGGTGTGAATATCTATAAGTTCTTTTATATTATTGGTTTCATAGGTTAGGTCCTAGTCTTAAGTTTAAAATACAAATATGAGATACATCAAATAAAAATTTAGTCTTTAACGTTTACTTTTAAATGTTAAGCTTAATGTTGATATTTGATTGTGCAGCAATGAAATTTTAAAGTACTTTAAGGAAGTAAAGTCAATAGTTTTGCAATCTCACAAAGAATTATACTGATTTTAGGGGAATAAGTTCAGAGATATCTCATCGCCGCAGCTTGGCTCAGTTTAGGTTTTAGTAACACTTTACTGGCTGTCCTTCTTACTTGAGTATTCAAATCCTTTTAATAGGCACTAAGAAAATAGTTAAGTAAACAATAACAAAGTTATTATATTACTCTAGTGTTCACTTGGAGCAAATAATCCGCTGTACCGTCTGCATCAAGTTCACTAAATGTTCCGGACGAAATGTAGCGAAAAGACGTTACGTGCTTAGATTATATGAGATATTGATTTTCAAGTATGTCTCTACGGACGTAGAAAATATGTTTTTATAAATCAACGTTTATGGGCTTATATTATTATATTATTAATAAAGTAATATCGTATCAATAGATAATAAAAACATGAACCGCCAAGGACGAAAATAATATTCATTTTTCTACGTTTGTTTAATAACCTAACACTTAATCTTACAATTCAAATTACCTACTTACATAACTTAACATTCATAACTCAAATAAAATGTAATAACACGTATTTAAAGAGTATTGAAAAATTGTGCACTCCTTTGAATATAATAAATCTTACCTAAAATATAAACACAGACCAACAAAAATATTTTTTCCTTAAGTGAAAGTATAAAGCTATGTCTTTAAATCTAATTGTGGACGTTTACGTTGGCACATGCAATGTTGCCATAACGAGTGTCGCATGTTTTCGACAACTTACACCGACTATCAGCGAACACGACACTTGCCACAAGATTTTTCTGGTTTAATTTTAACCTCAGTTCGTTGTAGCTACACTTTTTATAACTCATTAAATAATAAACAAATTTAAGTAACCACAATTCCAAAGAGAAGAGTATAAACTGTATATATGTATTATTTAAACTATTAACAAAACTATATTGAAGGTGAGTGCGATAAAAAAGACTGACTGTAACTGTAAAGACATGTCGAAGTATCTCTTTCTCCGATCAAGATCGTTGAAAGCCACTGGAAATGTCGAGTTAGATAAATAAAATAATCGCGTATTGTAATCGAGTTAGATAAATAAAATAATAATAATTAAATTGGTGATTGAGTGAAAGAAAATAATAATATACAATTAATTTAGTAACGACCAATCACAACAGTAGAAAAATTTATATCAGTTCTTGGCAACATATTTAAATTGTATGTGTGCACTCGATACAGTTCCGATGAACTTCAATATAATTTTTTAGAAATATAAAATAAGATTGTGATAATTATGACAAGAGTTGACTCCATTTCAGATTTATTACCCATTGCTTGTAACTAAAATACTCAGCATTAATGTAACCCGATAAACTCAGTACGTGTAAAGCGGTGGACGAAACTGCATTACGTGTAATTGCGTTTAAATGTAGACCACTCTGACTTTAACTCATTTCACACTACTTTGACCATAAATATAAGGAAAAAGGGTTAATAGACACCTCCCAATGTGTCAATGTTGTTCCAAATATGCGGCTATAAAATAATATAGAAATTGCTGGTGTTATTCTAAAATAAAGGATATGTACTTATATGAATAATAATACTGTGAAATTTAGATTTTGAGCCGTTATTTTGAAAGAATAGCAACGATAATGGATTGATAATTCGAATTTTAAAAACTCCCTAATACGTCAAGGATAATATTCTATAATAAGTCTCTTCGTCTTGGATTAAGCCTTCCATATAAGCTATGTAAAAACAGGGCACTTTAGTAATTATAATCACTTAATATATTACGGAGAAAACATCAAAAATCGTTGAATAGTAATTTTATTTTCACAACTAACTAATAATTAAAAACTTTATTTTCCACAACATAACATTTTAATTTCCGAAAACAAAAGAAACTACGGCGACGAGCAACAAAACAATTTTATATTTTCACACGGGAAAATTGCACTTCATTATAAAATTAATGATTCTTTTGTTCATTAAACTGTATCAAATTAAGTCTGGGATGATCATTGTGGACTCAAATTAAATTTCATCGAGGTGTTAAATAACATGTTAAAATTTTTCTGAAGTTTAATCATGCTCTCATCAGATTTCCCGCAAAGTTCGTAACCGGACGAAGTTGTAACAGTGTTTACCTACAAAGTACCTAAGGGTAGCCATAAGTTTCTTATTCCTCGAATTTTTTCGAACATTTACCAGCTTATAAGCAGTGTGAACTTATTTTACCTTGGAATTGTGCTATATAAAATATAGTACATAATATATATATGTACAGCAAATGCAAGGCTAAAATAATCTTTTTGATGTGCAGGCTGCCCAAAAGTTTGTAGTATTCAAAAAACCGTGTTGTAACAGGCAAATTTTATATGCATTGTAGTTTTGTTATTTTTGCCCTTACAAGATGACATATTTAATTGATTGTATAATTAGTTAATAATAAATTTAGTGCCGAAGACTTTAGCCAAAGATGAGAGAGATATTTTTAAGAAGTTGTACTACAGAATCGACACCATTATTGCATTAATGGCGGACAGGCACTACTCGATATAATGAAATATGTTATCTTTGTTTGTAAGAATCAAGATTCATAATATGTATATCTCTACATCACAAATAGCAAAAGAGTACTTCGAACAGAAACTATTAACAAATTAGTAGAAATATAAACCTAAAACAACGCATGAGAAAAACTGCAATAAATATTTTAAACTGTTAGCCAAGATTCGTCAAATGTATGGTCACCCAAAAACTCATCGAACCTAAGCCCACTTATTATGCATGTGTATCACTAAGTATCACCTGACGACTCAAGCGATTAGGTCAGACTGGTAGTGTTACTACTTAGTTAATATTATTTTGAGGTGAGGTTGGTTTAGAGGGACTTTGAATATAATATTAGAGATTTTATATAATACATTTTTTATAAGTCTACGTTTTGTCTTTCATTATGTTTTGTTTTATATATTAATTTTAGGGCATGTTTAATCCTCCGTGATGCATCTGAAAAAATAAGGTCTCCTTTATTTTCCTTTTTTTGGTTTTGAACGAAAAAAAATTATTTATTATTTATATAATAATTTCTTTTATTTTATAATTTGAAGTAATTAAATAAATCGAATTTAAATATTTACATATTGAATTATTTCTTATCTTCTACATCACAATACACAATCAACTTTTACAGCTGTAAAGTCGTAAAGACATAATACAAATACAGAAAACGTAAAATAAAATGGTTTATTAGCCCTGCTTCCAAATTACAATATCAGGGGTATAAAACCTGTAGGTATCGTAATTTACATAAAGGTGCGTACATATCAACGTGACAATTGTTTCACTGGGTTACCGAACGCATGATAAGAATATACAATGGCACAAACTTTGTTCTAGATGTGCCATTAGGAGACATTTAGTATATTTATTGTCGCTTTTTTGATGTTACCATTGAAAACTATTCTTTTAACGTTAAAATATTCATGTAATGACCATCTGACTATCGTCAGTCCTCTCCAATCAAAAACAAGAGATGGGAAAAAATCTCGGTACGCAGAAACACTTATAGTACGAATTTACGTTGGAATTGTGTATTGAAATACAAGCTCCATTATATTGTGTGTGTTATTTAGTTTCCCTATATCCTTGTATTTCTTACCTCACTTGGGTGGGTTTGCTGGTTTCAGTGGTTTGGAAAGTGGTCCGTTTTCAATAGTAATAATCATTTATCGGGCAACGTTATGTTAGCACGTGACGCCTCGCAACACGATCAGATTAGGAATTGACTTTTTGGACCTTTATTTGGAGTTTAGCGGTCATTTATGTTGCGTGACTGCGATTTTATACTTCTGATATAGCACATAAACAGAAGTTAATGGCATACATATATTGCGGCGATTGAAAAACTTTTTAAATTCATCATTTTTTTCTTTCCTTTCTTTGAGATAAAATAATACTCGTGTTTACGTGAATTATCTTTGATACTGGAGTAAATGAAAATCAAAAGAGATCATTATTACTAGTAGTATATAAAAATAAAGATAATATAAACTGACGATTAAAATTAATTACACTTATTCTGCACTGTAGATAAAATTATTAAATCCTAAACCCACACTGTGGAGAAAATAAGCACTAATAATAAACAATATAAAAAATAAATTGATAAAGTTTAGTTCCAGTATCCTTAATACTGAAATCATATCAACGCGAACTGCAATGTGTGGTGAGAGAGGAAAGTACCTCTGGAGTGTCCGGCACTCAATCATGCTTCTACGAAAACTCATCACCAGTGAGGCCCAGTCCAAAGCGAACAAAATAGAAGTTGTCAACTATTATTTTTAAAAACCATTATACGACGTTCAACTACAACTGAACTTGTGAGGAATTCACACACTTCTCAATTAGTAAGCTCGTAAGCACTTCAAAAGTATATGCACGGAAGATAAGTGGCGTCTGAAAATTGTCTGCCAGTAATATGCGACTAACAATTCAAAGGTACTTAGCGAATAGTTTGAGTCAAAGGAACGCTCAGGCTGGTGTCGAAAGACTATAAAAGTGTGGCCCAAGGAATAAGAAATTAGTGTAAGCAAAAATGAATTATGCTGGAATGAATATAATGAAGAAATTTTTTCATAATTTTAGGATGCTATTTCTATAATTATTTTACAAATTAGATCAATTTAATTTAGTTTTAAATACTTATTATAAAACCGTTATGAATTCTAACATATTATATTATATACTTAAAATACAATTATTTATTTATTTCTACATTCCTTTAACTATTAATATCATAAATATCAATATCGTCAAAAGGACTTGTAATAAAACATAGGACAAATAACAAAATATACTTTTTTCGTACTCAATAAACACAAACATGTATTGTAAAAATATTTTTACTTGTGCCACACAACTAGACACTTTAAAGTTTGACAGCTAAACACCGTCGCAAAATTGACAAAAGTCGACAGTTCGACATGGGTTCTAGCGGGATTCCTGAGAATAACTGCAATCCGGGGGCACGGAGGTGTCCCCGCCAAGTTGAGCAAAAAGGAATGCCATTCTATATTCTTTTCTCGAAGACATTTGAGCCATATTCAAATAATTCTCACACTGCCAGAGGGCGCACGAGTGCGTCGTCGACCTTTCAAGAATCCTCAATGCTTTACATGGGCAAACAAAAGGATAACATGGTCATGGAAAGGTCTCATAAACTACGAACTAGGAGAAGAATTGAAACCAGAATATTGATGATGAAATAAGCATGAGAAAGGTTATGTATAAAAAGATACACTTAATAGGAACCAATTAATAGCCATCATGAAGATTATGTGCTTAGCTTTATATAAAATTAATATTCATAGAGTCGCAAACGATTTTTTAGTATAATATTCGTTTTAGAAATGAGTGTGAATAGAGCCAAATTATGAAATTTAATCGTGGAGAATCGGGACGCTCGATCGAATATTTATACCCGATATTTTCAGAAAAATTTGGCAAATTGGAAAAAAAATCTGTTAGAAACTTCAATTTTGAAGCACTTAATTAATGAATAATAGTTTGGAGTTGAAATATACTATAATAATTTTAGTAGTTCTACTATAACTATTAAACGTCTAAAATGACTAATAGAAAGCAGCAATACTCACATAATAACTAAGACTACAATCCTGATTATCTTCTACCAACCGAAACTTGTTCCATTACGTCTTCAGATCTAACAAACAAACGAGGTACAAAGACAAAAGCAAAGGCAGAATCGATCGCTCTTTATTAGCAGGTTCACAAAGCGAGCCGGAAATGAATAGGGCTGTACTTCGCCTATCACTTGCAAAGGTAGTTATTTGCTGTTTTTCAACCCGAGGTACATCCCTCGAGAGCTTTCCACAATCGGTGTGGTTCATATTCAACCAACATTGTACAGATCTGTTTAAAACTTTATTGTTTGTTATGCCATAAAGTTTCAGTAAATAGATTTTAATCAAGAGTTTAGTTATTGTGATATTTCATAAATTGGTCTTGAGAATTCAACAATATATGCTACTGTTTTCTATAAACTTTCCTTACACACAGAGTATTACGTCGATTGCGGAATAGACGAATTTCCCTTGTGTAAATAAAGGTAGAGAGGCAGTTTATAGCAAGGTTCGAATAAAGCCTTCAAAAACTATTTAAAGAGGCTTTGTGGGCAATCGGTGAAGCGCTAAGTGGGATTTTGTGTGAAAGAGTTTGCGTGCCAACACCATTTCTGCACTCAGTATCGAGTATTGACTTATTGATTATTTTAGTAATTTGTCAAGAATGTTATTGTAATTTTTGTTTTTACATACAGAACACTAAATAAAAAATTATATTTTAAGAAATGCTCGTCTGAACTATAAAATTTAATTTTGAGACACTTCTCCAAACACGCTAAACTGGATATGAACATTTATTTCAAATTGAAAACTTATTCATTTTGAATTCTCAATTATAAAACTGTCCCGACGTTGTATATACTTTACATGACCACAGTTGTGGAAGAAGTTATTGTAAAATTGTTATACTTGTACGAGTTTTTGTTTCGTTTTTTTTTCGCAAGAAACCTGATAATAATTGACACAACAATTTCAAATTCACGCTTGTTGCGATGACCAAGGGAAATATATCAACATTTATAGATATTCAAAATGTGAAAATGTCATAGTATTATAAAGGCATCGCATTTTAGCACTCGGGTGGATGGAGTTTGACACTTGAGCAGCCTGTTTTTATTTTAGCATTGCGCACGTACGCTCGATAAATTTCGTGGCTGGACGTCATTGGCACTACCTCGGCCCCAGTGGAGTGCCTCTCAGCCAAATTGGGCAGGCACGCCTATGAGTTCAAAACATTCGATGGAGAGTTTGTTATTCTTTATGAGGGCACTTGATCCCATAAGATTATTTTAATATTAAATGCTAAGACTCGAATTAAAAAAAAACGCAAAGAACCCTAATAAGAAGAATGTTAAAAAATGAAGTGCATACACGCATTTATTATAGTTAGCCAGCAGCAGCAACCCAGTTTTTTCATTATATAATTGCGACAAATATATTTTTTTAATCTAGAACGAACAGAAATTTGGCATTTGAATTAAACAATGCTTTAATATAACATATAATATGTCCTCGTAAGGTCTGGAAAACCATGTTTCTATATTTTATGTAGTTATAAAATGATTCAGTTCTGAGCACGCTCGTCCCGCATTTTTATCGCCGTATAATTGAATTTTCCTCGCGCGACAAACAGAACGGAGGCAACGTTCAATATAGCAATCTTTATTTTTTAAAACCGTCAATATGGATAATATTATTAATTATTACTATAAACCGTTGTCATCTTCGAGGCTAGACGTTTAGACTTTCGATTTATTCAATATGTTCCAGAAATTTAAGTTTTAATGCGAATCCAGAAGGGCTTTAAACCTTATTATAAAACTTTACACATAGCACTCAGTGTTGAAAGTGAGACTTCAAGATTGCTCTAAATTTAATATTAGTAAATACTAGTCACACTTATCTAAATACCCAAAAGGCTATGAATCAAAGGCACTTTGACTGGTCATTCGTGGCCCAATGAAAGGATGTCCCAATGCATGCGGCCTGTATCAAAAAGTCCCCAAGTGGACACTTTGACCAATCTAGCGTGAATCCGCCTCACTTAATCAGTTTTAGTATTCGCATTCTTTCTTAACGAGTTTATTGGTATTACTTAGATTCTCTCCTAATAAACGAGATAAACTTTAGTATTATAATTTTTATTAAAGATGTATACACGTATTTTGATACATTTTAAGGAATATATAAAACTTTAAATTACCAGTTCGCTGGTTAGTAGGCATCACAACTAAGTACTTGATAAAACAGATCTTATAGCAAATTTGTAAGAGATATTGTAATACAAGGAATTAAAATTAAAGTTTTCCCGGTACAGCAAAATCAGCAAACTCGACGTATTAACACATATTCACACAGTCACCTTACATTAAACTTTGTTTCATAACCAATAGAGTTGAAAATCGTTAATCATAAGTAGTTAAGGAGTTTGCTATAAAGGGAATTATTAAGTAGCACGTTTGAACTATAAAACATGTAGTGAAAAGTTTAAAGTATTAATGTATAAACCAGGGACCATGGAGGAGTGGCTAGAGGAAGTTTGACTGTTTGATCAAGAGTTCACGTACTTCATAGATAAATGGTTTGTACTAGCTACAAAATTAATGTGGATACGTGGTACTTATATTCTAAAACTGTTTTCGGGAAGCTGTTAGTTACGGACGTGAAAGTTGCTTTGATTATATCACATTTTTGCTATTATTAAAAATGAAATATTTAAAGATATTATATAGTCGCGAGAGGCAGGCCATATATAACTATTATTTAAAAGGGTTAGGGTAAGTAAGAGGAGCAACGCCAGGACGCAAATAAAGAAAAAAAGAAGAAGTTGTAAAGGAGTGTAAACGTGAAAAAGTGGAGATCTATTTTGCTCCGATTTTAGTGTGAACACCGCGATATTAAGAATTCAAACGAAATAATACTTATTAATAATGAATACCAAAAAGATAAATGAAATATTTTTACACACCTTTTACGATAATTATACAGCGACAAATCTTTCAAAATTTATTTTGTTTTTTGTTGTTTGAACGCTCTAATTTCAGGATCAATCATGCCTGACAGGATTTCACTTTAATCAACATTTAATAGACATTTTAGTTTTAAAATGTTCGCACAACAAAACATAATTATTCAAATCTATCTAACATTGTACACTTATGAATATCAAACCTTAATTTATTTAAAAAAATCAGCAATTTCACACCTACGCTAGAGTAACATGATCAAAGAATTTAATTCGCAAAATTCACACGAATTGTTTTTTGATTAAAGAGAAAAGCTTCGTGTTTACCAATTCAACGAACAAATGGAAACAGGAGTAGGAAAATCCACGATTACGAAGACATTTCAGAAGATCTCCCCTGAAATACTTAATCCACCCAGTGAGAATCGACGTTAACATATTACAAACATAATAAAACTAATTCAAAAATGTTTAAATAGCATTATATTTATATAATTGGTGATGTAATCATAGTAATAATATTATGAGTATTATATAATATTCTATTTCTTTATTGGACTATATTCGATATTATTACTTTAGCGGGCAATAGTTTGAAATATGTGTGTAAAACATGACTATATCCATTATAAATGAAATTAATATTTTAAAAGTAAAAGGATATAATCATTGCATTTAAAGACAAATACCTAGGTGAAAATAGGGTTATAAATGTGTGAGTCCGCGAGTGTACCACTGAAGATTTCTTTAGGTCTACTGTTATTTTGCCGACATCGCGTTACTCGGAAAGTTGTAGTCCCTCGGGATTTCGACAAACTTCAAACTGAGCCCGCGTACAAACGTCAGGAAAATTCCTCACAACTTCCGCGAAACAAATATTAAAATTGTTTAGTTCCAATGACTATTTCGTTTCTACAAATCGACAAGTGAACGTACAGATGATATATAATTTTTTTTCTTGTATTTGATACAGCAACCATGATTTATATAATATATTTCAATTATGGAACAAATATTTTTATCACTTTATAAAGAATTTTTACTTTAATGTTCAACCAACGGACTTAATGTGTTTTGTTGCTGTACAAACGATACACTCTGAACTGGACAGCAATTAGAATAATTTTTAAGGATAAAAACGAAGTACGAGTATACTTTTGTTTTCAATGATAATTTATGTTTGGTCTGTGGTTCAATTTATTGTATGGTAAACAACAGCTTCTAAATCTAAAGTTGTCCTTGACTGTACATATTGTTACTGAACGAATGAACTAAAGATCCACTCGTATCGGATAGCGGACAGTATCATTCAACTTTTATATTATTTCCCACAGGTCAATGGAGTTTTGTATCGATCGGGAAGCGAAACAAAAGGACGCCGCGAGGATTTATTGCGATGATTTTACTTATACGAAATGTACAACATTGCACGTTTTTTTTAAGAAAATTTGTCTAGAATTATTAATTAAATTAACAGAAGAGTAAATAATGTATTTATTTATTTTTTTCACTCTACAAATATCAATACTGTATGATAAACTTTTGGTCAAAAGTCACCGTCAATGAGTCTGGCTTCAATTGTTGTTAACAAAAACTGAAAAAAGTGCCTTCTCTAAAAATGCATTCTAAATAAATATACCAAATATAATTATGTATTTCCAAATAATATATGGAGAGTGAGACCTGAAACACATATTATATGCAACTTGAATGGATATCCAAAAATGAGTAACTCAATTTTGTACTCCAAAAATTATTCTCGCATAAAATTTTCAGCGGCCACTTTTAAACCTGATTGAGAGCGACACTGGGATGGACTCTAAAATCCTCCATTACACCAAAGGATAAGCCAATTATGGCAGCCGGGACTTTATAGGCTCAGCACAGATTCAATTTTTGTTCTCACATTTAATTTGTATAATACATTCAAATTATTGCAATACAATCTAGCTGTAAAATATAACAATTCGATTTCTATATTACTTAATATATCTTCATAGAGAAACTATATATAAAAAAAACCGAAACCTAGGCAAATAATACGAGGCTTAGCTGACAAGTAGAAATATTCAATTCTCAATTTCAAAATCAATTATACTAACCTATTCTGATTTATAATATTATACAATCTTATAAATCAGAAGAAACATAAGATTTAAACGATTTGTTCAGCTGTAAAATATCATTGATCATAAGTTTGTGATCGAGATATGATAGATACGATTCAATGCACTTTGATGTTTGAACTCCCGTTCGAATAAATTATTATTTTTAAACGATTTTAAGATTACTGCGTTATGTGAAAGTATTTAATAACGATGACAAGTTAGTTTGTTTCCTTGAAAATTTATACTTGTGTCAAATCATGTGAATTAAGACGAGGGTTCTTTATTCGTTGATAATATTTCTTTGAAGAATAAGTAGTTTATTTTTAAATTTCCATATTTGATAGTTTTATTAAGAAAAAACAGTCGAGCGCTCTTCCTTTCTTTAAATATAATTCTTCGATTGCTAAATTAGTTATACTGAAATGATATTAATAAAAACAGTGTAGTGTCGGTTATAGAACCTTAATTAATAATTTCATAAAAAGTTAAGAAAATTTTCAAATATTATTAACAAGGAAAACCAAATAAAAGTACAATAAATGGCAAGGAGATTATCTTCATTATAAATTTTGTACCAATTGTCGCAGAGCTAATTGACAAAATTGTGTTTCATCAAATCAACACTTCGTACTTTTTTCTGTATTGCCAGAGATAATTTTTATTGTTTCAGTGATACGATAGATAAGAATTTTTTTATGATAATAATTTAGAATTCAATAATAACCATTTCGTAACGGGAAGTCAATATTTACTTACATACCTACTTGAAAATAAGAAAACAAAGTAAATTAAAATTAAAAAACTGTAGTGAAATTCTAATGAGCGTTTTATGTCAATATAATATTAAATAGTCTATAATTTTTTTGATCCTTAGATCTTAGATTACTATCTAAATAAATATATGATTATATTAAGCAAAATGTAAATTATTTGCTAATTTTATAAAAATAAGATAGACGAAAGCTTCAACCACATAATAGGCTTTCGTTAGCAGTGATGTTGTACTGATTCGAATTTCAATCAGTCGGTGTCCTATCGGACATCAAACTGATTAAATTAAAAATCCGAACGGACAGAGCTCGCGGCGATGCGGCGAGGGTTATAATTAGAGGAAAGCTCCGTATCTGACCGCTCTTTAAGCTATGGTCCAAGCAATGAGATTTCCTATTTAACTGCATCACCAGCGACAGTGTGCAATATTTTAGACTTATTCGAAAGCATGTTAAATGCAAAATCGGAATAGATGCTTATTGTTAAAGCAAATATTGTTGTACATTTACATATAATAATAATTTATAGGAATATTATCTCAGGTTTAACACATAAAAGTTTAAAAACAATTGAAATATCATATAAAAAGACAAGCTTGTTATTTGTAATAAAATTATCTACAATTAGTCACATATATTCTGTTTATAATAAATTCAGTTTATATACCCCAAATACATGCCGCAAGGCTTTCTGGACCAGAAATCTCCAAAAGGATTAGCAAAGTAAACAAAATGTACACTTAATACCTTAGCGCTTAAAGGGTTTAGGTTATCCCTAAATCTGCTACAGAGGTTTTGATAAAATAACAACTGTTTCTTCCACTATAAATACTTACGTTTGACTAAAGGAGTATCTGTTTATTTATGTGCCAAATAATTTTAAATATATACAACAGTTTATTTAATGTTACATCAACGACGAACGAATTACATAATAACAATTTAAAATGTTTCAACTGGAACGAAATCTAAAAGTATGAAACTCATTAAATATGGTGTATTCTTCAATCAAATAATCTTCCTAATATCTCGTCATCTCCTAAAACTATTTTATAAAATTCGAAATCAATTTGTTACGATTGCCTCATACCAACCATAATCGCTTTGTATCAAAACATTAACGTGAAAGTAGCCCAACAAAAACATTGAAACACTATTCGGAGAAGCTTTTAGTGATTTTTAGCTTAGTCCGACCCAATAATTTCATAGAAAGATAAATAAATACACCGACAGACCCTTGTTATAAGTATTTATGATGGAAACCACCGAACCGCGTTTGTTTTCACAACAATTTTACGTTAAAATGTTCTGCGTAATAATGTTCGAGTGAGCAAATAGGTGGAAATTATGAGATCTTAAATTAATGCAGTGCGTGGTCGGTTTTAAGTGCTCGGCTTTTTACGGTAAATTATGTTTTGTAAACAGTATTACTTTATAATACTTTCAATTATTTTAAGCACAATTTTTTTATCGTTATACCGTTATCTCAATAGATAAAGCATACTTAAATTATCTCAATTAATCTTGTACTTACAAATACAATGGAAATGTGAGAAGGTTTATTTAAATTATAGCTGTGATATATAAATTTAATAAAAAAGTATAACAAATGTAGAAAAAAAACTTTGAATATTTGCCATTTATGTGTTTAGTAAAGTAGAAAATATTATCAGAATGAGCCAAGTAACAATTAGCAACCAACCTTTTAGTTAATGTTTTTCGTTACTCGCGCAGCATTATTTTTAAAGAAAAAAAATATAGGTTTATCTCTTGTTTATGGAATCCGATATTTATCTTAAAAGAACTCAATATATAATCCAAACAAAAACAATCGCTGTTACAATTATACTAATTAGCCGTTTCCATGGTAGCGGGATTATTTTGAAGGAAAATTTGAAAGTAGCAAGTAAATCCGGTTCAAGAAGGAATGAAAACCAATTTTAATTCTCTTAAAAGGAAGGTTCTTTTCCATTTAATTAGACTATTTGTGGCACCTGAGGCGAGTTTTAGCCGTCATTCCTTCAGTAAATGTCGAAGGAATTTACACTGAAACGAATGTACTGTAGATAATGATCAATAATTGGATTCATTTAATTGATTATTTTTAGGGGTGCAGACCATTAGGCTCGAAGGGCTAAAATATATAAACACTTTGAATAAAATTCCTTTCCAACTATTATTTTTTTAAAAAATACATATTTTTTCTGCACCAGATTAGCTGCTATTGTCATATCAACTGGGGAATAACATAATACTATATGTTACTATGTTTCCAAACTAAATAGAATATAGATCTATAATTAATCGTAATTGTTATTAACAATATTTATTTATTATTATGACCTAAAATATATGGGACTAAACCGAAAAACCACTCTTACATTACCTACAGCTTAGTATTCCAAAAATGCTTTAATGTCCATAAAACTCAATATGAGCCTTTAATAATCCGTAAGAGAAGCGTCTGCCCTAAATGGTATTGCACGCTATGAGCTCACTGAAAGGAGTCCACTGTGCTCGCTCAAGCGTGCTCGGTTCGGTGTAATTGGCAGCATATTGGCAATTTCGTAGTCATGTAATGTACTATTACTATTACAAAAAAACTAAAATTCTCAACTGGACTTTCTTAAAGAAAATTCTACATCTCTTTATTAATGATTAATATTTTACTATGAATTCAGTTATGAAGCTTTTGCTCTTCTATTTTTTTATTTCTATATTTATTTTACCACAATTCTTGTTCTTCTATTTTTTTTTATTTTTCTATCAATGTATTCTATATTTAATTAAGATATTATATTGTTACCGAGTATATTAATTAATACGCATTCAAACTCTTAACTTCACTCAGAGATAGATTATTTTAATAAAGCATTACAATAAATAATATACGTAACATAACATCAAAACATTGTTTATTGCGTGGTTAGTTTTGATACAAGTAAAGTGCCAAGAAATCACACGAAGCATTTGGTCATTTCGATTTATGATTCAAGAGGTACCTTATTTTTAGCACTTACCTGCAACAGAAAAGAACATTATTAATATACTAATATTGATTATAAATTATTAAGGGATTAGAATACTATTAATCGTATTATGTTTATATATAAATATGATACATGTACGCTAAATTTATAAATATTATTTAAAATTATTTTTTTCAGCATTTTTGAAATAAAAAGGATTATTATAATGAAAGAGTATTTCGAGAAAATCCAATACACTTAGAGTCCATTTTAATATGTGTCAAGCTGGCCGATTGTTATTCAATACGGTTTCATGAAAGATGTATTTATGGTGGGCAGAAATCCATAGGTTATATGAGTCATATACTGGTTAGATACGCGATTTATTTACGACAGAGTGTACAAAGGCACTATAAAGTTGGTAATTGGGGGGTTGGGGCTCACTAGTGAGGTTCACTAGGACTTGGAGCCGATGCGAGATGTCTTTAGTGATCTTCCACGTCTTACGCCATTTGACGTAGGATCCGAATATTGTAACTTTTTGACGATGCGTTAGTTTCAGTATTGGTGAAATGCCGATCAACCGGCAAATGAACCTCACACTCCGAAGAGATTGTGATCCTGGACATAGGAAATTAAGTTAAATAAGAAATCACATAGGTAGTTTTACATGTTGTAATTTAAAACACTTTTAGATATTATTTTTGACTCATATAATATAATATAATATAATATAATATAATATAATATAATATAATATAATATAATATAATATAATATAATATAATATAATATAATATAATATAATATAATATAATATAATATAATATAATATAATATAATATAATATAATATAATATAATATAATATAATACCAACCAAGCCACTTGTGTCGCAACCCAATTATCTCATTTTATTTGGCCTTTTTCGGTTCGAATGGGTTTCATTCGTCGTCCAAATATGCATTCCCATATCTTTTATTGCCGGGAATCATAATGCCATTGTGGCATGAGCATTTACTGCTACTATTGACATTAATAAATTTTATATTTTAAGAAACTGGGAATGAACTGGTTAATTAGTCTTAAATGAAATCCCAATTGTATTGAGTAATAATTTTTCACAAAATGAACTAATTTCCTTGACTGTATCAGATAGTGCACTTATGTAGCGCCTCGAGGTACAATAGAAACTTGATACGGGCATGTTGTGAATTAATTTTCTACTCAACGTGAAGTATACTACGCGCTCGGCATTCTGATTAGATAAAGATATGTAAAAACTATTATATGTAGTCTTTTTAATAGCCTATAATTGTATTTTACTAACATACATGAAATACAAAATAATAAAATAATAAGGATATACAGTAGTAAAAATTATTTAGAATATACTGCTTTAGTTTGTGATAGAAAATAGTGTTTTCATGCATCTGCACTTTCAGTGGCCAAATTTAAAACATTTCATAAACGAATACTATTAGCTTTTGCACGTTTCAACAATTGCATTGAGCTATACATTTCCCGGTGTGGTTAATTAATTTCAAATTTTAAATGAGTATGTGAGAGTGCATGAATTTTAATCAGCTACACCTGACTCTAATGTTCCACAGCTTAAAGGATTATTCCACTTATTTGTGACTTGACTATTATGATCTCCTGGTATCAAATTTTCATACAGTTATTATTGAGATTGAGAGTTTTTTATATAATCTATTAGATATCATAATCTATCTAAATCGGTGTTCAGGGTACATTCATTCATATGTTTTTTTTTCTTTGTTTTTAATGCCAAAGGATTTTTTTTTTCTTTTTACTTTCATCATTTTAAATAATTAGAGTACTTATTAAAAAGTCGGGAAGGGTGTTCTAAGAATGATCAATGGAATTCATTATCTCTATTTAAAATTATAAACGTGATAAAATTATTGGGATTCCTCTACTTAGAGCTAAACTTTCCATATTTCTGTTTCCCAAGCATAAACAAATCATAAATTCACAAGGCGACGGGCTAATCCACGTTTCGCAAACGACGAATTACCTAACAATATATTTTCCAAGCAACAAATCAAATTGCGGTGTTAAAAAAGGCAGTGCAATTGTTCAGGCAATAAATCAAAATCGTGATACTCAGCATTTTAATATTTTAATCCTGAAGCATAAATTTCGTTTGACTGCTTGTACAATACTTTCACTTTTGTTAATCTCGAGCCTTTGCCTGTTTATTATTGTAGTACTTAATGTTTACGGATTGTATTTCATTGTAAATATTATGTACGGGGCGTAAAAAATTTCACGGTCTTTTCATAAACGTAAAATCTTAAGAGACTTTAAGATTATTTTCAATATATTTCGAGGTTTATAATTTATATATAAAGGAAGTATTTTTGTATAATAAGTTAATATGACACAAATTCTCCAATCTCTCTGGTTCACATACATTATCATATGGTCATATGGTATTCTTTGACCTGAAACATGATACTGATATACAGAGAGATAACAGCGCATTGTCTGTTTGAGCAAACATGATTCGCTCGTTGTTCTGTGCCAGTAAAAGTGACGCTCTTTAGACGAGCTTTTCACACGAGCAGTCTGTCGGTAGACTACACGCAGAAGCAGTAAAATGCCCTGCGTGTTGAATACAATAATGCAATCAGGATATCGGATCTGCCCGTTGCTGTAGTTGGTCAGGTATGCTCGTGAACTTGGCAATATTTTCCTCTCCCCACTTTTACATCCTCTATATGAAACAAATCATGACATAATCATACTTGTCTCATCACATAAAAGACGTTTAGTGAATGCATTGTATTAACGTATTATACAGTAAAATATAAATCACATTTTACATCATCGAGCTATGTGAGTGTAATAAGCACAAAGTTAATCCTGCCAATCTGTCAGCCATTTCCAAATGGCTCTAGGCAATCGTAGGCAGAATGTCACTTGATTCCATTGAGTAATACCAAATTAAATCATAAAAAACTCAATCCCAAATTTACCCTACAGTAAACATTGTTCATAAATATCTCTCGTTCGTATTTTCAAAGATGGTTGGAACTGAATTGCGGGGCTTTATCCGCTCCAACGAACTTCGATACTAATAAATCTCAGCTTTGTCAGGTGTAACAATTTGTGTCTAAATTTGGGCAGCCGTTGATTCGCATCAAATATTCAATTGTTGTTCAACATTTTTATATCATCAACACAAAGAGTTACGGAAAACTCTTTAGTGCCAAATACATGCCGTTACTTATACGCCAATAACTTTCGCTGGAATGAACAACTGTTCACGTGTTTAATCGTCACTCATGCCAAAAAATTCCACAAATTCAGGCATAAAGAGCTTATTGAAAAGAAGTAGGCGAGCCGGTGTTTTACACCGCTTGCAACTCGAATACTGTTCTCACCTCTCGGCGGGAGCGGCTTGATCCTTTGGCGCTGCGTAGAGATGTAGGGTCACTCTGCAACTTCTATCAAAATTTTCATGGAGAGTATTCGGAAGAGTTATTCGGATTGATACCTCCAGATGAATTTGGGTAGCTTTAAATTCGGTGAATTTAAAAACAAAAGCAAAGACTTTATACTATATAAATATATGTGCAAAAAAAGTAAATAAAACATTTATTATTTTATTATGATCAATTATTTCTTTCTAATATAATAAAAAAAGATCATTTCACAATATTTTTCAGTTACAATAATAAGGCAATAGCATACACTATGATTTTAATTTATAGTAATTACTGCTACGTAATACACAACCACAAATAATAAACAAATTTAGTTTGGTAAGTAATTAAAAGTTCATTATTGGCATCAATCGTCGCCATTGTGTTTTTATACTACGCACAGTTTTAGCCAGTCAGCAAGATATAGCTGGAATCCTACAGCATTTATCGTATACCTAAATAAACCCAGGTCACCTTGCATTATACACCTGACAGTAAAACCCAGATTAAATATACTTAGTTTAATTAAACCAACAGATCAAGACGAGCTATTTGCCTACAAGTCTCACCGGCGCTTGAGTGAAGTTTTCTCTATAAATGTTTGCTATGTGAGCCACTGAATAAACAAATGAGCATCGCTTTGATTCAGCGTTTCTCGCTAATGCAATCTTGGAGTCATTTGCTTTAAAAATCATTTGTCTGTGAGATATGTTTAGGGAAGAAATGTACGTAACTGAATAAATAGTAAACGCGTGCGTATCTTAAAATAAACAGCGAATCTAAGGACAGGTAGTTATTATAAGCTATATAAGTACATTACAATATGCTAACCACGTCTTTTAACCTAGATATATGAAAATAAAATGAACATAAAATAATATTATTTTTTAAATATATATTTATTTACAGACAGTGATGAGATAGTGGAATCTAAATTGTATTTGTGTGTATATTACATTTTCTATTACGTTAGGACTACATTAGAAGTAAAATGTTATTTTTTTATTAAAAGGTAACTTTAAGGAACCTTGTTAATAAATATCTCAATTTCTGGACACTTTAAGACCTCCTTCCATATGAAACCTAGGGTCTGCATTTTTACTATTTTTGCTTTCATACAATTGCTGGGCCGATGCGCATTGTGAAATATACTAACTTTAACATTTCTTCTGCATTAAGACAGGCCTAAACGGGTTTAAATGCATGTTTTTCCGCTGAAGTTTTATTAAAATGTATTGAAGTCGGGTAAATTAAATACAGTATCTTCAATATCTTGGTAAATTATCCACGAGTAACTAGAATTCAACAACATTAAATACAACCCATTTGAAATTAAATTTCAAACTATATTAAAGGTTGTGTTTGTCATTGGATAGTATTTACCCAATCCTAACCGGTCAAAGAGAACTCATTGATTCCCTAGAAAGGACCGCATCCTTTGATATTTGTGTATCCCCTAGTAAATAACGCTTATTTAATATTTGTTTCATATACACCACTATGTAAATATGGAGACCCATTTTAATATATGTCGGGGTGTAGTTTCGTTGGAACAGTTATTTAAATCATGGGCAGGCTATATTTTCATTTGTGCTAGGCGACTCTCGCAGCCTCGCGTGCAAACAAAAATTTTACTCGAATCAGTAAAATTTTTGTCTACCTTCTACAATATCTAGTAGTGTTGGCTGTAAGATACTGTTTTTAGCAGTAAGACAACCCTTTGGCATCGCCTAAAATTCATTCTTTTTTTTCATGGGTACACTATGTGATATGTGACTAAAATAAATAATTTTATTTTTATTATTTATTCCTATAAGGAATATTTGCCGAGGATATTCTAAGTGCTACTGGTGCTTTACTGACATGGCAGAAGCGTGTACACAACATGTCGGGTTGAAAAAATGTAAGACTAAAACAATATGACTACAAATCATGTTATTTAACATTATTATAAAATGTGTCTTTTAGCCAGAACTAATAAAAAAATTCAATCAATGTTGATTGAAAGTAAACTTTTTCGTATAAAATGATTAAGCGAGGAAAAATTTAAAATATTTTTAAGGCGACTCGGCCGGTCTGTCTCCGACATTTATTATGAGAGTAGAAATTTGCGATATGAAATTCCGGAGACCCCTTTTAGAATCAAATTAAAATGGATTTATGTTCAATTTTATTATAATAAATTGACGTGTAATTTTTAAGGATTGATATTTCTAATATGAGATACAAAATAATTTTATGACAAAATATGTATTCATGATGTGCCGCGCAAAATTAGTTTTTTTTTTAATATAAATAAATGAATAAATAACTGTTTATTTGAGACCATTTGTCTTAATTAAAAGCTAAAATTATATTAAATTAAATTAAATTCGTCATCAGGTACATAATAAACAATAATTTTGTCCACTATGCACCACCAATGCAAATAGCCACCCAATGAGCCTGAATCCTGCAGTCATACCTTTGTGCTATCATCTTTAGATTAGAATATAATACCATCAAACATATTACATTTAACCAATTCTCGCAACGCAGTTCATCTTTCATAAAAAGTTAAGTAAGTTTAGGTATCAATTATTATCTAATAAGAAACTAACTTTTCAACATAGGTTACTTAAACAATCTTTTGTTAACAGTTTAAGAGATAATTGATACCTTTATACTTTATTGACAATATTTTATATTAACTGTAGAAAAAAAATACTATTTTTTACATCTTTATAGAGAGACTTGGTAAACGCACGCGGCAAATGACTTAAGTTTTTTAAAGTCAAAGTAACTGTGTGTCTCTTAAGTCTTAATTTAATTGGAGGAGGTTTTTAATTGAGAAAGTTAAATATTAATTCACTTCATAATACGTGTTATTATTGTCCGGAAATCCTTCATCACAATATCTATTTATATAGAAATAGACGCTTCGTTTGTAATAAGAAAGGATATCAAATCTTATCATTCAATCGGAGTCCATTCTGTGAACGCTTATAGCATCATAAAGTTCGACGATGAATGAAATAAAACCAATCTCAGTGACTGATTGATTATGCTGTCACAGATCGTATCTTTCGCGATTTTCATACACAATCGTGGAAGTGGTTCATCATTATGGTCTATTCATTAATAATAAAAAAAACAGTTTGCTATTGCTGCCTAACACATGGCAAGTAAGCTGTATGAACTATTTGCGTATCACATACTTTCCTGAAAATTGTATACTTATGAATTTAAATATCCTTATGGCCCAAACTGTACGTACCAAACTCAAAATAATTGTTTTCCCGGGATTCAAACGTAGGATTGATGAAAGGTGTTTTATTTATTTACAACTAATTGCCAAATTACTGTATAGTTAAAAAGTACCTTACCCTAAACATACAAAAAAATCTCCTTGTAGGATTGAGCAAATCTTACCAATCCTGTCACAAATCCTGTCTAGTGCGGATTTAATAAATTCATTAATTATCGACACTATTCGCGGTATCCCTGATTTCTGGTGAAGCACCGTACGCAAGCTCCACTCTGACAATAAAGGTGTGTGAATAATAACGTGATTGCAATATTAACAGATTAAATTAACAAGTAAATTATGTTACCCGAAAGCGATTTATGATGATATATAAAAACTTTAATAGTAAAAAGTTTTTATTTATATACGTTTATAAGTGCAACAGTGAAACACCAACAACAGAGCGTTCCATGAAATAGTATCGTAGATTTTCCCTGTTATACGATGATTCAACCAGCTCCAATTCGTAACTGAAATTTAGACTTTAATTAATGTTCGCCCATTACATTTTACCCATTCATTGTTGGGGGAATTTTAATATTTTACCTTGAGAGCGTTTTCGATCGTTACCTAGGCTTAATGTCGTTCTGAGCTTCAATTAGATAATATCAGACGTTTATAGTTCTTTATGCATTCAACTTGGATTTTACTTTACCTGGCTACGATAGCGTTTAATGGCGGTCATTATGCGACTTTCATGACGGCAATGAAATGCTTAAGAATTCGGTACTTATTGACTTATTTTATTTTATTTAAAGGATTTTCTGAAGTCATAGCAAAACGAATTTCTGCTTTAAAAGAATTATAAAAAATCATTTTTCCCTGATCAAATATCGTCAATTTACATCATTATAAATTTTTATTTAAGATTGTACATAGTTTTTGACTTTTCAAGTGTGAGTTTCTAGAAGTGTTACTTCCCGGAGCAATAATAAATATATATAATTCAAAATGCAAATATCATTCATAACATAGATGCAATTTTTGAGAAGATTTTTGATAACAATCCACGAAGACCAGAAATATTGTTACGTTTATGAAGAAATAATATTTGAGATGCCAAAGAAATTGTTTAGCGTCCCTTCCCTAATTTAAGATACTTCTGGGAAGGTTTTAAGAGCGTTTAGTGTTTTATATACCGAAGGGATTATACCGTCCATATTTCTGAAGCCGTTGAGAGGTCACGAAATCTGCTTAACTCGCTCTTTCCTATATATAGCGCTGTCTTGCTCTATTGTAAAATGATGAATTTTGGGTACAAGACAGCGAATAGCGATTGAAAAAAAAATACTTAAAAATCAATTTTTAGCGTAATGTTATTCGTAAGAAATACTCGGAGAATTGGAAAAAATCATATAATCATAGTCGTGGCCATTTTTTTACTTTTCTGAGATAGTTTATTGTAGTAGTATTCATTAGGCTCTGTCAAATATGTAGATGTAAATTTACATATCTTAATAAAACCGAAGAAAAAAGCACTTTAAAATACATGTAACTTAAGTTAAGTCCTCGGACGTATATACATTATTGCAACACTATGTTACATATGGATTCATTATTATAATCGCCCCCGCTACAGCTTTGCTCGTCTTTGCAGGTTTATATTCGAAGCACGTACACAGCGGAGACTCATGAACTCCGATGCGTAACAAAGAAAAAAATTCACCCGCGGTGGAAGAGTTGCGTTGACAAGCTGACAAAAACTTCCTAATCAGTTTTAACAAATTCATGTCTTGTACGTGCCCGGCTTTAGTGTTTATTCATTGCGAAATATTATTAGATCTGTTAGTTACGTCTAAGATTGTATCAATCCTTTTTTGATCATTTGAACAGTATGACTGAAGACAATTTTATACTTAAAAGCATGTGATGCTACACTAAATTCTAAAGCAATATTATCAATATTTAGTGAAATATATTGTACCAAGTGAGGCGACTAAGAAAAATTAATGCTAGTGTGGGGAGGTCAAACCTTCGGTGGAAATCTGTGTCCATATCGTTTATTTGTGTATATGTTCTTCTTTAGATACGTATAATACATACTAGTCTCACAGAATATGACTAAAACCCCATATTTAAGGCAAATAGCTTGAGTGGTTATAAACTCAAATTATGTAATAATATGTATGTGTTGTTGTTAATAATTGTTATAATTAGGTGCAATCCGTCAAAATATAATAGTTTGACAAATTGCAATTAATGATTTGTTCGAAACAAATGAATTCTCTATAGAACGACTAATTCAACTTGTTTTGAATCTGACGCTAATTTCACTGGCTTCCAAGTTTGTTCAAGATAGGCTCAGTAAGTTTTGATTTATTAAAATTCTTTGACTCATCTGCGCACTTTCATTCCAAATGTAATTAAACGTGTGACTCAAAGTTGAGTTATGAATTATAAATTTTACAAATCAGTCACTTTGTGATTATTATTTCTTAAGTAATTATCTTGATTAAAGGAATTTAATATAAGCCAAATCGCAAGCGCAAATATAAAATATATATGTAAATAATGTTGTAATTTGACGATTTATTAGAGCGATCTTCATATTATGTGGGGTTAAGATGTATTTTTTTCCTTTAATTTAATGGTTTTCACGATGAATATATTATCCTGGCCTGGACTTAATACGTGGACTTAAATTTTATTACATTATAAGCATTTAATTTAAACCGTAGGATAGTTTGGTGTAATACGCTAAATATAAAACTCTATCGTATAATAAAACAGTAATTGTGCACTGTTTAGCCTGTAATAATTGAAGATCACTTTATATGCAACGAAGCTTCATTGTTTATTTTTGGGGCAAAGACATGGCATACATTGCATAGTATTAAACCTAGAACAATTTGATTTTGTATCAACAATGCTGAAAGAATTAATTTGAAATGATATTTTCCAATGTCCAGATTCGAAAACGATTTTAAATTGGCCAAGATAAAATATCCCATATAAACGAAGTCACAAAGACCTTGCTAATATAGCAGTTAATTTACTTGACTTTACAAATAAACAAATAAGATAAACGGTTAATACTATCAGGTCCCAGCAGTAGTTTTAAAATGGCCGAACCAACGAGCAAAGTCATGCAAAACAAACTTTTTAGTCTTTAGTACTATTCTGCTCAGTTTCCCCATTTCTTAATACAACCTAATACGTTAGTCACAGGGAATAAGCTATAGCGGTTAACGAAAAGCATATTGCAAATTGTGGGTGTATATTATTAGAGCAGTTGCTAAATTAAACGAAATTGGTTTGTATTCATATTAATTTCTCCTAGTTCCGAGATAAGTATTAAATTGTAACAAAGTAAATGAAGTTCCTCTCCACTCATGTTCCTACATGAGTACATAAATGGACTCTACCGTTAGAGTGTTATTTCTGTTGGGCTACATTCTAGATGGCTTCTAATAATTATACAATGCCATAACAACTTTAATATTTGTCAACACTCTAGACATTCATGAATGAAGATGTCTTTCTTGACTTAGCATTGGAATTGGCTATTCCTCTAAGTGTATCCATTTAATTATAGTGTTACCTTGTTCTGTTAAAAGAAAGGTTTATGATCCTTGCCTGGATTCAAGTGACGTTTATAATCGATAATGTTTAAAATTAAGAACCAAGACTATTTATTACGCTAACTATGTACGCTCCAGCTTCTGCTTTGGACAGCAGAAAAGTTAGGATAAAAGAAAGTGCACCTTAAGCGAATACGTGGAGTCAATTTTCGAATAAAGTTTTGCCGTTGGTTTTGGCTGCGACCGGGCGAGACTGGCTTTAACACAGTACTGTTTGTTATCTTAATAAGACTTGTATACAGTGAAGACTAAGAAATTCCTATCTCTTTAATGAGATCTCCTAAAGAAGTTTTAAACAAATTAATTATTTAAAATATTTAGTATATACAAGTATAATTCGAGCAACTATTTTTATTAATTTCCTCTCCACCCGTATTTTTAATAGGCTAGTAGTGAAATAAATCTTTGCTGTATATTTTTATAAGTAATTATAAAATCACTCAGACATATTCAGTTCATCTTAACACTCCTGTAATTTAATTGTGGATAAGACTGAATCGGAAGTACATTTAAACAGTTGGCTAGATCAAATAATTAAGTCCATATTCCGTATGTACAATCGATTTCAACACAGGAAATAATTAAGTATATTTTCTCACAAAAAACACATTCTATTTATAAAATTCTTTTTTTGTAGGTACGTCAAAACACAATTCAGAAAATTTCTTGAGCAAAGCCTCTGTTAATATTCCGATAAAAGTGCAAATCCTCTACGAATTGTTTCTGAGGTAGGCTAACCCTTGCTGGTGCGGATTGTAACAAAGATTGATGATTTAGTGTTGTTGGGTGAATATTTCTTTATTTTTAGATACTCTTGAAAGGGTTACTTAGATGTTTGTTTGCTCTTATTTATAAAACATATTATTTACTGGGAACAAGTAAGTTACTTTAATATAGTTAGGATATACTCGTAACTGTTAAGTAAAATTTTAGATTATGGTTTAATAAATTTCTATATTTTTGTATAGACCAAAAAGTACACAATATACTTACTCTACACTTAGTTTAAAATAGAGCTACAGACATTAAAATTCATAATATATAGTTTATATTATAAATGTACGTATGAATGAAATACGTATGAATTTCTAATCTCATTAACCATTACCAGACAACATTTTCCCTCTGAAATAAGATAGTTCCATAAAGCAATAATAAGAAAAATAAGCTTCTGAAAAATCAAGAGGATAGGGCGTGTCAAGCTATTATTGGCTTCGAAGCTAATAAATAAGCAAATAAAGTGACGTGCATTAATATTCATGACAGCATTACGGTACGTGTCTGAGGCCGATATACTGTGTTGTGATTATAAAGCTCACAGTTGGTATTGGAGATTACAATGATAGTCTTCCAAATTTGCCTCAAACGCGTGAAAAAAGTCCTTGAAACACAATCTTAGTATGTAAACTAACTTTGGGTTAAAAATATATCATAATTAAAATATATCGTTGCATAGAATTACTATTACTTTTTCAAAGTCATGTTTCATTATATAGTCCAACGAAGTAATGCGTAAGTTGTAGTAGGATAAATAGTTGCTGCATTTTCGAATATAATATTTTCATAGTACGTTAGAAAAAATAGTAACACAATATGCCTTTAAATTATTATTACCGAACGTCATTTTAAACATATTTACTATGTTACTATCACAACAATGAAGCATCGCTGACAACGGAAATTCTCAAGACAATCAGCCAAGATAAACACATTACACTAAACGGAATCTAACAAACAATTTAATGCAAAGTCCTACATCAATTCGAGTAAATTGCGAAAAACAAACTGTGAAATTCAAACACGAAGAACAAATCCAACAGTAAATTACACCACGATCCAGTTCAAACCAGTGCATTATTTGTTCGGATGCAATCTCTTCCACTTGCGTATATGATTAAAACAGTGAACACTATTCCTATGGGAAATTATCGGAGCAAACGCACGGCATAATTAGCAATGGTAGCTGTGTAGTCACAGTTCTGTGCTCGCCTTTGTAAACGACGGTGTTTTATGTTTAATACTTTGAGGAATGCCAAAGATCAAAGTACACTTACACCTTATACGCATGTCAAAGTACGCAGGTAAAGTGATGAATTGATTCGGACTGAATTCTGCTTATTATCTTTATTTAATTCGCCACGTAATTAGCGTTAAACACAAAATCCTTTACAATAAATAATTACGTCTCAATTATAAATAATTAGTTTAATTACAAATCAAACAGCAATATGCAATATATTATCTATCATTAAATTAAATTAACTGGCATAATTTATTTCCACACTACAGCACTACACTACTACACTACAGCACTCGGTATGTTTTAATTAGTTTCGGAATTTTATTTGACAATATATTGTTAACGTAAATTCACTTTAAGTGTATAAATACCATGCCATATATTACTAAACTTTTAGACCAGTCTATGTTTAACTTTCCTTAGAAATGAACAGAAATATTGATAGGCAAAATTGGATTGCATACATATGAATTGTATTAAACGACATACAACAAGGACAACGAATAATCACGCAAGTGGACGCAATAAAACCATACAGAATTACAAATTCCTCGAGTGGAGTTTCAATTATTTGAAAGTTGCGAGCATTTCGTTGAATTTAAAATTAATTTTGCATTTTTATGAGCAATTGCGGTATAGACGTTCGTAGGAGTTGAGTGTGGACATTTCCCTTACTCTAAGTGAATTGGATATAAGTATTTGTTATGAACTAGAATTTTGTTTGCTACTTAAGTAAATAACAGACTCAATTTTAATTTTTCTCTATACAAAGTTAGCATAGGTAACTTTTTACTACTGTATTACTAATAAGCACCAAATGTTCAGACAGACTTCAGACCCTATCTGCGGCCTTAAATCCGACTTTTCTGAAAACTCTAAAGAAGGTCATAAAATAGAACTAGGATGAAATCTTTTCGTTTAGAATTTTGATTTAAATTTTGAATAGAAACTTAATCAAAAGGGAATAATTACAAAAATTGAGGCCAGCTGAGTAAAGGTTTCCAATTTAGAAATGTCAACGGGGATGATTAAAAACTTCTAACCATATTGCCATTACAGCCATTTCATCATTTATAGAATACGACAATATATATAAATTGTCGTCTAATTATTAGAAAACGAATAAAAAAATTATGGCTTAAAGTAATATATTTTAGGATAGCACTTAGCATTGATTTGTCCAATAGCTGAATGCATCATATTTGACATTTAACAAAAATATGCATAATATAATAAGCGAGAAACCTATAAACTTATAACAATTCAGTCCTCATTGATTACAAATAAAAAATATTCAGATATAAACCTATCATTGATAGAAATCCTAAAAATCAATCCACGAAAAGTTCTACGTGAAAAGGCATTAAAAGTCGTGTCGTATCAGGATCGTACTCTATAAAGCTCATAGTTCGCAAACAAAGTTTTATGATTGATGATCGTTGCAGACAATTTTTCCATTCATCACAGTTAATTTTATTGAAGTGTCGTATGTAGACGATAAATTAGCCAAGGTGCGACTTTTCATTACTAATGTGATTTTTGAACCGATTTGTTTCGGCTAATGGACGTTTTGATTTAAAACTCATGCTAGTGTCTGGAGATAATGGTTGTTCCCGTATATCATGGTGTAAATAGTTTCCGTTATTAAAACTGTAACTCACCTTCTATGGAACTTCTGTTTGAAAGTCTAGAATCATTCAAATATTTAAAATTGTATACTTAGTTATATTATGAAATTGTACTTTTGCAAGCTGGTTTGCCCCCCTATTTTAAAAAAGATAGTATATGAAAATACATTGAAAAACCTTTAAATGTTAGTCTAAGTTTATATGTACGTACATCTTTGATAAAATTTGCTCTATTTCGGACATATACGAATATGTACTATGCAAGTCTAAATACATGTTAGTGAAGCCAACCATAAACCGAAGACTTTCCGTGGATACTTCCTAGATATCGAGAAAATTTATCGAACATGTACGAACGTATGTACCTAGTCGCAGACAGGTTTTAATTGTCACTTACACTTGTCACAATTATAAATATTACTAGCTGGGGCCCGCGACTTCGTCTGAGCAGGACTTTGATTTACACTTCAGTCTAAGCAACACCTGGTTGGCTATCCTAACACCAAAAATTAAAAAAGTAGAAATAATTGAATTTCACGGTATTTCGTTTACTACAAAATAAATTTAATTTATACTTTAGCCTCAATATCACGTGGTAATCATGATATTGAATTGTAACTTATATGACACGTTTTTCGGTTTACCATAGCAGTGCCATCTTTTGATTACTTACTCAATCCAGTCGAAAAGTATCGACATCTGTTAGAATCTTTTGGAGTTAACAGACAATTGTGACTGTCAATTGATTATAGACAAATAATTTGAAATAAAATAAAATTGCGACTATAATTAAAGATCTAAGCTATCCTATCTCTTAAGTTGGACCAGACTGCTCACGGTATGCCAATTTAATTTTAAATCGGTTAAGTAATTTAGGAATCCATCGCGGGCAAACATCGTGACAGGAGATTTATATATTAAGATTTTAAGATTTGTTTCCAACTTTATTTCAACACTTGATATAACTTTATCTATACTTTTAAGCTATATCAATTTAATCTAGACCTCAGGCATACAAATCAATTGTCCGTAAAACTTATAGCTTACTTCGTCGCCTGAATGATGATTATATACTGATGATTATGAAACCAAATACACATGTTTTACAACTATTTTATAAGTACATTTTAATTGAACTATCTGACCTAAAATTATAAAGGTGGATAAATTAATCTCATTTGAGTAGCAACGACCCTCCCATAACATTACTGCGATTAGACCGATCGCGATGTTTCATTAGTTAGTAGGTACTTTAATTAATGAGTTTATTGTTTTTACTGTTATCGGAAAGAATTATTGGAATGTTTTATGGTTATACTAAAAGTACTTTCGTTTTTATTTATAAAAAAGTCAGCATATTTGAAATGGGAGAATGTCAAAGCATTTTAATTTATTCAAGTAAAAACGGTATATTCGTTCATTAAAATCTCTTTAAAAATACTTTGCAGACATCGCTATTTGGGTGGTGGCACCAAATTGCGACGGAGTACTTCTTATGTTTCCTTCAAGCTTTACGATTATACAGCTTTGACAGTATGTCGATCTTAAAATATTAGAGAAAATCAAGTTGCACAGCACTACTTTATCTTGTTGCAATCTCTCTTGTATCTACTTAAGGGCTTTTGGTAGTGTGAAAGGATGCAGAATCATTGTAAATTATCGTTAAATGATTCTTAATGCATTTTTTTATATTCTGCATGCACCTTCTAATCTTTGATATTCTGCATGTACCTTCTATTTGTAATTTTAAAAAAATGTGTACATGTATTTTTACGTAGTCGTTTTGTATTCTTATCTGTACTAATTACGTGTGTTCTAATTATTTTATTGGAATTCGCTCATTGTATATAAGTCCAACTTATATGTTATCATCTAGAATAACTCACAACACAATTAACTAACATCTCTGTGAAATAGACATCAATCAACTCCACGTGTCGTAAATATGGCCTAAGGGGCAAAGAAAGGCCCTTAATGAAGATGCTGAGTCCTTCCTTTGTTTGAGGGCCTGAGTTTTAGAGCTCATTAAATTAAAGGGTTCAGTTGTATGGGATTTGTCTCAGCCGTTTCGTGACTCTTTTGTTTCTCGTATTAATAATGTCCTCGTGTTTAAATTCTATTAAGGTGAAAGATGTCTAGCGTTTTATCTGATTGTATCAGTTGAAAATAAAATTGATTTTAAAATAAATGTTCAGAAATCTTACGTTTATAGTCATGCCTTAACAAATATTTCAAATGAAAAATAGTATACGAAGAATCAAGATCACTTTACAATTCGATACAATTGTAAAGTATTTTAGTTAAATGTGTGATACTCGCGTTAATAAAACCATTAAGTTCTTGAAATGAAACAAATGTAATAAGTATATAAAAGCAGTAGTGAGTTATTATCTAAGTTCAAATTTATATCCATTATAAGGCAATCAAACCTAATTTTCGGCCTATAACATACAGTGGAATGTAATAATTGCATCATAATATAGAAATGTATCATCGCAAACCAATTTCCATGCAAATGGAGAGGAGGGGACCAGTAGACTGATGTATCGAAATAGGACGTGTTACAATCGCATAAGGTACGAGCGGTAAGCGGGTATTCTTAAACCTTTCAAATGTTGAAAAAAGTTCATATTTGTATAAAACATATTCAAATTATTGTTGGATTGAACTACAGTCGATTTAATATGAATTGATATAGCAACTCTTACTTTTTTCAGATTTGATATACATAGGAAACGAGTATATGATAATCTTGTCACTTGTACTATACAGTAATTGCAAAATATTATAGTGGAATATGTCCACGAAACAGATAGCATGCTTTGGTCAGGAAAATTTCTCACACTCACTTCTTGGAGATACATGTTCTAATATTTCAAAACACATGGTACATATTTTGTGGGACAAGTAATAAACTACCACGTTTGAATAATCTTGATTAATAATAACGACGAATTTATCAATCTGTCTATCGTAGGTACTTGCAAAACAACAGCTTCTAAATCCTAGATTCAGCTATCAAAAACCTGTTATCATCGATATAAAAAAGTATGTAACGAATCATTAGACATAAAGTTAACCTTTTTAATTTGTTCTTACAGTTCAAATCAAATACCATTGTTTTATTAATGTCCAGAATAAGATCACAACCACGAATATAATTAGGAGGGAATTACATGGAAGTTTGCGGGTGTTGCCTATTGGTTGCGGTCTCTTCCCGACGTGTGTCAAACTTGTGGCTAACTTCATTATTATTGAATTGTACTAAGTGTTTGGGCAGAACTTCGTAAATAGTATACAGTTTCTGAATGTACTGAACTGTTAATTTAAAGTTAAATTCACACATAATTTTCAAATGTAAACTCATCGCGAAATCTACTGAATTTAATAAATATGTATAATTTGTGAACAAAAACTACATTTGAAAACAACTTTCGGACGCGACAGTGGCACAATGTTCGTCAGTCACGTAATGTGTTTTATTTATTAAATCTAGTTTGTAGAATGTGTTTTTTAGTACTGCTTGTCGATATAAGACAGTATTTATGAATGTAGTAGACTATTGAATGAAACCTAGTGTGGAATTATTGTTTTTGAAAATGATATGATATTAACTACTTAGAGAGGAATCTAAAAAATATTTGAAGCTAAATATAACTAAAATGAAACATTGTATTTGTTTCGTGTCAAATTTAATGTGTCAATTATGATAGACCAACACTGCATGCAACATAATGCCTTTTCGGAACCATTATTTATGTTATCAATAACTTACTTTATTCGATAAATTTATACCAACGGCATGTGTTTGAAAAACTATTTTGTCCCTTTATTTTTCTTGCAATTATAATATAATTTCTGTAATTTTATACATTATGTTTTTAATCAATAAACAAATTGATTCCTACTCACTCACTTGGAAATAACATATTTATCTGTTTGCATTAAGATTTCAAACAGACCCCATTTATCCTGGGCTTGAATAACTACTTTAAATCCCAAGAAGACTGACCTTATCACCTTTACCTTTGTCTGTTAGAATCCACTGGAATACTGCGCAACCACATACCGAGTGACATTCATTGATTTGAAGGGAAAGTTTCATTGAGCCTTCAAGAATCTTGGTGGAGTCAGCTGCTGAGCGAAGTATACTCGAACATATATATTAACATATTACGACAAAGGTTCCGTCAAGGGATATTGTTGTCCATGAACGGCCTTATCACTTAACAATAGATAAGCCTCCAGCCCATTGTGCTCTGATTTGAAAAAATATAAAATATGGTTTATATGGTGTGTTATATTATATATATATAGCTTTGTATGATATATTTGAAGAATAGTTTTTTCTTCCTCTTTTCCAAATAATTAAATTTACAAACCAAGCACATCCCCTTATAACGTAGTTCACGCCTCCCATCGGTATCATTTGCAATGATTTGACAAGACTCTAACAAGCTTAATTTGACTAAAACCCCATTAACCTATTACGAGATGCTGGTTTGTTTAACGATAATGCGTGTTGAGGGAATCTGATACGGAATTAATAATACCTATTAATATTAATTATCACAGTAAAGATAAAATCTAAGGACGTGATTTGTACTTAGTGCTGTAGAGATTTGGTATCAAAGTAATTTATAAGAATGGTAAAATTAGGTACAGTTTATTTCTAAGATATACGTGGTAAGTGTAGCTAATGACAAAACTAGGATACATTTTCTTTGCACCCCAAGAGCCCCGCAAGGACTTCAAACTCAATGTAGATTTCGCTGAAAATACAAATATTTATGTCAACCAAGAGATATATACACAAAGATTCATGTCACACACAACCAAAAATGTATCTCATGAAGATGCTTCTTAAAAAACATTATACAAGGCAACATACTGTAAATGAGAAATATTGCTATGCAGTAAATTTTGAAGTCATATACAAACCGAGTAGTTTTGGGTCGAATTCTACTAAATCTGTTGCTGTTCATAAATTACTTACAGTAAGGTAGATGCACCATGAATAATCAAGTTATAGTTTGATATCTGATCGATCTGAACGCGCAGCAATTTATCTCAAGTCGCTCGGGCCATGTTTCCACCTTATTCTAACTTGTAATTTGTTGAGAAACGCAATTATATAAGGCGCTCTAGGCTAATAGAGAATCGGAGCGGGCGTGCCGATGAGACATGGTTCTGATATAGACAGATAAACAGGGCTTTTAATAAGTATTTAAAAGTTAGCCAAATATTAACTACTTTGTTTACGTGGAAAATAGAATTGTAGTATGTGGAAGATGTGTGTAGTTATTACTAATATTATATATTTATGTTATTATTACTTAATAATCTATTATTTATGTATTTCATGGTATTCCTACAGCTACCTTATTTATATCTTACAACTAAAAATTACACACAAATTTTATATTTATTATATTTGTGTAAATAATAATCGAGAAATAAAATACAGATTTAATAGTATAACACTTGGAAGACATTTAAAATAAGAATAATGACGAGGACATATATAAAAACAAAAACACTTATATGATATAATTGGAAAGTGTTGGTGTTGTGTGTTGAAAGAGAATTATTGCTAATAATATTATTAATATACTATGCAGGATATATAATATTTAAAAATAAGAAAAATATATAATATACTCCACAATTTTGTGGTTGAATATTGAATTCACTGGATCGTATTAAAATGTATAAAACTGTATGATTACCGATAGAAGTAGTGCATCAATAGAAGTGATTTAATAAAGAATGGAAATTATTCAGTTTTCCGATGCTTTTTAGACTCACTATATTTCACCACTATCGATAAAACTAGAGGTATATTAGTCTTTCTCTCTAAGTTACTAAACTTGTAATTTTTTAGTTTTCACTAAAGTCAATATCTCTTTTAAAAACTTTCTTTAGATTGTATCTGTAGTTTTTATATTTGAGGGAGTTTTATTTTAAACACTTACCTAAGCCTCAACACAAAACGGTATCAAGTTCATAACTTAGATACTTTAGTTATCAGTTTGTCGACAACATATCGAAGTAGCTCCAACATTAAAGTTATGTTACAACTTATAATGAAATAGCTATTTCTTTTCGAATTATACACTGATATTTCTTTTGATAAGTTATAATAGGATTTCTATTCCAAACTTTTTAAATCAGATACAAGATTTTCTAAAGGAAGACTAATATAATCTACAAATGATATATGTACAACAATTATCAAACAGATACTGAATATTTTCGGTTCACTTGAAAACAATATATTTTAGGTTAAATAATTATAATAGTAATGAAATTATTTCTTTGCCTCATACATCACATAGTATACACAAAAAGTACTTTACCAACAGAGTAATCCCCAAACATGCATACAAAATATCAAAATTTCTTTAAATCTGCTAGTATTATTATTTGAATAGATTTAACAAAACGATCTCATTAATGATAATCGTTTGGCGATCACCTCTTTTTTTCAAACAAATTAAACCAGCATCGAAAGGGTGGAAATATTTGAAATCAAACAATTATTTTACGTAAATTGCATTCCCTTTGCGCTAACAATTCTAAATTAAGGCCTATGGAGGGTCGGGTAAGCAATTCCGCGGATCCTGAGATCAATTAATTAGAAACGCCTTTTAAATTGAACCAGCCATTTTTAAATTCCCCACGATTCTTGATTCAGACAAACGGATGTAAACGACGATGTTTTCGGTCGCTTAATGAACTATTTGCCAAATTGCTGTGTTTTCATCCGTGTAAATTAGTACATGGAAAATACACAAATTTATATCTTTACATTTTTTAACGTACATTTACATGATATTTATTGTTGGATAAGATATGAATGGCGATTGTAATAAAATATTGGGTACAGATATGTTAAAACGTCATAAAATTATAGTTACTTATAATATGTCAGTTAAACTTTATTATTTTCAACATTGTAGTTAAGCGTTTAAGTTTTAGACTTATTTTGAAAGTTACTAAAAATAGTCGATAAAAAGGTGATGTTTTGATTTCAGTTTCAATAGTCATTGTATATTATGGCATTTTATTTATTCCACACAATGCGATACAATAGTTATCAAATCTCACAAATGTACCTATTCTTACTTTTTTAACAATGACGTCTTTATGATCGCGAATCAAACATTAATTATTCGAGTAGCAACAACTTAGCGTAAATTAATACCACAAACGCAAGATATGAGTGAAATTAATTCAAAACTGTTTGGATGTAACTCTGCTCGTATCGCAAAGCACCTCAGATGATGTATGCAAATTAGCCCAACTTGCCGAAAGCCGACGCTAACTTCTTATTTGTGTATTTTAACTTGAGTTATGATTTACGCGGCGTGGATTAGGTGCGATACACACGGGCTTAACATCTATACAAAATTAAATTAAATCTCTTCGTATCGTGTAATACACGAAATAATTATATTTATAACGTTATTAATAGTAACATAGACATAGATAATCTTAAAATTTAATTTTTTATTTTCTGGTCGATTACGCCACACACAGAAACATATTCATTTTTTGATGATCCAGATGGTGCAAGGGCCATCATAGCGGGCCGTCATGGGTTCGATTCCCTTAGCTTATCTTGAAGCTAATCGATTGACTTACCGATTTTAATTAGTAGATAGCTCTACTGACTAAATATGAATATCTTGTCCTCGATGACAAATTCCGCAAACATCATTCAGCTTACGTATATCCAGAACAGAATATCATGAAATTTGATGACTTTACTTTACTTAGAATATTACTATTATCATACTTACTATATTAGTTAGCTTACTCTCTGTATGTATCGTGTAAGTTCTGTAATTAGTTTTAAGTAAAACAGGTGCGGTAACATACATATAACTTGTTTATCTTAGCATAATGAGTAATATTAATGTATACATACTATTAATCATAATCAATGTCTGTTCAAATATAAGGCAAAGTAGGATCAACTAGTAAGGACTAATTGATTTGTCATTGCGTGGTTATTTTTTTATTTTGTTTACTATCATAAATTATAAATTTAGTAAGGGATAAATAGACACCTCCTAAACAGGCGTGCTCTCCAAAAATCAAACATCTGTTTAGTTTTCATTAAAAATATTGGGCTCTCGAAGCAAAATTATTTTTACATACGAATAATTTTATCAAGCTTAAATGAAATTCCTCACAAACCCTTGTAATAAAATCCAGTATAACGGAACTAAGCATTTGTTTAGTGAGGCCCTTGCTGCAAACAGATTTTAATTAAATTTCCAATTTATAAACAGATTCCATCTGAAACATAGCAATTGTATTGTGTAAATACTCTTTACGAAGTTTACGTTAAGATTATGTTCACAATTAAGTCATTTCTCAGCAACAGTCATAACAATTATATATTAAATGCGTACTAACAATTATATATTAATTATATACTCGGATTATACTATCTGACCCCACAAACTTCGTACCGCCTAACAGACGATTCTTTAATGTTTGAGCCGATTTTTTTTTGACTTTCCGTAACCTCTCCACGAACATTTGAACTTTAAATTGACTTAATTTTGATTGATTTATATTTATTTTAAATATGGTATAAATAATAGGATTGTATGACGATTTTTAGATTATATAAATGATACATAAAAAACACAAAGGAGGTATTATCTATTCTTAGAGAATATAACCTTATAATTCTTTCTTGTATATTTAAATTTAAAGGACAACTTAGAGTCTGACACATCTTGTGTGATTTTTTTTTATTTTCAAACATGGAACGTGATCATTCCTTTAACTGTCATCGATACACGTTCACTTATGAGCCAAATTTTAGATTTCGGTTCACCTTTCCGAAAAGATCTAACACATTTCACTCAAAGAAACATTGTACTCGTACTCGTGATAAATGCGAACTCATTTCGCAAAGTTTGAAATAGAAAAGTAAACCAAATAGAGTTAGGGGAATAGTCTCGGGCGCGCGTCACTTTTTAGACAAATAGGGAAGGAAGGAAGTGTTCCTGCTCGACTCTTGAAAAAATATTGAATACACCGGGTTCAGTTGATAATAATTTTATTTTTATATAAAGGCTTATAGTTTTGGTAGATGGGTCTTAAGCAATGGTAATGTATAAAACATTTAATTTGATAGAATTCACACGAGTGATGAGGAATACTGTGTGATTACAGTGATGAGGCTTATGTAGTAAATAAATAAAGAACGGTTAGTTATTACCGTTAAATTATGATACATTTTCTTATAATAAAAATTTAGTTTAGTAATAAATTTACGATCACATATTAAACTCATTAAAAACGCTTCATAATATTTCGACACTATCAGTTTATTTATTTATAAAGCCACGCCAACAAGGACACACATAAGAAAAGCGAAAAAGATACAACTCACATTCTAACAGCTAAGTGCGGCCTTTATAAAAGGCGCGGACGGCTTATAAAAATATTGTACCGTTAAATTATTTAGGTTTACCTATGTTATTATTTTTTCAGGTAATAAAAAAGACATTTTCAAACTCCACGGAACTCTAGTGGAAGTTATATTAAGTTATATCGGTCGACGGCGGTGCACATTGCAGCACTACTTACCTTTGCTAAGACGTAACATGTAATAGAGCGAGTATTGTACCAAACTCAAAGCAACAAACCAGACTTTTCGCTCTTCTAAATAATAACGTTAAATAGGGCTACCACTGTATAGCAATAGATATGCTATATATGAGCAGTACTACCTACTTTTATTTTATCTTAGGAGTTTTTATCACAAAATATTGTAAATGGAAATTTTTATGATTTTGACTCAATCATACACATAATATGTTTTACTATGGTTTTAAAACGTATATCCGGAAATTGTTTAAAAGGGTTGTTAAATAAAATTATTAACGTATAGTAATCTGACTTCTCATTTATGTTTGACGCTAGAAAAGTTACTCGTGGAAACTATTTATCATCAGTTCCATTAAGTTCAACCCTAGATCCAAGCTGAATTTTTCGTATGGCGTAGTTGAAAAATTGTAAGAGGACTCTCTTTGTTAGGTACTCCGTTTTCTTTTCTAAGAGGCAGCTACTACTGATTTATTATACAAGCTTACTGTACGGCTTCAGCTGATGTTTAATTTCACCTCCGCTTTGAAATTTGAATAAAGAATACCTTTTGAATTTTTAAAGAAAGTACCGCTTAGACCAATTCATGCAAACATCAATTTAGGGATTACTTTACTACACTAAAATGTGGATTTTTTATGTAATATTATATTATAACATTATAATTACATAAAAAATACGTATCATAACTAAACTCAGTTTAGTTTGTAAAATCACCAATCAAAATTATTACTGGTACGGACGTAACATCATCGGGACTTGGGCCCAAGTATGAATAATTCTGAATAATGAAGAGACTTCTAAATGAAAGAATATTTAAAATCAATATTGAACCTCTTAATTGTTCAATAAATAATCAATTCACTAGTACGATTCTTAATGAAATTCAACCAAGTAACAGTAAGATTGAAATAATCAATCATGCTTATGTGAAGAGACAAAAAGTGGGTCTAAATTCAAATGCCCGCGAAAAACCTTTGTTTTAATGTATATTTTCTGTTACCCGCGGTTTCACCCTCGTTAAGCCTCGCCTTGCAACATCCTTCGTTTAATTGCACTGGTCTTGCAACATTTTTCACAGATGCTCTGCTCTTACTGGTTTTAGCGTGTGATCTTATATATAATATTACTTGTTGAAAAATTTGCATTGGAAGGGCGAAATAATATTTGTAATCGATCCAATACTTGTGGATTGTATAAACTATACAAAACTTTTCTCTTTATAAGCAAGTATATAATACGAATATATAATTAAAAGTAAAATCAGTCAACTGTCACTCAACATCGACTGTTAATAATTAAGCAGAAATAAGTATCGCTTACGTTAATTAAAACACATTGTTTGAGTTTTGAGCGGTGTCGATTTCAAGATATATTTTATAACTTTCGAGTCGTCAGTGTTTGTGAAACATAACTTCATTGTTTGTATCGACAAATTGAAGACCTAATTAATTTGAAATAATTAAACGAGATCCGAAGTAATATGCGTAGGATTATTTAAAATAAGAAGCATAGCATGTGGATATTGGCTAATTTACTTGTGGAATTTGATAAAGATAGTCAGATACTAGAATATCTGTTTACAGTTTACCCTACGTGAGATGTATAATGATGATCCTTCAATCCTCAAGAAAAATTGTGAATTCTATAGGAAATATTCATAATAATTTACACAACAATTTGAGACTGAGAATTTTACAAAGCTGTTGGGTTTATTCATTGTATTCGTTACTAATAATGAAAAAAAGAGTCCCAAGAAAAGTAAGGTTCTTCCTCCACCGTTAAGATCATGTGCTGTTTTTATGCGCCAGCAAAAGGTTTGTACTGATCGATCCATAGAGCCACTATTACGTGGGCTCTGTCTGCAGGACAAATAATAGAGTTCATAAAGGAAATACGGAAAGAGCTTGCCACAAACAAATCAAGAGTGTGTTTGGTTTATTTGCTGCACACTCTTAGTTGTTGTGGCTGCCATTCAAGAAGATGGCAAAGAATTGATGGAACATTCTCCATATGTATCAGACATAGTTCCTAAATCCGCAGTTACTGGAGCATCTTAGGGACCATGAATTTGAAAATGCTGAGACAACTGTGTCACCGTGAGCTAATACAAAATGTGACTGCATCTGTATATTTGTGTGCGTATCTGTGCGTGGGTTTATGTACAAAACCATGCCGCTGGTCTGAAGACTCGAAAAACGTCTAACTTGTAGGTAAATGAGAAAACTCTTACTAACTCGAAAGGTAAAAAATTACGATCATTTTCTATTAAACTCTTTCAAATTTTTAATGCTAAGCGAGGCGTAAATTTTTGCTTGTCTTTGTCTCAAGATATAAAAATTATCTCGTTGAAGGAAATTAATTTCTATTGTTCCATAATTGAATTATTGTCACTTTTGTTTTTAGCACGCGGCATATACTTTTATTGTAGTAATGGATTTTGCCCACATATTTTATCTAGACAATCTTTTTTCGATTTACAACTAACCTATGATGTAATGATATCCTTGTAGATGTAAAATGAGCATTATTAGGATTTTGGTTTTCAATATATTTCTTTTTGAAAGTATATGTTAATAAGACTTTTTTACAAAGCTCCTACAATATGTTTTTAGTCTGAATTATACAAAGTTACTAGTTCCTTTTAAAAATAAAAATGCTTTCCATTCACCTCTATGATTCCATTTACAATTCACTCGTCCCTAAGACTCCCATTGTTGGAGTTCCCGTTGGAATCACACTTGGCAAGATCCGTTTCCTTAAAGTTCAATTCAGTTCCCGGACGCTCCTAAACTTCATTTCCGAGGAAAGGATATTAGGATTAAAAGTTTGTCCAGCTCTAATGCCTACGGACTGGTCTAGAATTATATTAAATGGTATTCCAGATGCCTTGACGGGCTTAGTTGGGGATATAGTCTATGCAGTTGAAAGCATTCTTAAGTTGTATGGATGTTCTAGACTATTAGCTCAATTTATGTGTGTCCTGCGATAGAATAACTTATTTTTATAATAGTTATTTCTGGGAAATATATTATTGTCTACAAATTTTACTGTAAATATTTTTCTTAGTAAGCCCTACTAGCCCCAAGGAAAATTAAAATTTTCGAAAGACATCCAGTTGATATTTTGATAAAGATTTTGCATAAATCCAAAGCGCAAGAATCAGGTGTACGTATGGCGTCACATAATATTTATATTTGCTGCTTTTTAACGTATTATACATAGATATTATAACACGTAGATATTACTGGCTAGAGTTTTCTGCTGTTTTTGATGCGTGTCGTAGCCGGCGGTGTGCAGATTGTATTATAATTACCAGAAATATTTGCATTAATTTTCAAAAAACTATATACGAACCTCAATTCTATGTTCTAAACATTGCCCTCACAGTAAGTAAACGTTTTTAACAACAGTAATGTAAAGTTTAAACTTCGAGGATAAAACACAATATTCTTGACAATAATTGTGCTGTCTTCAGAGTTGCACGTAACAAGTTACGATTGTCAACACTGTTATACAAGAACCGTGTACTGACCTAGTGCTCATAACTTGATTGCATTGTTACTTTCTGTAACTTTGCATATGATATGCTAAAGAGTATTTATGAGTAGAACAATTCTTCAGTATTTTCATAAATCTTTTAGCAATCTACATTTTTGAATTACTCTCTCGTACTCAGCTATAGATGACTTATATTTTGAGACGAAGATATTATGAGCAATGTTCACAATTATATTTTACAAGTGAAAGCCATGCTTTGCCAGGATTGTACCAAAAGAACAGTTAGCCGCTAAATCATGCTACACATAGGTACATTACAACATTCATCTGTACCTGATGTTGCACGCCGTCATTAACATGCACGAGCGAGATGGTAATCACGTCACAACGTGCACTAGAAAAAGACTGCAGATGACCGCGTCTAGTGTTCATTCGAACCGCGTTATTCAAGCATGAAAAGCGAATTATTAATAATCGAATGTGAATTTATTGAGGTTTATAGAATGACTGGCGTGCGTCGGACGCGGCAGCAACAGGCTGTAGGCGGAGTCTAGTAGGCCGCGACTGCGTAATGGACGCCGGTTGCCATGACGACGCCTCCATGATATTTGTGATTACTACATTGCTCGTAAGAAACTTTTCTGATTGACGTACTGTAATAATTATTTTTGTGTATACCAGTAATGCATTGTTATAAAATCTATATTACAAAGTTGGTATGTAAGTTAGTTTCAACCGGCAGACATGCTTGAAAAAAATATGAATATACAGATATATTATGGATTTATTGATATCATAAATACTATACAAATACTCAATTAATTAAACAAAGGATTAAAAAAATGACCTTACATTGAAACACAACCAAGGAAAATATTAAGCATATTTACAAGTGTTAGGTAAAAGCTTGAAAGCTCTGAGCTATAAGTTTTGTTTCACTTTGAGCGGCAAAGAGAATATTCCCTGTGGACCCCAGCCACAGATAATGTACTTTGGTGGAAATATGCTGAAAAATATACTCTGCCGCGTATCCAATTTGAAATATAGCAATATTTGCCCATCCTACCTTTTCATTCGTCACATTGGAAATGCACTTTAGATTACAAAATCAGTTTTCAGACCGGATATAGTTTATGTCCATACGAGTTTTAATGTTGTAATACACTTTACTATTGCTTCAATATTGTAATACATAAAACTTTACCAATGTTTTCGACATTGTTTATTACCGGAATAACTAAATTATCATTGTCTCATTATTATAAATACCAAGTCTGCAGTTTGTTTATTTAAAACTGCAGCATATAGGTAGCATTGGCCCTGTCGTTTATATTTTTTTATAAAAATTATATATAAAAAAAATATAAAAATAAACGCTCATTCATAATAGCTACAAGTTTAAAAATATTTTGTGAGGATTTGTGAGAATGTAAAACTGTTATAATCTTAAAACTTATTTTCTATCCTAAACTAATAAATTTTGGTTCTATTTTATATATAAGAATACCAACTTCGTTTAGAACGTTTTGAGTAGCGTAAATCAAGTAACGTTTCTAAGAATCTAGTACACGCCTTGGACCAAGATCAAAGCCGCTAAAAGCTTAAAACTATTTTGTGATTCGCTTAAGGGTTAGTATAAAGTTCTTCTGCGCTCGATAAATAATGCAGTCACTTTTACAACTCATGAAAACATTATGGCTTAAGTTTAAAGTATTTGGCTTAAGTCAAAAGATTAAGGAGATCAAAATAATTATGTTGAAGAAGATCATGATTAAGATGATATGTCATCTTCTCAATATAATTATTTTGTTGGACTAAAGTAATAAAAAAAGTTTATTAATAGAGCGATAAAGAAATCACCAACATTTCTACACTACTCGTAGTTCTGCTGTAGTATGTATTGTATTAAATAAATACCTGAAAGTATGATGTACACTCACTATGGTTTTTAATATTGGCAATATTCCCTTTTTACAATATTTATATACAAAAAATCTGTGTGTTTTGCCTATAGGCGCGAAATATCTATATTTTTTATTAAAACAGGAAAATTAAATGGAGGTAGTATTGTTACAACTAGGACGATCATTTTTTGTACATGTGTCATTGAAATAATTTAAAATGGAAAATATTCAGATGCTGGCTCTACTAACGTACGCCACAAAGGCGGTAAAGTGGATAATCTAAGTTCATACTTTCATCTAGTAATGGATGCAGAAATCGTTTATTGCTATCGCATGTTTTATGTGCACCCTGCCATCTTATTTAATTGAATACTTCTACTATACTATTAGCAAAAATTGCATAAAGGTAAGGCTTAATATTAACAAAGAAAAAAAATGTTTAGGGTTTAATATTCACTTCTAGTTCTGTTTTTTTTACAATTTTTGTTTACAAATTTTTACTTTGTATTTTAATGTGTGTATCTATTGCAAGTAGGCTATTATAATTACTTTAATTAAGTTGATATTTCAAATACCACGCAACAGTTGTCAATGAGATACTGGGTCATGATAATTTAAGTAAATTGTTTTGCCCATATTGACACAAATAGAAAATGCTTACACGCATTGAGTAATGTGAACAATCCGTCAGTTTTTTTTTTATATTTGGCAAGAGCTAAACAAGTCATGTTGAATAAACACATATCTATCACACACAAATCTATCTAACCCTCATAAAAGTATAATTTTGTGATTCTTTTCTCTTTCTGAAAATTATATAAATATATAATTTAATCTATATTTATATTAAGTTATTTTTTGTATGCATTAATTCTATCACTTTAACATCAAAAGTTACTAAAATCGATTAAGCACCAAACCTTAAACTTACAAAATTGAATAAACCTTATGTTACACTTTGACGTTTTTGACAGGACAAGCAGCTGCCAAGTCTAAGGATATAGCGAAGTTTAATAACTTGAATCATATTCGTATGAATTAAATAATTATCAAATTATTTAATACATAATGATGACACAAGTACGCAATGGCAAACTTGATTTAGACAATGCAATGCATCACTCTTTTATCGTTCGTCCGTTAACTGTTTTATTATTTATACGAGTAACATGTTAAACACAACCCTTAACTTATTTTTGGTTTGGTCTTTGGTTTCTAGGAGCCAATATATATTTACTAATTCTACCAAGTATATATACTTTTATATAGCTTTGGATGTTTCACGTTCTTTAGTTGTATTATTATCGTTTTATAAAATGCCTCTGACATTATTACGAGTAATAATAATTAGTAGTACGCAGGCGAGTTTCTAATATTGGGAAGTCCTTACCTGAAACAAATAAAAAAGACAATAAATTCAAGTGCAATATTTTGCATTAATTAAACACAAATGCCGTGCGATTAACATTTTAATCACGTAAGAAAATAAATAACAATTAGGTAACGAATAGACAAGAGTCATTTATTACAACCTAATTGGATATTACGCTCACATGGAGGTAAGTATATCATTCGCTAGCTGTGTACATATTACTTTCTCCATTAGTATAATATTTGATTACTTTTGAACCTACGTAATTTTCTCCCAGATTTATATACTGACATGACATATACATGACTACGTAATGTGTGATGGCCTAGGAAAACAACAACAATTTATATAGCAACGTTAGTAATTCACTTTTACTAAGACTACTAGATGATATAAAATGATATAATATGTGGATACTAGGCAAATACGGGCAACTGCTCTACAAATTCCTAAGAGTGAAATGATTGGCTTCTTTTTGGTCGGTATGAGGTATCCCAATATTTTTATACAAAAATTTACTGATGAACTATATAATAATTTCATTATTTATCATTCCAGGACTATAAGAGAATTTTGTTGTAGAATCTTGATTATTCATACATTGATATAATTGCTTAAGTTAACTGAAAATAAGTACCTTTCAATTTAAAATTAATGTTAAGAATTCTATGAATTATAATTTATCATAATGAGTAACAATAATATATTATTAAAATTTAAAGGCAAGGTATGAATAGATTCGTACAAGCAAACTAATTGCTTTGTATTTCTCATCATGTGTTTGCGTAGTAAGTGATGATTATACTAGTATTAGCAGTCATATTAAAAAATACCGTAGAAGACCTATCACTGAAGTCAGCCCACTCTGACAATAGTGAATTATTTGAAAGAAAATAAGGCCGATCCAATATTAAGAAGTTTACATTATTTTCGCTTAATTATCCTTATCACAACCACATAAATTAGCGAGAGTTGATTTTATGTTTGTTTTGCTAACACTTTGGAGAATGTGAGGAAATATTCTCAAAGCGTAATCTTCTCAGTAATCGAAAAAATAAGCCAACAAACAATTATTGAAATACATTCCCCATATCTTCCAATGACAACAGCAAAAGTAGTTTCAGAAACTCTCATCTGAACAATCATTTATTATTTATCCTGTATAATCCTATCAAATTTATTTTCTCAACAGCTTCCGATTCAATAAGGGATATTCATTTCATCGAATAATATTTATTATTTACGAAAGATGGCGCACTCGGCGAGATTGTGAAGATTTCATTTCAATTGTAGTCGTTTTGATGATATATAACGAGCTCGGTTAACTCTTATTTATATTCAGTTGAAATCTTTGTATGTGAAAAGTTAAAAAAGAACATTCGATGCGTAAATTATAAAAAAATGTTCGTATTATATCGAAATGATTGGATATTATCATCCCTCCCAAAGGATTGTTGCGTAACTATAGAAACGATGGAGGCGATCAAGATAATTTGAGTAAGTGCTAACAAAGTAAGAAATTGAAAAGTAAAATCCTAACTGTATTTCTAAGTAACATCCGTTTCATCTCGACGGCACTTTCTGCCACGCAGCATGAAACAACTACTTAACCCTGGGGCGTAAAAACTAGCGTACCCTAAACGGCCGACAACACACTCTTAACACTCACGGCGGTGCAAGTGTGTTGCCTGGAGGAGATAAGCACTTTTAAAGTTATCCGTTATCTCATAAAAAGATAATTATTCAAGATGCATCTTTCAAAAGTATAACATTCTTTCCCGTATTTAATATAGTAAATATACGAAAGGGACAATACTAATTAAATAATTAAACCGTTGAAAACGTCACAATTTCACTTGTTGATGATGTATTAAGCATACATTTATTATAGTTTAACTGACTATAAAATGGTTAGTTTCAAATTACATTTGCCAGCTAAAATGCCTAAAATTACTGACATTTAGACGGTATCTGTAAAAAAGAGTTAAACCGTAAATTTCGAGCAATTCAAGTTTTAAACACCTACGCTACAGCAAAGGCAAAAATGGATAAAGGAAAAACGTAGGAAAAATTCGGAGTTGTCGGCTTTTGCGATACCTGTTTTTGCTTTTTTTTTCCCTTTTTTATTTTCACATTCCAGCGCAACCCGAATCAGTTCTACATTGGCAGGACGCAGCAATTTCCTACTCTGTTACTTTGTTTTATTCTGTTGTAGAGATGAAGCTTTTGCTTTCACATTTTTGAATTTACATTGGTAATATTGCCTTGTTTTTATGGTAAAAGAGAAATATTGGATTTTTCTGACCATTCTTTGTATAATAACGGAACGCCGTGAAAGCCAATACAATATACAAAACGTACACATAAAAAGAAAGAGATCGTGTAACTTAGGTTCTTCTTGCCCAAGTTACATCAAATAGATCAAAGACTTGAAAACTGAAATAATGATTTACATGCGCTATGAATTTCAAACAGAGTAGATAGTAGTGATCAGGATGTAAAACGAATGAATGTTGAGGTGATTAGACTACATAAAAATAATTAATGTAAATTAAGATTTGACTAGTACAAATTTCAGGAAAGTGAGAGCGTGACTAGGTAAGTATGGTAAATATTTTTATTAGTATTTGTGGTGTCTACCCCATTTGGAATGGTGTTTCGTAATTATAAAAGTTTTTATTACAATTATTTTGCACGTAGCAGAGTATTGTATCTAAGGAGCCACAACAACATTCACAACAAGGTTAACAAGGAATCAACGACGGCTGAGCAGCCTCCTTTTTGACAATACATGATATATAATTATAAGGAACTTTAGTTGAGTTACTACTAACTAAACCATTCTTACCTACTTATTAAATATTCTATAGCACTCTCGTAGAGCTGGAGAATGTATTAATCAAGTCAGTCTTTTAATAACAAAATACTACGAATATGCGCCAAGCGTGAGTGCTACGAATACCAAGCAGACTACGATTCGGCAAGTTCACATGTTAGTAATATAAAACATAGTCTACGTACAACGTACATAAAATAGACGCACAGACAGATTTACGAGCAGCTAAGTACCCGATGGCCTCACGTTCTCACCATAAAACTGTTTCAATTCAACCTCTGAAGGATATAGGAACTGTTTTAACATATTTTTCAAGGCAACTTGATAAAATGCTTTACGTAAATTCGATTTAAGTGAAGTATCTTGATATTAAAAGTAAAAGTCATTGTATGCTTTAAAATAATATGCATATTTGCGCTTTAAATTAGTACACAAAATGATTCAAATTTCTTCAATTTTCTAACGAAACTGTAAAATATTTAAAAGTTACAAGAACCGGGTTTTAAAAAAAATAAGGTAATAGCAGCCCCTTTAAAGCAAATCCTCTTTTAATGAAGCCGATGCACGCTCAATACGCTCTCAATTCTATGCAGTTTATTATTTTTTGTTCAGTATTATAAAAAATAAGCTGTCTCGAGTGTTGTATTAAAGCATAGTTTATGAAATACAAAGGTCCTGTGTATTATTTAAATATAGAATACTTTAATGTGTGAAATAAAATACCTGAAATTTTTCGACTAAGCATCCGACACTATTAGACCAATTTAAATGAAATTTTGCGTTGAAACTCTCCTCTCTGATCCTCAGCTTAGTTACTTCCCGAACAATAGGGACATGGAAGCTTTAGGGACCGTTCAGCACGCTTTCTTTTGCTGGCCATTTGTATATATCAATCAGCCTCACCTAAATTTCATATACAAAGATGTTTTATAATGTAATTATCTCATCATAATCGACAAAGTTCGGAATAAAATGAAAATCTAAACCTATTAAAGAAGTTATGATTGGATTAGAATTTGAACAAGTTATGAAAAGTTATTCTTACAGAAAAAACCGTTATATCTGGCAAAATTTCAATATAAATTTTTGAAAGCTTAACTCAAGTAAAGATTCTCTTTATTACTATCCCATGCAGCAGACTGAAATCTTTCTATTACAGTGCCATATTAAGCTTTAGCATTTGTAATTAACAAGTTATAGAAAAAGGATGATATACTTTTAAAAATTAAACGCATAATTTTTAAAAGTATATCAAATTTTTAGTATAAACACAACAGTTTAATTTTAAGTTCACAACAGAGGTTTTAAAACTTCAACGGTTATGTAAAAACGTTCTTAATATTGGTCGACAGCTGATCGCATATTAAATTTTAAATATCGAATAAGCTCGACGGCTGACGTTCAGTTTACCGCGAAATCTCTGTCATGGCGGATGTTAAGGGGTTAACACATAAGGGTTGACACGCATGATGTATGTACGGTACACATTGGACGCTATACGTGTTACATTCATAGAGATTAAATTCGATTCAAATAATGTTTTACTTAGCTTTTTTACGGTGTTAAAAATAGTATTTAAGAGTAAAGACAATATTACAAATTCTGTTATTCAGTATTGTATATAAATTATTGAATTTTTAACATATATGCATCTTCAATTACACATACAATTCGTTTTTATATAATTTTACTGTGATGAGCAAACAATTGTTGTATTTTTTGCATTTATATCTGAAATAATCTTGACGTACCACAAATACAGCCCAAATTTCGTAAACTTATATAATATAAAGTCATAAAACAATCTCGAGCTCTTATATTCCCGTAATGATATAAAACTTCGACAAGTAATAAAAAATCTATCGAATTCAATTTATTCGCGTACCATAAATTTTTCGATGAAAAAACCTATCAAAGTACATTTTTCTATGTGAAGCAGAAGCCATCAAAATTCGCGGCAGTTTCCCCAGCTGAGGATATTGTTAGATACCTTATATTAAAATGTAATAAAATTCTCCAACGCTAATATAATTTCGCGGCATTGCCCGCCTATTAGGCCGGGAGTTCATGTAAAGCCATTTAATTATTATTGGTTTATGTACTATAGGATAATAAATTTTACTACATTGTCTGGACCAGCAATTAAGCTATAAATACACAAAAAGATTCCTTTAAATAACTGTTCATTAATGTTTAAAACATACTTAAAGGCTTTTAGTATCTTAGTATAAAAGTCAAGAAATCAACAACCACGTACAAAAACATCTAGTGCTCTAAAATAAATGTCATATTTACATTAATAAATAAGTTTCAATTATTTCTCATACAAATTGTTTAATAATGAACGTCCTTGTGCACCTGCCTTAACGGGGAGTGTGGGGGCGCTGTCGGCAATCAATCGATAGGCGACCCGTTGCCAAGCAACGATCACGTTCCAAAATAAACAATCAGAGGCTCGCCCGTGAACAAATTTGCTTTCTTATTTTATTACTCGTGTCAACATTTTATAAAGATATTATCCGATTTTGTATCATGTTCTAATAATGGTGTTGCTACCGCCGTGTACACCTGATCTTTGTGGGAAAGATTTCAGAAATTCCTTGAAGAAGCCGAGCCCCAACTATCCTTATGGAAAGAAAAAGATACGGATTGTGCCTGCGTTTACCATTCAGGCTATGCAGAAGAACACAAAAGTGTTGCCGCCTCCAAAATGTGGCGTTCTCGAACCTTTACCCCCGAGACCGACAATGTTCAGAAGATGTTATCAAAGGGGTGAATTTCCGGTCTCTATTGAGTTCACCAGCAGCGGGAAGCGACTACAGTGGAAGGTACACTTGAATGCTCTTTACATGTGGCAGATTTATTCGATTCGATGTAGGTTTTATTGAGCGTTAATTTTGTATATACTTATTAACGTTACTGAGGTAGGAATAGTATAATTAATGATGAATGTTTTATAGCTATAAAGCAGACATTCACTCATTATTGCATGAAATTTCTTTGGCTAAAAAATCTCATTGAAATTCTAACTACTACTTAGTGAATTTCTCTATAATTCTCTACATACCAGATCAGTCAGTTTGAAATATGATATATATTGATTTCAGGTTCCAATAGAAAATCTTGATTTCCATCATTACTTGCCAATGTTTTTCGATGGGCTGGCAGAAGCCAGCTACCCATTCAACTTTATAGTGGAGAAGGGGATCAATGATCTCGTCACTAAGGGCTCATACAAAATATTACCCGTGGTCCCACAGTTAATAATACCTATTAAAAGTAAGTCTTTCATAAAGGAGTAACATACAATGTTTATATTTACACTATTCCTTTAAATGAAAACTAAGATAATTCCAAGATCTCCTCAAGATTATGAAGACACGAGGTTTTCTTGGAAATCTATACATGATCAAAGGGTTTTGATCGACGCATAGACGTTGGTAATGTATTAACTCATTTGTATGACTACATAACGCCTATTTATTTTGAAAACTACTTATATTCGCAGACACTCTTGAAAATTTAATATAAGATAATAATTCCTAAGAAATCTCATTAATAACTTAAGAAAGTCGCTTCGGATCGAAGTACCCTTAAATAAAATTCCAATTAGGTACTCAAATTCGTATGTAATACGATCTGCATGTTATTTTTATTAAATTTCAACGCAAACAATTCGTTTGTAATTTCAATTATAATATAAAATACTTGTTTACTCTATAAAACAAAACGACGAAGAGAAGAAGGAAGGTAAGTTTGTTATAATGAAACGAGGATGAAAATCCCACCAATATATATGATTTTAAGTATAAATGATCGCTTTTAACACGTAAAGCGGCATGAATTATTAAGTCGCAATCTTATTGTAACAGAGGATGTTTGTTTAGATGCGCTCGCGACAAAGCGCCCCTCCGTGCTGTGTCATGCCCTCAAGTGTATACAGATGCTTGTGACTGGCAGCGACAGGGTTGGTGAAGCGCTTGTACCTTACTACAGGCAGATATTACCAATCCTAAACCTGTTTAAGGATAGAAATCGTAAGTTCCGATTGCTTTTATTTAAATCCTAGCAACTCTATTATATCATATGTATTGCAAGGCAAAACATATTAGAAACAAAAATGCATTATTTTCTTGACAATAAATAAGAGAAATGATCGTATTTGTGTTGTTATATCTACATAAATTGAACACACAAAGTACTAACAACGTTTTGGATAAAGTCATTAATTAGGAACTAAAGCTTTTTAAGTCATGTTTTATTTTGTCAGTGATAATTTTTGTAGTCATTCAACTAGAAATCACAATAATATAATATCCCTGCAACTCCAACACATCAGCACACGATGGTGGATTATAACAATCATCAATCATGCGTGCAAGCATCAAATTGACGCGTATACGATATTGTTTTCAGTCTAATAGACTTGTCGGTTCAAGTAGATTAATTACGTTGTCAGGGCAACGTTGTACGTCGAAATACGCTGTGAATTTCTGTCGTCACGTCGTCACCGTGGTCTGACACCCGACCGCATTGTTACTGAATTGTGAGCGCGCCGGCCTCGTTTTACCTTAGTTCAGTAAGCGGGCGACTTTTTGTCGCAAAAAAACTGCTACAAAATAGAGCTTTGACTGAATTACATTGTAAGAATAGGACATATAAAGAATTTCAAGATTCTTTCGTTTTAAAAGTAAATATACTGTGTGAAACGTTTTTTAATAAATGAAGCTTCTTGCCAGCATTTGTGGACGAATCTATAATCGACAAAATCTTTAAAGATACTAAGAATTAAACGACGAGAACGACCGATAGAGTTAATAACGTATTTTGTGAAATAAATGAACTCTTAAATAATAATCGTTCTTTCCTCTTTTGACCATGCGTCTATTAAGTCGCAAATCTACACAGCATTCTCTCATTTCTCGTGTTGCCAAATAGTTGCGGCCGAGGTTTGGCGCCTCTTCCGTGACGTTTTGTGTCGTTTACTTTAGCGGGTAATGTTTGCAAATTACATACCTCTTTAGTACCTGACACATAAGTCATTCTTGTGTGCTAAATCTCAACGAACGTGAACGAGAAGGAACGTACATTTGTTTGAAGTGTGGTTTCTTTGCTCAAGTTTAGAAAATATTTCTATGCGATTTTGATAGTAGTACAAAAGTATTTATAAAAATGTATTTTTCAGGGAATCTGGGATCGGGTATTGATCATACAACAACCCGGGGAGAGAACGTTGCAGATTTAATAGAAGACACTTTGCAAATTCTCGAACGCTATGGAGGACCGGATGCATTTATCAATATCAAATATATGATACCAACTTATGAATCTTGCGTACAGAATTAGGAGTGATCCATCTCTAGAAAATTAGCTGGCTGATTTGAAGAATCCTTAAAACAAGAGTTACTTTTTTAACATATCGCTTTTTATAATTCTATTTAAATTAATGAAGTCTGATTTAGTATACTCCATAAAATATAGTGACTTAATTTATAGCAACAAGTTAAATTATTTTTAGTATTAGGGGAATTGAGCACATTTCAGAGATACTTTCATATATATTCTGTTAAAAGCTTCGATAGGCTCTAAAACTCGTGTTATTTTGTATCTATTATTTGTTACGTTTTTGTTATAATAATGTCTTTTTAGTACAACGTTGTTAATGTTTTTATTAAATTATGTGCATTTTGAACTGTATTATTACATTTTAAATAAAAACTAGCCCAAATATATTTAAGTTACATGCTATCGCAATCGAGTATTTGGGTTGCTTTTTCTCGTTTTAACAAATTTCAACAGTTTTATTAATCACTTTTACTTTAAAGAGGATAAAGTGCATTTTAATTACTTTTACATGAACTATTTAAAATTAAGAAACTCAAACTCTTGAGACATTATATTTAATTAGCCTCCTATGATCGATAAAAGGAGACTTATTGTTATAAAACATAGCCAAGATAACCGTGTTTAAGAGATAATCGTAAGATAATCATAAGCGTAATCGCAAAAATATAAAAATTAGACTGTTGAGAATCACATGATGCTAAATTGCTCCAGTTATAAAGTCGTGTTACTAGCTTTTATATAATATAAATGCTAGCAAATACTATGTAATAAGTTTGGTCGTGTTATGATCCTCTCGCAAGGGACCTGACGGGCCTCAATATTTGGAGCGGGGCAAAGCACTTCACAAGCGAAGCGTAGAGTTGGATCTATGCATGTGATTTGCATCGCAAATAATATTAGTTTTAGTTGACGAATATCATTTACATATTGTGGTTTCTTTGTATCAATGCTGTTTCAATGTTTATATTTTAAAAATATAGTGTAGCAGTATTAAATACATTTTCAATATGTAATAGATATAATAAACCTGAAACGGGAAATCAGATGGTAGCCTACTAGTTGGTTGATATTTTGGCCAAAATATATCTATCTAACATTATCAAAAACCCTGCACAATGTCTACAAGTACGAGGTTAGATCACACCGAAGATGGAAACAACTGTTTTTTCGGTTTGTGTAGTGTAAGTTGTGATATTAACACAAGGCTATAGCTTAAAAGTGTAGGCGTAAACAAATGTCAATCAGTGAATGAAAGAGAAAATTAATAATTCCACCGAATTTTGAATGTTTTTGAAATTTAGTAGTAGTAAAACGTAGCAACCGATGACCAGTGCTAGTAATAAAACCTCACTGCCAATTAAGACAATAATATTTACAAGTTGGGGTGCTAGATAACCAAAACTAAGAATGTGTATAGAAAATCATTAATATTTGCATCGTATAATTAGCAAAATCATTTACTAGACTAATCCTAGTTTTATATTGCGGTAATATTATACCAATATAATATAGAGAAAGTAATGCTAGTAATAAAACATATGATATCCGAGGCTCTTTGATGTCGCCCGTCATATATAAGGTGAAGAGTTTTATGATATACGCGATATGAGCTCCTAGTATTAATATCTTCAAGAACCTTAGTCTATGGCATTTATGTGACAAGTTTGATGTTTATAGATGAATAAATTATAAAAAGAAAATGAATTGTTCATAGAGTATTTATTTATAATCATTTAATGTAGATATCTCTTTACAATATTATTTTATCCATTTTATTATTATTGTAACCGTTGCGTCAGTAATGCACAGTATAGACCATAAATATAAAAGTTATATATATATTGAGCAATCCAGTAAAATCACACACGATATATCTTATTTTTATAATATTATTCTAAACTAGGAATCAAAACAGTGTTTACCTTTTATGAAATACTGTTTTTTTTTTAAGTTAGGACTGCAGATAATCAAAATACCATCATAATATTATTTAAGTACTAATTTAAATTCATAGCGTATATATAATAGATGTCAGGTGTATCAACTATGGTCTTATAAATATTAATACAAATTGAGGCGGATCCAGTAGTACATTTATCAGGCGCTCGCAGCCGGCTGAGAAGCGACACCTTTTTAGACGTCTCACATTTATAACCGGTCACCTGGATCTACAACTACTAGATAAGTCATGTGACATTTTACACTGGTTGTTCGTGTGAATAATGATTCAACCAAATCAAAAAAGCAGTATCTCGGAATCCGTGCGCCTTTGAATTTTTTTCACTTAGGTAACTGAGTGTTTTCAGAGGAACTTAAGGTTTTATTATTATTATTTAACTAAAGTTAAAATAAAATCTTTGAAGCAATACATTGCGTATAGAACAACATAAAACTTTTATTATATGAAGGTGGTCAAATTTTTTTTTTATGTACATTCATATCCAGTAGAACTATGTCGCGAAATCGTCTTCAGACTCCAATAATTTATCTTAGGAGCAATCAAGACGGTAATTTTCATGAAGAGTTTGCCCCAAAACTATTCCAGACACTTCTCGGCTTCAATTGTTCTGAGAAAAATTATTTAGTATCTGTTTTTAATGATGACTAATTACTTTAATGATCTTGGTTGGCTTTACTAAATTAAATTGAAATTGTAAAGTAAAGGAAATTTATAGATTAAGTTTTACAGTATCTTATATTATAGTTAATATAAAATTATAGTTAATATAAAATTAGACATTAGACAAAAAGCTGAAATTCGGTATAACAGTGAGTCTAATGTGTATATTTAAACTGGAAAACTAAAAATTGTAGATCTGTATGAAGTATTTCATGTGGCACTAAACTAAATTTTAAGAGATACTGACATATTATTAATAGATATAAAACAAATTCATTCCTTCTGCTCAGGGCTTATGCCATTTCTCGTAATATATAATAATATGATGTGGTTTAAGTTTATATGTAGAAACCTTAGTTTTAAAACAGCCAAAAAAGTTATAAAAACATATAAAGTTGTAAGTAAATCTAAGATGAAATTATAACGTCACTCTTGGCTCAGTGAACGCTTCAGTAGTTCCATTCATTAAAATAAAAAAAACATTCATTAAAAATAAATTGAAATAGTTATATTATAGTGTTGCGGCTATTCACCACCATGAACCACCTAGGTTTGGTTGAATAGCCGTTCCATAGAATCGACCGTAACCATCTTGATTAAGAATGAATATCATTTACTGTAAAGTTGCTTTGATGTTGGGCATATTTTGAAGTTTTCTTTTTTTAGTATTTAGTAAAAGTATTTATAAGTAAAATTGTTCATCAGTTCAAAAACTGGCAGGCTGATCACTAAGGACTCTTTTCATTTTTAAGAGTCTATCAGCTTACAGTGCCTTAATTGCAGTCCTACTTTTTCCCCTTTTTTTGATGCTTTACTCAAGGCTAGTCTAGTAAGTAGTACTCATTCAATCGCATCTTATTTGGAAAACATAACATAACTTCAAAGCAATTAGTGAAACACAGACACTTTACAACCAGTTTTATAGATAACTTTAGTATAACAATTTGAACATCATAACATTGGTTGAACTTCAACAATAATATTGTCTGAATACTGCGCTGAATAATGGGCATAAATTAATGAGTTATTAGAATATATCATTAGCATACAGGCAATGTAAACAGTAACATATGTTGGTAATAAGTAACTTAAAAAAAACAAAAACAAAATAATAACATGTAATAACATGAACTATAAGAAATAATTAATCAAATTAAACAAAACATGATTGTTAAAAAGAGACCAAATAAATATTTCACCGGAATTCGACGAACAAAAATTACGATACAAAAATTGTAAGTTATGCAACGGAAGAAAAATAAATTTATAAATTATATTCATATCTGTTCTTTGGCAATAATTTGTTATCCACAGTGATTAGAACTAATAGTAAGAACCGCAATATATTTAACGAAATGAACTCAGTAGATTTGTGTATAGACAGAGACAGTAAAAAGCACTATCCTCGATTCCACGCAATAAAAGCTAGCAGAAAAATTGCAGCGATTAATATAACGGGGAAGACGGTAATGCCATATTTTTCATCATTATGTTCTCATTAAAAGCAAGGCATGGCTATGAAATCGGATCGAGAAAAAAGAGCGTTATTTTATTCAGGCAGCGTCGCGTCACTATTATTGGGTAAGTTGAACTTGAGTTTCGATCCAAGTTTATGAATGAGGGTTCTCGTTTGTTATGCGCCAATTACAATTCCATTTGAATTATATATTATTTTATATGACGGATACAATATTGTTAATGTACATCATGTTATCACAAGTATACCATTAACACAATCATAATATAAAATGATAATGGTACAAACATATACTATTCTAGACTTAGAAATTCTGTCTACAATGTCGAATGGATAAAAAAAATTAATGATTTTCTCTGTATGGATTTCCATTCATACGTAATTATGTGCCATCAGATAGATAGTAGAATGGAATAATCGTAAGATTAAAAGCTTTTAACCCAGAAGGACATAGATATAATAATAGAAAGGACTGTCATCAGAGTAGTGATGATGAAGTAATCGCTGTCATTGCTCAAATGGCGAAGGTGGTGCTCTGGTTTACATAGACAGATCCTTATTTAAATATTTATATCTAAAACATATAACGCCTTAAATTTTAATAATACAGGACTCGTTTCTACTTTTTGGTTCAGAATTTGCAACAACTTTGCAATTAATGTAAATAGTGTAGTAATTGAAATTCTCATTTCATTAGCGAACAAAAACAGGATCCGGCTTAACAAGCGGCAATAACGGCGAGTGCAGCTCAAATAAATCGTGGCTGCAGGCACCTAGGTATCTGCCACTTAAGTCGGCATCACATTACACCGAACTATAACGAGATATTAGATACAGTGTACTAACGGGTCTCGTTTGTATTTTTTACCTTGGCAAAAGTAAAATAGTACTACAAGTCAAGCAGAAAGTAATTTATCACATTTTTAAAGGTTTTTTAATTCGTATGTTCAAGTAGAATCTTGATACTCAATTTTGAACACTCCAGAACTGGTTGGACTGGTAATTTATCATTTCGTGGGTATCAATAAATTAACGCAACTAAATCCAACATAGTGGGCTTAAAAAGTAGCTTTTTTATGCTTTTTTATAATAAAGTTATCAAATGAAGGGGCTTTCTGCTGTTGTATACTGTCCCGTCAGGATCTCTCAACTCAAAAGCAGATAAAACCTATTCATGTAAATTTCCGGCATATTTTTTATTTTCTGTTCTGTGAGATTTGTAACAGTGTAAACCATCACCTACCTTGCGCGTTTCATCGCTTCTCCTAGACAAATTTAACGTAGATAAGAAAGAAATAGGACAAAAGCGGCATTAAAGCTTGCGGCGTTTAATACGGATTACACAACCGGACAACCCTTGGTTGTCGGAAGATAACCGTGATTTAATGAAATTATTTGCCTTCGTAATCTTAGTGTTTTAATATATTAAATAGTACAACATTGGAATGACGAAACTGTTAATGGTCTCTTAAAAGTGGAATATTTTTACGGTTTGACAAGTTGCGTACAATGAGGTAAAGGGCAGACAATTACTGAGTATATTAATTTCCTTTATAGTCGAATGATCATTCGCCCATTGAAACTCCGGGTTACTTTTTTTTCACATTTCAAAAGACATGGTTTCATGAAATTTAACTTAATTCTCTTGCATAAATATTTCTTTGAATAAGAAGAAAATCTGAATGTAATCACCAAAACAATATACCTATTATTTAATATAACTAAGCATATTTAAATGATGTATACACACATTACATGGATATATTATTTATTAGTCTAAACAAAATTCGATTCAAGGTAAGTAAATAGTTTCTAAATGTATGAGATAAACCATCTGGTGTACAAAGGAAGAGTCTTTATTGTAGAAGAAAATCTTACACAACGCTCTTTTCACATTGTATTTATAGTATGTAAAGCTTACTATTTGTCCTTATATATGAGAACTATTATGGCTTAAGTAATAAGTATCTTATGTGAAAACATAAGATACTTAATCCACAATATTGTACGATATTAGGGCTACTTACATTTGCCTGTATTTGTATTTCCCAAAAGCACTTGAATTTTTGACGACAACTAGAACTTTCTTGATGATTATCATCAGTTTTTTTTTTTAATATTTTAATATCAAGGGATAAAAAGAACATGATATCATTTAAAATAATCAACAATCTTAATGTATAAGAGATATAAAAACTGTCTACTTATACACCATACACCATCAAAGAGGTTATTTGAATTATACAAAATTGTAATAACAAAGACTTATAATTAATCCAATAAAAATAATTTTTATTTCAAAATTTGAAAATAAATTATACTAGATCTATAATTTTCAGCGTATAGTAGGCACAGACGTCCACTCGGGTTCAGTTTATGTCATATTGCATACCAAGAATTTTTGCAATCTAAGATTTATGTGATATTGAAGATTAATTAATTACTAATTAGGATCTTTAATCCTTGAGATTAAGATGGTAAGATAACACACTGAAGGTAAATTCATTCCAAAAGTATCTTAATAACTCAATATGTTCTAGTTAAGACATTGTTCTAGTTTTACTCAGCAGCCCATCATGAGTAGTTCAATTCAAAATTAGTAGTTGTACCAATGACAATTTCAAATGCAAATCAAATCAAATCGATGTTGTTAACGTGAATAAGCAGCACACGGCTCGTAAGAACATCGTTATAAATTCTTAGCTTGTTAATATTTGCCGTAACGATAGTTATTTTCCTAGCCTTTGGCTTGGAAGATCGGCTGATTTGTCTTACGCCCGTTAATTTTCAAGTTCTAACAAGAAATATTATTTAATACGTTTGAATTTTTACGTTCAGTTTTATTCCAAAACAGATCAAATTATTATGCTTATGCAAGCTTTCGTGTACGAATTATTGGCCCAAAAGCCTACACAAAATATATTTGGAATTCTACTATAGTAGATACTGTTTATTTAAAAAAAATAAAAAGGTTACAACTGCCCACAATTTTTACATAATTCCATATTTTGAACGCTCCACGTGAGCTGTGGCTAAGAGATAAATTAAAAATAACATTAAATAACACAAAGATTTTTTTTAATTATCTGTTTTTGTAATTTTGTCTGCACAACGAGACAATATACAAAAAAACAGTGTTTCTATATAATATTTTGTTTAAAATATTTCAACGTATAATATATAACTTTTCATATTGTACTTCTTGTATAAAACAACTTTGATGCTTCATAATTTGTGCATAATATGTGAATGGATCAAAAGTTAAATGACTCGAGTAATTCCATTCAAAATTGCTTTAGTGTGACATATATTTGCTCTCGACCGAGGTCCTTTATTGATTGCATTCAAGACTAGAATGTATGCATTAATGAGTAACATATTCGTAGTTCATTTGTATAAAGGGAAATATAGGGAAGAGAATGTCAAATAACCCTTGTGTCCAACTGTTATTACGATTATGTGTCTAGTCAGAGTTACTTTGTCCAGGCGATACTTGTTAATTGAAGACGTAAGTTTAGTTACATTTTGTATATTTTTCGTAAAAGAAACAATATCTGATTTAGGATGTCTCATCACGACTTTTCGTATTTCCACCCTGTCAATACAATTTTCCAGCAAGCACTCGCTTTAATAATCCGTTCTGCTTGTTTACGTTTTTGCCTGACCTACTTTTGACGTCACAGGTCACCTGGTTATATAAATTCAACCAATAGCATACAGGCGTTTGTCAATTGGCCAACATTATTAACCAATGGTCGGCCTAGGCGTGGCATGGCACACTGCCAGGCCTGAAACGGCAGCTTAAACTTTCACGCCTAGAACTTGTTGATTCTACAGTTTTCAGCGTTTTTGCAAACAGTGGTTGGTTCAGCTTGCACCGCCTAGAGGCGCGAATTCAACCTAACGTCTTAGTGTTGTGAGTTAATTGGGCTGCTAGGTGTCTCCTAAGTACCTATTATTAATTCGATCGCTTCAGAGTTTTAAGACATAAGTCCACTTTTTAGCTTAACTATGGTTAATACCTATACATTATATAGAATTAATAGTTTTGATGTTGAGCAGACGAATTAAAAACAACATACATTACATTCGTAATAATTACAAAAAAATCTTTCTAAATAAAAAAGCCCACTCAGAAAACATTAATGCCAGAAATAATCTAATATCCGTACCGTCGCAAAAAGGAAAGTATGTCAAAAAAATTAATTTTAGCTAAAATAGAAGCGAGGCCTTGCATTCATAAAATATTTATATGATAATGGAAGGTTAAGAGCTGTTGTACATTTCTTTTATATTCGTACAGAAAATAACAAAAGTCTACTCATTTTTAAGTGTTTAAACATTTATAACAATCAAACTTCTAGAACAAAAAACAAAATTTGATAGCGTGAAGACAGGATCTATAAATATATGCATACATTCTATTCAACAATTTTTTTTTATTTTTTTTCCATATATACATAAGCTTATCTTTACAGAATTACTAATGCGATAAAACTTAGTATCTAAATAAATATAATTTAGACACAAAACGCTAAAAAATTTACATCTTATATCTTAGTATAAACATAGTCACTCTTGTAAACTCCGTCAGGCTACAGTGAAATAGTTCCATCTTATGACACGAAGAAAAAAATCTAGTGCTACAAGAATATCAGACATGATACCGTACCCGCGGCTTATTTAATGCCTGTTCTGTATTATGGTGAAACGAACACCTACATGCCATGTATTGACATAACTACAACATGCTAATCAACTCATTATAATATGAACTTCAAACAGGAATCGCTAAACTATAGTGAAAAAATGAAATAAATGGGCAAACCGAACAGTCCATGTGATTTTTCTCTTGTATAGTTTAGAATTGTATCAAAGTGCCATTTTATTTATGATCCAATAATGATATGGAAAATTTATTAAAGGGTACTTATTCACAAATAAACTGAATACTTCTTATTTTCACAAAGAAATAAAAATAAATTATGATTGTCAACAAGTCTGGTACAAATATACAATATTCAGAGTGTACAATGAATAAAGACATCATCATAAGGCACCCTGGGCAGATAATGCCCGTGGTTTGGCTGCGTGCCTAGATAAGGACTTTCTTAAGGTTTTTGTATGTCATAAGCTAAAGCGGGTTAATATTTTTATAAAGCTTTAGAAACAAACATTTGTTAAATATTAAATTTCAATATGGGTATTGTCTAAAATAGGGTAATCCAGATTGCGGGTGGCCTAAGTGGCAACAGTCTTAATCATAAACATCACTCTAGTGTTTGCGTTGCCGGCCCTTAAGGCCATATGTTCTCTTTTTAAAGAATTGGAGGTCGTATCCGTATATTAACAACATGAAAACGCAACACGCAGCACCATCAAAAATAACTGTGTCTTTGTAGTAAACCTAAATGCAGATTTCTGGAAGCAGGCATCCGTTGCAATGAACGTGACTTTATGACCCAAGAGGCTACTATAAACGCAACTAATCAAAATTGTTTATATGATTAAGGGTGAGAAATACAGTAAAATAAATAAATTGTTATAAAAAAATTATATTTGTGTCGTATAACTTGTACCCAACACTAAAGATCACATGCAAGCAATTTGTTGGGTAATATAGGGTTGCAGTTTTTATTACGAAGCATCCAGGAAGGGACATCTCCGCATTTTAATTTTAATTTATCCGCTCTTTTGATGTTTTAAATCTCTTATTTCACCTATAGTTTAAGGTAAACATTACTCGTATTCATTGTTGAGATAAATGTATAGATATTTGCAAAATAGTGTTTAAAAAATAAAAATCTAGTTATTATTATAAATTTAATAAATAATTTAGAATAATAGATTAATAGCATTTTGTAAAATTATATTTTATCATGTAATCTTTAAAAAATACTAATATATTAAAAGACAAGCTGTTATGATAGCTTCCCACTCACGAAATATGGATTACATATTTTTATATAGAAAATTTATAATAAAAAATTGCCTTTAAAAAAAAATTGTAAAAAAATATACCATTAGGTGAATGCCTAAAATTCAATAAAATAATAAACAAATATCTTGTTGTGTTTTCTACATTAAATTATAAAAACAATACTGTTTTTTTATAATTTCAACAATGTTTTGTTTATAATTTATTTCTGCTAGGGAGAGTAATAAAAATATCTTCTTTCATTCTATAAAGTATTTTGAAACTGAAACCCTACATGATTTTTTCATATACAAAATGTCACTACAAGTCATATTAGTCTAAAATCCAATACTTTGTCGGCAAACACAAAATTCATTTCGTATAGTCTGTGCCGGACAGAGCTGTCATCAAAGTGCGCAGGTAGCCATGAATTGAAGGCGGATCGAAGCCTAGATGAAAATTCTCATTTCCCAACTATTCAAACCATGTTGGTTAAACTTTTTGCATATAGAATAATATTAGACATTCGCTCTATGATGTATATGAAATATAGTTATGTTTTTGTAATACTAAAATAAACTCTACGGTTGATTTTACTTACTACCTATTAATAAAAATAAAACTCAACACAAGTTTAATTTTAATTGACTAACAAACATAATTATTATTATTATGGTCTCAGGTAGTTTAATCTACCTGAGACCAAATGAAAGTAAAAAGAAGATGTCAAATTTTATTTTAATATGATTCAAAAACGTCATCCAATATTTTGTGGTGAAATACACGCGCTTGAATTTAAAAGCAAATGCAATTTCGTGACGTGTATCCGCTTCCGGCAGTGCTCTGATCGGAAAGATAATATTATTATGTTTAATTTACCCAGAGCGAAATTAAAATAATTTATCTGGTATGGGTTTGAAATTAAGTTTTAAAACATATTCAGTAAGTATTAAATTCAAGTATTGTATACAAATGTATTCTGTTTGTTTGTATTACTTTTAATAAAAAATTATACATTACGCTTAAGTATATCATTATAAAATAAAATCACTGTTTGTGTAAAATCCCTGTTAAGCCTGGGATGCTTTAATGTACTAGTTTTTCTTACGACTTCTGTAAATTATTCTATTTCTGATATAATATAAGGTTTACACACATTTAAATTAAACTTCTTAGATGGACATAAACACGATTGGAATTTTCGTCTTTCAGATTGGACAAGTGTCCTGAATGCCATTTGTATCAAAAGGCCAGTTACATTGGAGTTTAAATCTACGCTGTATCGAAGCAAATATGTACAATATTCGTTTTAATTAACATCGAATTCAAATAGGGACAAAAGACAGTCTGACTGTCGCTGGTATTGGCGAGCTTTTACATTTATAGCTCACGATATGGTTGACGATTAGAATGCGCTCGTATGCGATATTTGAAAAGGTTGGCTTATTTGATGGGATTCAGACAAGATAACTTATAAAATTGTAGGAAAAATTTCTCCTATTAACCAATATTATGTTAAAAATCCGCAGAAATAAGTTGATTTTGATCTAACTGCTTATAATTTTAGAAAATAGTTGCCAAGTATTTTTTAATTATATTATTATTAATCTGCATCTTTAATTAAATCTTTCAATTTTTACAAGGTGTATGTCGTATAGTATAAAGAATGAGCGGGTTAAATTATTCGGGTCCCCTACAGAGGCGTCAACGCTATTGACAAAGGTCATTCATATTGTACCTAGTTCACGCTCCAGCGGCCACACTAATTCGGATTATGACCATTGTTCTATGGCTGTGCACTGAATGATACACGGCTGTCGAAAAGGGCGCATTGTATATGATACAACAATATCAGTTTCTACCTTAAAGCTTAGCGTAGTATATGTGTTTACATGGTGGTAGGATATTATTTTATAGTATATAAAGGTAATATAATAATGTAAGAGTTCACAAATTGTTCATTAGGGACAATCCACAGAAGTAGAAAACGATTGAATTATAACTTTCGGATTTGGGAGTAAATTCTGCTTACTAAAACTGCCTATTTATAATGGTGGTAACCAGGTGGTAACGATGGTGATTATTTTGAAATCACCATATTACAATAATATTATTACACAAAAATTTTTATTATGGACTGCTTAATAGATGTTTCTTCTTACAACTGTCAAAAGCTATTTTACTATAGTGATCTAAACATTCTAATTGTTATAACTTTCACCACGGATTTGTTCTTTATATTTGCTGATTCATAAATCGTATCTAATGAATAATTGACAAATTAGTTTAATAATAGTAATTCCAAGTAAAAAATAAGAATCAGTGTAGTTAGCGCTTATGTTTTCAATGTATGTAACAATAAATCCCAGCATAATATCAATGACATCTTACGAATATATAAACGGGTATTCATTACTGAGGATTGGGAGGGAATAATTAATGAGGGCGAGATATGATTATGCTGCCACAATGCTGTCATCAGACGGTAGGTATACACTATTACATACGTAATGCGATTATCTCGACCACAATTTGACACTAATTCACCCTTGATCTGATGTATTCCTGTTTTATGAGTTATGTTGTTTGTTTTCATTAATTATTTGTCATTAGCGTTTGAAAAATGCCTCTCCTGAATTAACGAGCAACAAGTTTATAGTTCTTAAGCTTACATATACGTATATATTCAAGTGACGTGAATCTTCTCTATAAACTTCCAAAAGTCCAAAAGTTTATAAAGTCCAGATTACGACTGAAATCTTTCGCAAATAATTTGCTATAATTACAGATATCTAATTAGTATGAAGTCAGCAATAGTAGTCTATACTGCGATAATGATAAAATTACATTTCAATTCATATTACAGATTATAAGTGTATAAATTCACCATATTTTGATATTAGCACAAGTTCGTTACTCATTACTTGTAACTCAATGCCCCGAAGTGTTCCTTAAGAAACAAAAGACTTATCTTTCAATCCCTCATGTAATAATGTAAGTAATCTAGCGCTAGTCAGTCAGCTTTCAAAAGAGCTAATGCGCTTCTTTAGAAGACGTGTGCTATTAGCAACTAACACTATTGTTATCAACATACAATAGAATATTTTGATATTTGATACACACCCAAGCCATCAAGCAAAATGACAGATTAGCTGTAGCTAATATGTAGGTGCTGGTGTACCAGGGTGAGCTATATCTTGTAAATATATTAACTTGAATTACTAAAAGGAAAAACTTTGTTTTTTTACAAAAATAAGAGTACGTCCTATTCATTGACAACGAAATTTTTATGGCTGTTATCTACCGTAAATAATGATAAAATCTTTCTCCTAAAATTCGGCGGATAAATGAAATTAAACCGAGAAATATAAATATTTTAATTTGTTTGGTGTTGCCTTCCTTAAAATTAGAATATGCTTTAAGTACAACATTAATTAATGTTTGATATTGTATTTAACGAAGACAAATTCCATCCGTCTGAACTCCAAAGTTTCACATATATCGTAATAGAAGCATTTAATATAAATATTTTTCACAATCGCTTTTAATATAGACATTGTGATTATACGCTACGCTTTTGATCGAAAAGCTAAAAACCGCGATGAGCTGGTAAAAGCAAAGTCTTGCTTCAATTAAGAAAGTTTCAGAAACATCTTTTACGGTTAGCACAAACAACCTAGTTATAAAGTACTTATTAATTAGGTTTTAATTAAATGACGTTGCTGCATTATAGCATAAAGCTTTTGATTATTTTAATTATAATATCTACATCCCATAAAATCGTTTTCCTGATATTTTTAAATTGTACGAAGTATACGAACAATGTTAATTATTATTTAGTTTTAATAGTTATAATTTCTAGTAGACAATTGACTTTTCTGTCGGACATTTTAAAGCTTAAGAACTGATTTCTATAATATTTCTCATTTAAAGTACGATAAGGTGTTAATTGTTGAAATTAAATGTCCGCGTACAAGGTCTGAATCGCAAGATTTCCAAGTAGATTACTGTATATATGCGACAGTTGTAGTATAAAATAATATTAAAAACGTCCTACGATATATACAGTACAAGTTATAATAAATTACACTATTAACCGCACAGAGTGTAACATAAGAGAGTGTCATCTTGTAACAAATGCTCATACTTCACTGTGTATTTACAAAGATGATGTATTTAGTTAAAAAGTGTAATGTTAATTCGAGCGCGTTAGAGCCTGCGTTTCTGAGGTTCTACGTTTGAACTCTGGCTGTGTAATCATGGATACTTATCTACGTGAAATTTCTCGCATACCGAAGGCATGAAACCTGCTAAGTTTGGTGCGGTACCATAGATTATCGAGGAGCATGTAATTTGCTCTTATTTTTGATTTACCAACTCCTAAAGTTTTCACGAAAACTTCAATTTTATCCATTTTCAAGAACACGATCTGACACGACTAAAATAAACGACTTTTAAAAATCAAAAGAGAATTCTATCTGATGACTAGGCTATGCCTGCTGCACTAATAACTGTATATCATTTTATCAAAATAATCATTACATTTTAGTTTTTGTGTTAACGATAAAGAAACCAGAAAAAACTGTGTTCATCGTATGACGTAGAAAATTAATGAGAAATTTCAAGAAAAGCTTTCGAGACGAGATGTTGTGGGATGTCGAAGCCGAACAAATGCAATTGAGTTCTCAAAACGTCTTTTAAGTTCTCGTTGTATGTTTTAACGTTTTATTGCTTTTTCCTGTTTAAAAATATAATTTTATAAGATGTATTTTTAAACATCTGCAAGTGTACAATTGTTATCAATCTGAAGTACATATGAATATTTTATTATACACTAAAAATATTGTCACACGGTTAAACACCTTTTAGTATACGTGTGACGATAGTAATTTTTTTTGCTTAATAACTATATGTGATGTTGTGTGGTATAATAAATAAATGATATCGCGTTATGAAGGTGACGGCTTATATTTTCAGTCCACCGTAGAAAATAGACTCGGAAAACATAACAACGCAATAACAGTCAATATAAAATAACTGCAATTTTATTCAGTCTGAAACAAACAATATTTTAAAGCAAGTGGATCCGATATGATACTTGAAATAAAGCTGAGATTCAGTAGAAACATAAAAATTCAAATAAAACTAATTTTACATGAATTACGCTGCGGGTGGTCGTATGAAATAACGAATGATATTGTATGCATTTTACATGAGGAAGGTATTATCGAATAGAGAAGAATTTGAATATAGCTATCACCTACTCAGGTCTCTCGATGATGTTTATCTACTAATTATCTAAAAATTCACTATATATGTTTTTGGCAAATCAATTAAAGCAAAAATAATCAGCATCATAAATTATTTTTAGACTATAATATGCCGTTTCCACTCTTTGTTTTTCTTTTGTAATGATGACGTTGTCATTTTAAATATTAAGCGAAGGAAACTTTTCATTACTACAATTAACTTTGACCAAAAACAGTACGTAATAATTAGTGGATCAGGCCTTTGCATCGTTAATTCAATAAATACCAATGCACCGTAAACGATTTTTCGATAACAACAATAGTAGGGAACACCATATACTTTATAGCGCAATATGTCAACTGAGGCCGCTTCGAATACAAAAGCATTCTTTACTATTTTTCGATCGTTAATATTCAATGAAATTATTCACTAAATTTTTGCCTTCACATACCTAAATCAAATATGTTTTGTTGTCTGAGCAATATTATTGTGAAAATAGTACTGACATGAATGCCACTTTTATGTCCACGACAAACAATAAGTTGTTTTTACTATTTAGTAGGAAAGATTTGAGGAAACGGTACATTGCAATTTATGCGTGAAAGTTGTTTGACATAATTTGCAACTAATACGTGAAGAAAGTAAAATAAGTTACTCATTTGTGACGGTGGGTCAGTATGGAATATTTAGGAATATTCTAGAGAGCCCCTCTGTGAAAAAAAACAGTAAAATATTAAAAAAAGAAATCTAATCAATGGTAATAGTAAAAAGAAGATTGGGATTTTAATGAAATGGAGCAAAATTCGAAAGAGCGTAGTAATTATATTTGACAAACAATCTGTTCATATTCGTTAAGCTTATATGTGAGCCGGATAAAGTAAGAAGCCACCAAACTCAGAAGCTTGTAAGGTATCAAAAGCGCCTCCAATTAATAGGCCTCAATAGCCCTCAATAGTTCGATAGGCAAATAAGAGCTATTCAATTTGTAGTCATTATAAAATATGGCGCTGAGAAAGATACGGGGCGGGGGGTTGCCATAGCTACCGGGTTGCTATAGGTGACTCCAATTGCCTCGGCATCCGGCAACCTCCTACCTATACGACACAAGTGACAAGATCAGTAAACATTAAGAAATATTTTTTATACTGAAAATTAACTAATAGCAAATAGACATCAGGGTTTCAATTTTTACATGAGCTGATGCTGAGTGGATGTTTAAGACATGGTGACAAAACCTTTTAACGAATGATTTATATAAAATAGGAAATAAAAAAGTATTTGTACTGGTTATTTTACAAAATACTGAAAAGATTTATAGATTGCGACTGACTTCGAACAAAATCATTTATCGTAACCACTAAATTGAATTATTTATTGCAAGTACTAAAGGATAATGTCACGGCGAATCTAAGCACCCCAAACAAAGGGCTAACACTGATTTAAGAACGCTCTCATTTTAAAACTTGTCCCACAACTTTTGATACTCAGGTCCTCATTACGAGTTGAACAACAAATAAACAAAGGACGCTATCGTCTTCTCCATTTATGAACGATATTTACTGAGCATCTTACTCGATTCTTATAAGCCCCTACTCTTTTTTTTCTGTACACGAGCTGTGGCACTTAAGTAAATATATGTCTGTGATGAACGCAATACTCTTTGATAACTGTATTGATAAGTGTCACACACAAGAAGATCACGAGCAAGTATAAATGTATTTACCATTAAATGTTCGAAGCCCACCAAAAACCGACGTACGTACTTCCTCAAACTTATCGAACATGTACAAGTATGTGTGTACTTACAAAAAAATCATTTATAATGTTTTATACAGTTTTAAAAATAAAATTACTTTATACTTTATGAAATAGTTCCAAGAGATCAATGATCAAGTTCCAAGAAAGCTTCTTAGTAAAATTAAATTTTTGTTTGACATAACTTGACGTATCCGATAGAGAAGTTGTATTTAATATGTAGTATATGATACTTTAGAAAACATTAATATATCGCTTTCCGAAGATACCTACGTGAAGATCAATATTTTAAATAATAAGTTGGTTGTAAGGAATAAATATTAATAAAACCTTATGAAATAATTTCTTAAATATAACAACATACACAAAAAGTGGTTTATTAATTTTTAATGTCAAAATGTATTTTGATTAAATACACAACATAATGTTATTATTTGTAATTTAAAAACAAAATAGTGACATCTATGGCCATCTACGGGAACTAGAGTAAAAGCTGAGAATTTCTGGAGAGCGTGGTTCTCGAAACGTAAGAGATGTCGCTAGTGTACACTGTAACTAACCACACTGCAGTAACTGAAACTGTATATAAATCATAGATGGCGTAGGTGTACATTCAATAAGTAATAAGTGAATTCGGGAATATGTAGTATAATTTGGAGTTATTTTGAATATCAGTAATACGAGTAGGAATATTATTAAATATTTCTATAAACAATGATGATTTTATTCCCTATTGTGCATGATGAATATTGTATTTGTTGTAATTGACTATTAATGTCATTAAAGCTAAAATAATAGAAAGAATTAACTTAAGTCCACCTACATTTCATGACATATATTTTAATGCTTACTAAATAATTTTACGAAATCTTTAGAGGAAACATTTTTATAAGTTTAATAGGTATTCAATATTCTATTGTGGCTTATCTGAACTATAAACAGTAACAAGTAATTTTTCTCCATTAAGTAAAACATGCCAGGAGATATAAAACATAATAATACTATTGGTTATATCGGTTCAATACAGCGTTGTAGTCGAAGCCACACCAATATTCGGTACGATCAGGGCTGAATTTGACAACTTCATATATTTCTTTAAAATTCGAATTTTTTCGCCTTAATAACAGCACGTTTCTAGTCATATTTTTACTGTGAAGCCAATAGTGGTCTATTTATTTATATACTAAATGACTAGCAAAAATATTTTATAGAAAAAGTCCAAAAGTTAACAGCATTCGTCAACAAAAGTACGGGAAATCAAACTCTAAATGTAACTCGCATTAAACGAACCACTTTTGTGGGTAGTTATTAATATTTTTAAAGGTCTATAGGCTATTGGGCTTTTATGTTAAAGTCCAGCCCTGTTCACTCCAATCGTGAACTGCAATGTAAATTCAGTCTTGGTATACGTGAACATACACGTGCTAACACAAATACGATTTTTGGGGTGAGGATTTTTTAATTACCGGAATGAAGCGTATTTTCCATGTAAATATTTATACCGAAATTGGATTATGAAAACTGATGGTTTCAGCATATCCAGTGCGTGACTGTAATTGACAATTAAAATATACAAGCGTCATACAAATAGTATGTTATTTTTGCTTTAAATATGAAGTAGGGTACGTATACATTATTTCTTTCTTTGAGTTAATGCAACGCATTGGAACTATCCAACAAATAACAGCATGATTAAACAACCACACTTCAAACATTGCCACTTTGTATGTGAAACGAAATAGTCAACTTTTGCCAGTGAAACATTTGAACTAGATTAATCAATCTGGAAAGATGTAGTATCTTCATTTTCTTTCCAATCAGTTTCATTCAATTACATTTTGTTAACTTTGATGAGTGTAAATAACACAATCGTAGTTTTAAATTGTTGATATTGTTTAACTACCCTTCATTTATCTTTATTTGTTACAAAATAATCACTATTTCATTATGTATTTCGATGATAATTAAACCTGCTACGGCTGAAAACAATAGTGACCGTTAGTCGGAAATAAACTGTATAAATATATTGTATTTACTATGTTTTCTACGTGGTGCGAAACCGGAATAAAATAGAGCTCCTGTATTAGCGAGGTGCAGTGAAATTGCAATGCTTTAGGCGGTGTCAGATACCAAGTGACATCGGGACAGGCGCGCTAACAAATTACATGCTAGTGTGCCGGTTCACACGGGAGCTTTGTGCTTGTATATCGATTCCTTGCCTAGTTTTTGTGGTTTTTAGGTACTGTTGATTTATTTTTAAACAATTTAACAGTGCTTTCAAAGAAAATGATATTTTTACATTAAATAAGCCTTAATTGCTACCAATTGGTTGGTAAACCATTTGGTTTTATACAACGATTGAAAAAACAATTTTAAATTATGTTAAATATATATAAATTGTATTATTAGTATATAAATAGTAGTATTATATATATTTAATCAAAAATTAGTCATTTATACATAATAATCATTAGGTATATGTTGTCTTTATCTAAGCTTTATGGAATATTTATTCCCATTCCTTATATTTCACATTATTTTATATTTATTTCCGCGTCATGCAGTTAAAAGCCTTATACCTGTTCCAGCTAAGGGTTTATAAATTACAGCAGTCATTTTTAGCAGGTTTTCGGCAAAATTTATGAGTTCTGTTGGAATATTATTTCGGCGAAACGGATGCGTCAAGGCGATATACGAGCCTCGGTATCACCGCATTTTTGGTTAACTTAAGATTAAATAAATATTTTATGTGTTGCATGCATTGTATGATGTACATGTATGTTCACATAGCGTTGAACTGATTTTAAAAACATTTCATGGATGTTAAAATTATTATGTTTGAATAAAATTTTGTAGCTGTTGTTTACTTATATGATTCCAATGACCCATATGTCTAGTTAGCCGCGGCTAATTAACGTCCCTATTTTTATAAAGTGAATATTTTAATTTGTTTGCTTTTTGTAGAAAAAATCTTTTAAACAATATTAAAGATTTTAGAGTTTTTATAAACGCATACAAGTTATTGAAGGGGTTTATAACTCTACTCGTCTAATCTACTTTACTTTGATGATTGGGTCCAGCTTCCATTAAAAACACACAGTAACTTGGTTTTAACTTTAGACGATTTCTGGTACAGAATGCAAGAGCGTAAGTTGCGATTCATTTCATATAGACTAACCATAACCAAAGGTAACGTTTAATCACTGCAATTTACTTTATATTTTATTTTACAATTGAATTGTACAATTAATTATAAAATAAAGTTAAATAATCAACATTAATATTAAAGTGAATTTTACATTATACATCACCTAATGATTTCTTTTAAACAAATTATAATAAATTATTTTAATAACTAAATTCAATAGCGAAACGCGACTTTACAAAATTCGTCATCAGATTGTAAGATGGCACTAACAATAAGACAATAGAGGTATAATACAGCAAACATCAAATGTTTTACAAACAGTTAAATAGTCAATACCGAGTGTTGTGGCGTTCCTTGGGAGAGGCCTATGTCCAGCAGTGGACGAATGTAGGCTGATGATGATGATGATGATGAAATAGTCAATAAAGTGTCTAATAATGTTTATAATATTATAGTTCTAAGCTTTGTGATCACCAATGGTTATTTAAATATCAATATTAAATATTATTAATAGTTTAGTAAAAATATAATAATTATATATTAATTTGGAAGCATACAAGCAATTACTAAATAATATTTTTATATATACATAACATTGCTAAGTTTAGGATTGTCGTTTATATCAATACCAACCTGAGAGTTAAATTAAGCTTCTAAGCTATTAAGCACTATCGAAATGTTAATAAGCTCCTCGTTAATTAATACTAATTATCTTATCACCCTCGATGTCAGTATCATGAATTGAATTCAATTAATATGTAAGGAACTCATAATGATTATATTTCAAATCACATCATTACATAAATTCAGTTTCTTATATTCTTATAAAATCTTCATAGTTTACGTGTATGTCTCGCGTTAACCACTTTCATGATATCAGCTATTATATACAATGTGAAAGAAACAACGATTTAATATAAGCATGTAATTTATGCATATGGAAAAAAATATTTTCGCGCGCGCTATCGTTATATACCTATATAAAGTATATTTTTTTTATTTTTAGTGGTATCTTCATAAATACTATAATAGTAATAGTAATGGCAAAAGCAGAATCAGCTGTAATTAGTGAAAAATTTAGTTAAGGAAGTATATGTTTGTATATTTTTAATTTAATTACAAAAAGACAAAAACCCACTAAAATATAAGTAAATTATTTTATGACAAAATTAATGATAATAATGTTATACAGTACAACATAAATAAATAACATTAAAAAATTTATTTGAATAGCACTTACAAGGAGGTATTTTAGCCAATTATTTAGTTTGTGTGTGATGTGACATTATCTAAAATATTCATTTCCATAAAACATGCCAGTAATGATTTATCAGTTTATTTGTTATACTAATTGATATATGATTATATAATCTAATAAAATTCATTCATTTCACTTCACTTCTATATAAAGTATCTGTAAGTAGATACATGAAAATAAAAAGATATAGAAATAACCGGTTAGGGTTTTTGAAAGATTATCACCCGAAATATAATTGAAACCTCATAAAAACCATAAATAATTCAGTGAAAAGGATCATTATTGCAGGGGTACAATATTACATCGTCCCTAAGAATGCGGCCGCTTGAAATGCGAGGTGCCTTTTATTTGCTATTCAATGTTCTTGGCATACCATTAAAGCCTTTTGTTCGGAATAAACTGAGAATTTGCTATTAAATTTGTCGAAAATACCTTTGAAATATGTTAGTATTTTAATGGTGATTGTTTGAATTTATGAATTTTAATCAATTTAATGTTATACATAATTAAATGTTAAGTTCATTGATAAATATTGTTTTTATAATGTTGATACCAAAAAATACTATGCAGAATCAATTTGAACGATATAAATAATCGGTCTGTTAATTATTTTTATTCCATTTTCATAAAGAAGCATTTACTTTAAAAAGTAGCCAATGTAGAAATTTTGAACACGCAAAATTTGCTGACACCCGACAAAGCTTACATCAAAGCCTGATTTAACACATTCCTTTACGCCCCTGAATACACAGTGATCGCAAACATTTGTGTGCTCACCTATGGCTCCTTTTGTAGGCCCCTTTGTTGACACTCGCAGGCTAGACCATGCAATGCACTTTATTCAATCATCAGGGTCTTTGGTACCCGTCAGCATCTTGTGATTTGAAATTCAAATACCCGATAGTTATTGCTAGGGGACTACTATTTGTAAATACAGTAACAAATTGTAAGATATCAATACAGATATTAAATAAAGGCAATATATAAGAACATAATTAATAGAATTATAAATAATAAAGTAAATTTCATAATAACTATTTATTACAAACTAAATCAAGTCTCTAAGTTAGGTAAGTTACCTTTTGCTGCAAATTCTTTAACAAACGCGCATATAACGCCTCATTTTAAGTGTAATGGGGAAAATACAAATTGTAAAGAAATGGCAAAGGAAAGGTGCAGTGCAAAGTGCTTTTGTCGAGTAAGTTTTGCGTTCTAAGGGTCAGATCTCAGCCGAAACGACAAAGCTTTACAAAGGTTAACCCGGCAAGCGATTAGGAAATGTAATTGCATGTTCGTATAATGATTTCAAGTCCTTTAACATAGAACTTCAGACATTTTGCACTGCACAAAATAATGTACGAGCTATCCAAATCTTTGCAATGATTTAAATGTATTTAAAAATATCTTAAATTTTACCCAGAGAGTATATCTGGATTCAAACATTCAGGGCTTTTCTGCTCCGATTTTATGATATATAGGACTATATATATAGGATATATAGGATTATGATATATATATATCTACAAATAAAAACGTAAGAATATGTTTCTTTGGTCCATTCCATTAAGATGTATATTTGTGTGAGCATGGATATATAAAATGACAGTGTTTATTTTAACACAGTTGCATATCATACATAATTTGATATTAAAAATACCTATTTCTTACGTAATTATTCATTTGCTTGACGTTTCAAATAATATTCTTAAATAAAGATGTACAAATTAGTAACTTACAAAAATATAAAAATATTCCTTATCAATACAAATTCCACGAACCTACAATAGATTAATGAAAAAGCAAGTAAAAACTTAACTAATACAATCAGTAAAAACTTAAATGATTGTATTACTAACAAGTTCACACCAATAGGTCTTTCAATTCCAAATCATGGTTTGTTACGACTTCAATTTGACCAAGCGACGAAAACAAGTAAACAATTTAAAATGTGGGGTAATTTATTATATTCCATTGCAGGCATCAATGCAAGTTATACAAGGCGTATGGCACGCCACATTGGCTACTCATAATGCAATGAATTTAACGTGAATGTAATGGCGATGGTGTACGTATAGAACGCAGGACCAAACCACATCTACTTCTTCTCGTCACTATGTTAGGAAATATTTTAGAAAATTGAGAGAATTTAAACAAATACTATTGTTCATTATAATGTTCTTTTTATCGAATATATCTGTAAAAAAAAATAAAAAAGACTGTATGCAATTCTATTCTATTCTCAAGCCACATATATATAAAAAATCAATGTAATGTTTAACTTGGATCGTATGTTTTATATAGGCCAGGGCGGATGGCAATTTCACGGAAGATTTCCCAAGCTTCTTTAGCCACGCCGCACTGATAAGGTATAATGTTTTATTTAAATAAGTTACTAAAGATTCACTGTAGTGAAGGCAGCGTTAATAATAAAAGGACAAGTTATGCAGTAATTCTAAAAGTATAAAGTCACCCGTAATTTGATATTAATCAAACCATTTCTCTCCTTTTAGTACACAATCTTGTTCATATTCAATCGTAAATTTTAATCATAGTAATTCATTGGACACAAAGTGTTATTGAATTATATAGATTACACAAACAATAATAGTACGATTTGAAGTCAACTATAGAAATAAATTTATATTTTGTCGTACATGTAAAAAAACATTGAAATATAGTATAGAATATCATCTTGAATCCATGCAAATCTTTCCCAGATTTACTCGGGTTATACTGGATATGAAATTATTTTAATTAAGTTCTAGATGTGACATTAATTCCGTACAACAATAAATTCCAATCACCTACTAGATGTTTTCAAATTTTTATAAAAGCTCAAAGCATTCAAATTTAAAAAAATAGGTTGTTGTATGTATGTATGTAATTTTATCGCAATTATTAAATATTGTAATATTAAAGTTTTTTTAAGTATCTAAAAATCAGGACAAATACACGTTTAAAAATTAAATATCTATATAAGAGATAATTAATTTTTAAACGTGTATTTGTCCTGATTTTTAGTAGATACTTAAAAAAACTTTAATATTACAATATTTAATAATTGCGATAAAATTACATATCCAGACTATCTTAACTCGCTAACCGTATCAAACACTCGTTTGAACGAAGTATGGAGTAAAAGTATATCTCGAATGGCTGCAAACACCAAGAGAACGGCTTTAGGAACACTTTTTCGCATTTCTGAACGAATAAAAAGGATCTGAGCTCATGACTTTTGTTACAACGTAACATTTTTTGCGCAGAACGCCTGAAATTGTAAAACGCTTAGTACACGCCTTCTCTGCATATAAATAAATACTTCACGCAAGTATTTCTATATATGCTGGAAGGTACCATCTATTTTAACTTCTCTCTACTAACTACCATTACTAATTAACTAAACTTACCATGACTAATTACCATTGGAAGAGTTTGAATTTTGAACTATAATTTTTATTACTATCAAAACATTAATATCGCCCTTCCTTAACAATTGAACTATCATAATATGAGCACTTAACTGAAATCAAATAACTTTTTTAGTTTTTATGTCACGTAAATAACATAAAAAACCAAGTAATAAGTCTAAAATCTGTTTTCTATAAAAAATGCTGAACTAAGCTGGACAATATATTCTTAAATTTTATCCATTAATTAAGGTATCGGCTCATTAATCTAGCCTTCGCAAAGCAGGTGTTGGACACGGCACCTTGAATCAATTATCCATTGACGTACAGTTTGTTGCTTATCCTAAACGCTGTGACATTAACGAGCCATCTGTTGTTAAGCTAATTAAGCTATTTAAGCTTGGCTTAATGTTAGAAGACGAACGGATTTTTAACAAATGCATAGATTAATAAGTTTTAATAGATACATATAATAAAATTGAATTTTACCTTATGTTAAATGAGCATACTTACACCAGTTGCCTCGAATGTGATACTGCTATTAAAGAAGTATTCAATTGCGATCTTCGATTTGAAGCATTTTTATTTATTTCTTCTTACATTTTTGCTACTTCTCTGTATAACATAGAGGATAAAAGAATATAAGATAATTCAAAATTACCACCTTACATAATTTATTAAAATTAATTGCAACTTCTTAAAATATAATTTAACTTATTCGACGAGCGAGCCAGTAGTTGAGGTCTAAGACTGCATTGCGTCTCCACACTGTCGATTTAAGGTCAGGCCCTTAAAGCTCAGAGGAATAGAGAACTCACAGAGAAGGAAAATGTCCTTAAATTAAACGTAGTGTTCATCAAAAAGAAAGCGGATAAAATATAAATGGATACATTTACGTGTTTAACTATAAACACTTACATTATTTAAATTTATTTTTGGTTATACGACTCAAATGACTGGTTTACCTTTAAGGTTGGTTACCTTTTGAAATTATAATTTCAAGGATTACAAATGTAGCCCGCAGCTATACGTTCTTTATAGTAAATAAAGCGTATTTAAAGCATTATACTATGAAGTATTCTGGATTGAGTATGAGACAGATACATTTCAGTGTTTCAATTTTCAGGCAACTAGACTGACGAAATTTTGAAATGTACGCTACATAACTTATTTTGTGTTTCCAGGGTATAAGTCCTACTTCAATTTAACACACGATACGACACAATCACACTTATCTAATGATAAATTAACACATTTAAATTTGAACTGAAAATAAGCAAAGTGTTATAAAGTCAAGGCACGCTACGCAAACATAATAAAAGCAGATTGAGTCGTAGGGCGCCATTATGTAAATTCTTGCAGATTTAAAATTTCACCCTCACACCTTATTTGATTAGGATACTAATAATATACCTGTTTTTGACGTAGGATAAAATATTTTTCAGGGCAATGTCTAAATTTAACACTTGGTATTCATGTATTTAAGCAATTTACTAAACGTTTTATAGAATATTTAGAAATAAACAAATTATGTTTGTACAGCTAACTATATCATAATAAAATCAATTGGGTTAATTCACCTACACACACATATTTTTAACAATAATTTAGTATTAACATGACTTAATAATTGTATATGATTAATTAGTCAATCCTATTTTATGGCTTGCAATACTTTTAATGGTTTGTAATATAAAAAGTATTTTATTGAACAATACTATATTAAATCGTTTTAATATGTATTGCAGCATTTACTTATGACAAAATACTTAGGCTTGATCGATTCGAAATTCCAATATCGTAAGTTCGATATGAGCTATAATGGATGAACAATTTTTCACTCTTCCTGTTGTTTCGTTATGGAACACATAAATATTTCAGCCTGACATCGAACATCCATCATTATAAAACTCAGATGCGATACATAAAAAGCACTTACAGTTTGAGATCGATTGAATTTTTGATGTATATTCTGTTTATTAATTGGTGTGTGTTTTAGGTAGTTATTAATTTAAGATTTTATTTGCTAATGTTTAAATAAAGTAATATGTATATTTAGTTTTAAGTGAATACATATATATTCGATAATATCATCATAAAATTCGTCTTGCAAAAATCACAAATGTTTTATGTTAAAGTCCTTACAAGGTGGACCAAGTAGATCAAATAAATATGCAAATTGAGTGTTTGTCAAACTTTAACAAAGAAAACTTAAGTTTTATGCATTGCCCAGGCCAGATTAGCACTTGGGCAGAGTCAAAAAGGCAATATAGATCGTTAAAATGGTTATTGAGAGGCAGGTTGTTGAATGTTTTTGGTTAAAGGTAAAAAAAATTTATTATCACATATACTGTATATTTTATTATATATTGTGAAGCTGCATTTATAAATGCCCTGAAGGCTTACTTATTTTTTAGATTTAAATTGTCAACAGCATGACAAAAAGGTGACAGCAAACGGGATCCATTTTGAGATTTTAGGTCAGGAACTGGTAATGCAATTTAGCTAAGTTGTCATAGTTTTAAAAATCTTAGTGAGAGGCACAAATACGTATGATACGTTGATTCGATTTCATTATTTTTTAATTTTCACTACCTCTAGCCCCATAATTTGGACCTTAAGCCCATACATAAGGAAATGTGAGATCGATTGAAGTTGAATCAGTATTTGAAAGTATTTCAACTTAGAAAGGAAATCATTATTACGAGATTCTACCCTTTAAAGGAAATATGAACTTTTTCTCTAATTTAAAGTTAATGTTGTTCCACACCTTATATCACACCCATCTGTGGGGGCTAATTTTAACAAAAATAGCTTGTTAGTTGCGGAAAGAGATTGTCTGAGTATTTAAAATAATTTTAAGCTTTTACGCTTTGCCAATTAGGTGATGTGACCGTATCCCTGAATTGATTCACAGCAATCTCAAAGGCCACGCACCGACAAGCGCCAATAAAACAAAGAAAGCGCATAATATGGATATCACCAATAATCGCTCGAACAACAAAACAAAACCTTTACATATAACGTAAAGTATATTTTCGGGGCGTTATTGAAAGTTGGAAATGGTTTTAAGTTTAAATAATTTCGTGGACCGCTTCGGGTAAATATACTCTGTGGAATGGAAATTTTCGCAAAAACTTAGTCGTACGAAACTTTCAAGAGCATATCAGGCGAAACAAATTTTTGATTAATATTACTGTGTTAAAGAGTTATTTCATTAAATACTTTTGTTTAAATGTTGTTAGTGTAAATGTTAAAGGTTACTGATTACGCTTTTCTTGCCTTTCAAATAACGCCAAGTGCAGGTTATAATACAGATTGTATTATATATTATATATTTTAGTATGAATACATGTTCTAAAATTTATACCTTGCCATTAATTAGCTTCCTCTCATAGTACCTATACTACGAGCGGAAGATAACTAATGGCTAATTAATTATTACTTACCGATGTAGACAATAAAATCCAGAAATATGTACTTACCTGTAAAACAAAAGAATCAAATGAGTCTTCAAAGAGCAACTTAAACTGAAATGGACGTAATAAAGTGATAGAGAAAGCTCGCTATTTCTTTTGTTAAAAGGCTTTTAAAGGTTCTTTGACGCGAACAGCAAGGTCGCAGCGCCGGTCGTTACGACGTCTGCCGAACTGACTTTCTTATAATGGTTTGAGATAACTTGCTATTGTAAGAGTAAAATTTTAGGTGAATTGTAACATTTTAGGCGTACTACTAAATATAGACCAAAAATGCATCGATCCATTTCTAAGTTTGTTCTCTACTGTTATACCTTAAATGTTGATTAACCTCTTCAGCATTTGTGGAATATTTATTAATTCAAACAATTCTTGGTCAACATTGGTCTTGGTCTTGTGACACTGCTAGCCAATACAACCTATACAAATGATGCTTAATAACGTCATCCGTAATTTCTAAGTTTGGATATGAAATGAAGTAAGAAGATTAATCTAAACGAAATAATATTAAAAATATTTGTAGCCGTACTGAAATTAAATGTATCATTATGAATACGGAGTGTGGATGGCGGAGCCGGGACACCTGCCTGGACTGTCTTATACTTCCGACTATGATTAAAAATCTAAACTATCCTATCTCTTATGTTGGACCATACTGCTCACGGTGTGCCAATTTAATTTAAAATCGGTTAAGTAGTTTAGGAGTCCATCGCGGACAAATACAGTGACAGGAGATCGATCTATATATATTAAGATATAAATAAATGTTATGTCCTATAAATGAAGTAGCTAATTTAATTTTGGTGCAACTATGCTATGAAATATCTCATTAATGAACATTGAAAGGACACCTACATATTAGCGTAGAAAGGCATTGGATATAGTGTACTTTTTAATACTTTACTAAACAGTGATAGAAAAATAGACAAATTAACGTTAAAGCGTTTATTCTTTTCACACAGCAGAAAACAAAACACGTTTATTCTTTTAATAACTAGAGTCTGCTTCTATGGTCCAACGTGATTTTTTATACTTGAGTTTGCTGAAAATTTTAATCGAAATCGTGATTGAAATTATTCTATGTAAGTAAATAGTAAAAGTAAATAGATCGGTAACACCACAAGATTAGACTATCAATTAAGTAAAATTATTTATACAACTCGGCAAATTTCGTCAGTGTCGATAATAAGACTGTGGACGCTTTGAATGATACTGTATTAGGCGATCACTACAAAATGAATAATTTGAGTAATTGTTAAATGCTCATGAGTAAGTTTTGTTAGTCAACGCACATATAACGCGTTTGACATTAAAGTAAACAGATTTCCTTGATTAGTTACTACTATATCACTAGCATAAAAACGGTAATCTAAATCCAAAAATTCCGTGAAAATTTATCCATTGCAACGAACCGACTGCCTATTAGACAGTAAAAAACAATCGTAATTTACTTTCAGCGTACCAAATTGCAATCCCGTTATTACGCCCTAACCACAATTACGTGTAATTGAAAACTGAGTGGTCGTTACGGCGCGGTGTGACGTCAGCCAGTATGCAACTGTGTTGAAAATATTGCACTACTAATGTAAGCATTTAATGGTTGAAATTTTGATGTTCTCATTTTGTTTTCATAACATTAAGGAGTAACATGTTTGAGAAATTGGTTACGGAGCACGGCATGCTAATTATGTTGTTTTATGCTATTAGCCGAATGTTACATGTACTAAACTTTCGTGTTTTTCTTTTTATTTAATTTCAACTTTCAATATGTTACAATGCGTTAAGGGTTTTAGGATCTGCATGTTATAAGTCACTTTATTAATCGTAATTTTGATTAAGTGAGTAGTATTATGGCTGATGAAATCTGTACTCCGTAGGCATGTTGTAGAGATACTACGTCGTAGCTCTTAAAGCTCTGCTACATACATAGGCATGCTGTAGAGATAGAACTAGTATTTTAATTAAATCATACGCAATCATTGTAAAATAGCTTCTGTGTAGGCTATGTACGTTTACCATTCAGTCTAGTAAACAGTCATATCATAATATATACTATTTATTTTAATTTAAATTGTTTCACTTAGTTTCAAACACTACCTTTGAGAATATATGACAAATTTATCAGTCACAAGAAACCAAGTTGTAACTCTCATAACAGGCGCAGTAACTGCAGCGTAAATTTAATTGTGTTCTCTCTAAAAGTCTCAAATGCATCCCAAAGACTTACGCTGAGCAGCAGCTCTTCACTCAAAAGCTCTTTTGTTGTAAACTAATTTTTAATTGGATGGCGCACTTTACACATTTAACGTAAATTTCATGAGAACTAAATGGTCTTTAAAAAAATTATGAAAAAGTATCGGCAATTTTGTGAAAATAAAAATATGTTTTTGTTGGAAGGTAATATTTATATTTCATACAAGAATAGCAATAATATCTTATATAAATTTTGCAGGAAAAATATTTTATAGATATATAGATCTATTATCTGTATAATGTTTTACCAATACCAAATGTACTCTTTAAATGGCTTTACAATTGAGAGAAATGTTCCTCTTCATTTATTTATCGTGCCGGAGCGCGTGACGTCATTAATTGAAACAAAGTAACTCACTTATCTAACGTACTCTCAACTGGTCTGTTCGTTTGCAAAATTGTGTTATCTGCCTTTACCTTTGGATCACGTTCAATTACCAACTCTGGTTACTTATTAGGCTTGCGCCAGGAATCTGTTATAAACGTTTATTAAAAAAAAACGAATATGTGGATCCCTTCAATTTGTAAAACATGTATTTTTAAGATTTTGATAATTTAATATAATGGATATGATGAATAAGCTTTTAGTATGTGAGTTTACGTCGGTACGCCGCAGCGATAAGCCGCGTCCTCGCTCTAATAATTTAAATCTTTGTCTACCTACAATGTCATCGAAAAAGTGCGCAAAATGCAACAAAAATATTACAAAAACTAAGCCAGGTTTAGTGTGTAGTAGGTGTGATAAATCTGTACACGCTGATCCAGCATGTGTTAAACTATCCAATAAACAAATTAATACACTGAAGAATTCGCCGGGGATCGAATGGAGCTGCGAGCACTGCTTGCAAAACCTCTCTCGTAGGTCCTCATTTTTGCTTCCAGAAGATAGTGACGACGAACACGAAACAGGACACAACTTTCAGCCTATTGACACTCGAAAACTTGTTCAAGACATCTCCCGAGAGCTGAAGAAAACCTTTAGAGAGGAAATCCAAAATCTCGAAGCTTCCTTGGAGTTTGTAACTGAACAGTTGAGTACCATGGAGCAGAGTATTTCAAAACAGAATGCTATTATAAAAGATCTAGAAAATAAAAATCAAGACCTGTTAAATAAAAACAAGAACCTTGAACTTAGGGTGTCGGCTCTAGAACAGGGAATGAACACTTACGAGCAGAAAAGCTTGTCATCATGCTTAGAAATTGCAGGCCTGCCTAATATTTCTACTAAAGAAGTGCAGAATCTGCTAGGAAACATAGCCTCTAAGCTGGACCTGGATAAAAATGATGTGCGGTCATCTTCGCGACTCCCTGGATCTAAAGACAAACCGGGACCAATCCTTGTCGAGATGAGGACATCAGCTGCGCGGAGCCAGTGGGTTGCAGCCAGCAAGGAGAACTGTCTCACCGTGGGCACTTTGATGTCGCAGGTTCCACAGGAAAAAGCAGATGACCGTGTTTTCATTAGGGAAGCCTTAACCAAACATATTAAAACTTTATTGTATACTGCCAAAACTCAGTTGAATCAATCATTTAAATTTGTATGGTGCAGAGATGGGAAAGTTTGTGCTAGGAAAACTGAGAACAGTAAAATTTTATATATCCGATCAATTGAAGATATCGATCGTATTCAAAGGCAGTCTAACAATCTTACAAACCAGTAATAAGTAAACGCCTATCCCATTTCCCACTGTTTATTATCTTGTATTTGTTAAATTATGGTTACTAGCGTAACAGAATTATATAACTGCACTTCAATAAACGATTTTGTCAAGAAATTGCCTAATAACAGTCATCTCAGTGTCTCATGTATTCATATAAATATTCGATCGATGATTAAGAATTTCACGAAATTAGAAGAGATTATTCATAACTGTAGGATACCACTTGATGTCATAATTTTAACATAAGCCGGTATTTCATCAAATATTGCACAGCTTTTTAATTTGTCAGGTTACACTATGTACTCACAACTACGTTCTCATAAACGGGGCGGTGGCATTATTGTCTATGTAAGATCACATTTTAAATTTACTCATATTCAACATCTTACCTGGTCATTCGAAAACTTTACTGGTACATTAAAAATAAACACAGACCAGGAGGTAGTTTTGTGTGCTGTGTATCGGCCACCCCGTTATAATAAACGCTTGTTTGTAAGGGAACTGGACAAATATATCATGAAGTACGATTCAAAACAAAACCTATTGTTAATTGGTGACACAAATATCGACCTGAAACACATAGATTCATATAGACAGTCATTTCTGGAAACACTAAGCGAGCACGGACTAATGTGTGGTATATCGGAATACACAAGGATCGAAAAGAAACTAAATAAAGTAACAAAATCTTGCATTGACCACATTTTCACACGTTTGCCCACATTACGTCCGTGCACGGCTGTATTAGATATCATACTAGCCGACCATCGAGCTATCGTTCTAGCGGCCGTCGACGAGGCAGCCTGCCGGACGGACTGCACAGTACAGAGTGTTCCAAAACAGGTTGTTGACTTCAATATTCTTCATAAGGAACTAAAAAGTGTAAAATGGTTACAAACTAGCGATATGAATTCATCAACCGATATTTTTAACTTCATTAAATCCTCCTTTCAAAATGCAACCACGGTGGCAACACAAAAAAGTAACTTTAAGAATAAGACACATGTTTTTAGAGCCCCGTGGATCAATGATAATGTCACGCGATTATCCGAGAAGAGAAATAATCTGTTTAAATTATGGCGGCAAAATCCTTATGATTTTAAACTTCGTTTAGAATATAATAAAACACGCAATAAATTGCATAAAGTTATAGAAATAAGAAGAAACAATTACTATATGAAAAAAATTAAAGATAACTTTAAAAATACAAAAAAAATGTACCAGATCTTAAATAATATACTCGGTCGAGTGACACTATCTATTGATGAAGTCGTACAAAGGGCGTTTGAAGGACAGGGCCTTACAACAAAATGTATCGTTGACAATTTTGCTTCAAGATTTGAAATGGCAGTTGCAGATATTATTCCTAATTGTAGCACAAAGTTATTAGACACAAGTAGTCATTGCAGTTCCGCCGATTGCAGCATTTATTTTCAAAAGGCTACTAGAGACCAAGTACACAAAATAATAAAAAATCTTAATCAGCGGAAAGCACCTGGGCCGGATAATATAAAGATATCTGACATCAAAAGCATAGGGGGTGATGTATCGGGGGCTATCGCAGATCTAATTAATTGTAGTGTAACAGAGGGCTCATACCCCGACGATTTAAAAATGGGATGTGTTCGACCTATACATAAAAAAGGAAAGCGAGACGATTATGCAAACTACCGTCAAGTCACACTGCTCTCGTCTATAGACAAAATTGTCGAAAAATATATTAGTGAACAATTACAACATTTTTTCGAACTTAATGGTATTATTTATCAAAATCAATTCGGTTTTCAGAGGGGGAAAGGAACATCCGACTTGCTAATTAAGTTTACCGATGAAGTTAACACGCATCTAAATAGGAAGCTTTATGTATGTGTTCTTTTTATCGACTTCTCATGCGCTTTCGATACACTGGACCATAAGCAATTGATATCTAGCCTAGATGACTCTGGTATACGTGGACCACTCCTCAAGTGGTGCAGTAGTTATCTTAAAAACAGAAAGTTTCAGGTGAAGGTAAATGGCGTTCTCAGTGAAGCAAAAGACAGTACTAAAGGTACAGCACAAGGATCGGTGATAGGACCTCTCCACTTCTTGTCGTATGTCAACGCAATGAATAAGTTCGTCAAATATAGTACATGCTACCAGTTCGCTGATGACACTTGTCTGGTTGCTGCCGATGCAGATCCCAATAAAGCTTGTGACAAGCTACAATCAGATTTTAATAATCTTTTAAAGTGGTGTCACGATGTAGGATTAGTGGTCAATGCTGCAAAAACCAAACTATTGCCCATTAAATCGCCGTATATGAAAAGCGTTCCCTTGAAGGGGGTTAAAGCTCATGACCATAAATGTCTACATTTATCTATTTCAACACAGTGTAGCTGTGATCTGGTTGATGTCGTGGATTGCCAAACATATTTAGGACTACAAATCGATAGTAAATTTAATTGGAGTAACCACATCGAATACGTGTGTAATAAGTTAAGACAGTTTTTGGCTAATATCATCATACTTAAAAATAAAATTCCATTTAAAGTTAAGATTATGTTGTATAATTCGCTAGCTGAATCTTACATTCAATATGGTTTATGTAGTTATGGCCGTACGTATAAAACTTATTTAAATAAAATATATGATCTTCAACTGCGAATACTAAAAAATATAGTATCAAATAAAGTCAAACATCAATATGGGGATGATCATACGGGTCTTTTTAAGCACTGTAAAGTATTGCCTGTACATACTCAGGTAAAATTTATATTATTAAAAAAAATGTTTTTCGTAATCAACAATCAGCCACAACCGGAACACGCTGTATACACCCGATCGGTAGCTCGACGTCACCTGATTAGCAAACCAGTTCGCGTGAACAATGAATATGGTAGACGAACATCTGATTATATTGTTACTCGACTCATTAATAAACTACCTATAGAATTACGGAACAATTTAACATCAAATAATATAAAGTATAAACTTAAAGACCACTTTCTTAGTTCTCTTCAAAATGTGTATAATTATAACGATATTTAATAACCGAACCGAGGTATATTTATATTTGCCCAGATCCCGTTCTTTTTATTTTTATTTTGAGTATGTTGTTGTACAAATAAGAAGGTTTATTGTTGTAGTAACGTTGTACAGGATACTTACCTAAGCGACGTAAACTTAAATCTTAGTATAATTTCAAACCTTAGTGGTTTCGCTATGCTAAGTTAATAGATGCGTTTTGTAAAATCTTTTATATGATAATAAATAAAAAAAAAAAAAAAAAAAAAAGTATGTCATAATGCAAGGATTTTACTTCACTACATAGTATAAAACAAAGTCGCTTTCTCTGTCCCTTTGTATGCTTAAGTCTTTGAAACTACGCAACGGATTTTGATGCGGTTTTTTTAATAGATAGAGTAATTCTAGAGGAAGGTTTATATGTATAATAACATCCATTAAATAGTAGAGAAGTACTGTTGTATTTTTGAGGTTTCTAATGTGATGTCGTAAATAATTACAAGTTTTCCGCTTACATTGCAAACGCAGGCTGAACCCTACGAGTTTTATCAAAATAATGTACTAAGTATTGTGATGGTATATGTCTATCTCTTATGAATAACGCACAATAACTTTTTTTGTCATTTCCTTTTTACGACAACGCGTTTCTGTAGTGTATTTAGTATCAGCATTGCACCCGTGCGAAGCCGGGGCGGGTCGCTAGTATAATTAATAGTATAAGACTTACACTTACTATAATAGATAATACTTATACAATAAAATAATTAATACAATCAACTTTCAACCAAAGGAGACATAATTTACAATTTATTAATGAATAATAAATCCGCAATATCAAAGAATTATCCGGGTGTAACATTGAATCAAAGTTCGCGGTACACGCTGCTCATTGTACCGTAGTTGTTAATCCGCTAACAAAAAGGGTCTTAACGCTTGTCAGCGGTCTAAGGTTCGTTGCCCGACGAGTCACTTTCACGTTAACAACTTTACGAAGCCGTGAGATTTACAACATTACACATTATTCACTAGATACAGATGTTCAAGCTCATAATTTTAATAATTCAGAGTAATGTTTTTGAGAGTGTTGTTTCGGTACCAAAGTGCTATAAGAAGTGATAAGTCTCGGGAGATAATATTTTCTACCTCTAGAGAGTTATTAAATATGATTACTTAGTAAAAGTGTCTGTTTTTTAGATAATCATGCACTTTTATGTTATACTGAGTCACGACATTTTAATAGTATTAAATTCATAAATAATAATTTTCATTGTTTCTCGATTATAAAAACTTTTATCGCTTGTTTAAAATCCTGCGGCATTGTTATTTCAAAAAATTGGTAACCTTGTTCAATTGTATTTGTGCCTTTATGGACTCATTTTTGATAGAAAATGTCTGTCTGTCATATTATTTTTTATATACTATTATATTATTTTAACACATAGTATGTCTTAAGATACAACAGTCCGAGCCATGATGAAATAAAATATGATCATATAGTAAACTCCAGATTCATTAAATCAGATGATTAGTTGTGCAAGAAGAATAAACACGGCAAAATAAGCGGTGTTGGCATTGCGCCAGCACTGGGTAAAAGAAAAATGTATATAACAGCGATAAAGGTAAAAATGTAGGCAGTCCTTGAGCTAAGCTAGACTCGGAAAATATTTATGCTACATAGTTTATATTCTATTACCCTGGCAGACGGTTATCTTTCAGATAAGTTTTGATTTTTAATCTTGGGAGATAGATGTTGTTTTTATTTTTAAAGACTTTAAATATATTATAGGGTGCCATTTTGCACATCTTCCTCCTAACATTATTTTAACAATTATTTAAGAATGAGTAAAATTTTGTTTTATTTTTTTAAACATTTATTTTCTAAAAACCATTGGATTTTATAAGAGTATATAATTAGTTTTGTAAACTCAAAGTCAATAAAAATTGAAAAACCTTTTAGCTAAAGATCTTCGTAGTCGAACATCGACAGACAAACAGTCCAACAAAATCAATAGATGATAATCAGAGTGGACGGAAACTCAGCCACCAAACGCCGTGTGTACACTGAGGGCATAAAAGTAAATTTCCTTCCATATACATAAAATAATATATAAAATGTATGCTATGTAAGCACATAATGTGTAAAATGTACGTGTAATATATAACATAGGTGAGTTATTATTCACATACGCGATAAATCTCGAGGCATTCACAACTCCGCTGCACATAAGACTGATATTTTCTACACACCAAAAGTAAAACTTGTCTGTTAACTATTAGTGAAACAAAGAGCAGTATTTTTAAAAAAGCACGAGAGAAATGGCGTTAAGGTTCACCTAATGTTAAGTTGTATCGTCTTAGGTATATCTTTGCCTGATCACGTTCTCTTTCGGAAGCTGAGATATATTTCTCCTTTGTCTTTTCTACATTATAATATTTAAAAAAATTTTATGCCATTGTCATTTTGGAATACAATAATACCAAACATATGCCTCATATTGTGCATATTTTGAGCGAAATATCCATTGCAGAATATTATGCCCTCAACTGATCCATCGATCATTCATGGACGTTATATTAAAAGTGCCAGACATCTCATCAATTCCTATTAGTAAATATTGAGTATGTATGGTTATAATAACTGATATTTATTTAAAGGGAAAAGAGTGTAATAACAGCAAATTGTTAGCTTTTTACTTGCAGCTGTTAATCAGAGATTTATTTAATTATGAATTATTTATTATTATCTTATTATAAGAATGTTTATTAAAAACATAAAAATACAACTCCAGCTTTGCATTGTTAAAGTGTCCAAGTAACATGCAGTCTTTTTGTTAATTATTAATAATACTATTTTTTTGTATTATATAAAAACAAAAATGAATTTCCCAGAATTATTTTGCAAAGAAGAATGTCTCATTTGAGAAAATACTGTGAGACTATTCTTACAATACACATAATTATTCAAAATTAAGTAGAAAAAAATCAATACACCGTTTGAATTCACTTAGTTTCAAAGTTCTCTCCTTATAAAAATGTAAACATTCAGAATTAAAATACTTGCACTGTATACAATTCATGTCCTTGTTATAAACGAATATTACAAACACGATGAAAATAAATCTGCGTTAGTTTACATTACATTTCAAGTAGGCAAGACATTCTTAAAATAATAAAAAAGGAACTTTCATGATATTACAAGAGATACGTTTGGCACGACTCGCTGTTACTTCACCAAGTACATTTTAATGTGATTTTGCACAAAGAAAATTATTCGGAGACGAGTGAGCTGTAAGAGATTACCCATTTAACAGGATTGAGCCGGTTTTCGAATTCATTCTACTACTTAAATGAACTAGCTTAATGTTAAATTGATTGGACATGACCGCTCTATGCAATTATTTGATAACTATTTCTTCAGCACGGTTTCACCTGCGTGTACCTATCTATAATTCGTGCACGTCATAATTACACGCCTGATACTTTAGTGTCTTGGTCAGGAGCTAAATATTCTAAATTAAGCTAAATTTACTTCATTTAAATGAAAACTTTCGAATAACTAATTAATTTGAATAGGGACTAAAATCCTGTTTATACAAACGGTTTCCGAGATTATGATCTTTAATAATAAATTAATAATAAATTAATAATAAATTGATAATAAATTAATAATAAATTAATAATAAATTTATTTATCAATATTTTTGTTACTCTGGTCCCATCCTAGCCGTAGCATAATTTATATTGAATATGAATTATTCGAATGCAATTAGTGGTTTCTCAAACTAGATCGTTAAACAATACGCTCTTTAGCTTAGTTTTATAATACTCAAATAACCTTCGTTATCACTATGTGTATTACACACAAAATTTAAAAATGTACAAAGGCTTTTTAGCAAATATTCGAAATGAAATTACACAACGATTAATCTTACATTCAGCGCGTAGACTTATTGTTTCAATTTCCTTTTGAATCAACACAAAGCTGCACTTAAAAAGGAAACCTAACAAATGGGAGCGATGGATGGGTACTGTACAGACACGATTGCTGTTATATATTTATCGCCCACGGCTTTGTCTAGGTAAGTTGAGTTTTAAAAAGTTCAGACGTACCCCATAGCCATATGTAGCCATTCTTTTAAATGTTGAGTAATTTCACACATATAAAACGAAAACCACAGTTTTTTATGATGTGTGTTGTATTTAGATTTGATATAGACAAAAAAAATATTTATCTAAAAAAACTCAGCGCTTTCAGCATGACTATATATTATATATTTTTATAGAAACAAAAGGAATCAAACAATATTTATGTATAATATACATATTATTGATTCTAATTCTAGTACGTTACGTTCATTAAAACTTATTGTGCACTTAATATATGAAAACTAAGAATATGTTAATATGGTGCTAGTAAATTATAAACCATGACATTCTAAATATATAAAATAAGATTGAAGTGAATTCACGTGCAGCTGTTAGTTATTAATAATATGATACAGAGCCTAACTTTGTAAGATCCCCAATAATCAAGTTTGAGATGCGATTCAAGATGGCGGCGAATATTCAGACATTGTCCCCTGACTTCGACCCCAAATTAGCATACAATTTACAAGGCAAGCGAGATATTATAATTATTCCTTTGTACAAGTTCTTAATGAAATAAAATCTTCCTCGAATAAGCTTAGTATTAAAGAGCTTTTGTTTAAAAGACTATGCTAGTGCTATTTTACGCTTAACTATGAAATTTGAAGTGAAAGGCAATTCCTATAGCAACGTTTAGGTGCTTAACCTTAGACAGTATTGGTTCTGAAAGTGCAAAGTACATTGAATTATCAATAAAAATAAGTATTGCGTTATAACAAATATTTAAAAATAATATATTACATTTACATGCTTTCATTGTTATCTGTTAAAATGCTAGTGAAACAAAGTTGTAAACAGCACTCATATAATCTTAAATATAACATCTATAGTTATAGATTTTATATTAATGTTTAATTCTCTGACTAAATTTCGTTCTGTCACACGCATTGTTTTAAATTCTAACTAGATTTCACTTTATTTTCGAAGTTTTATTGATAAGATTTGATGGACAAAATGCTATCTTAACATGCAAAGAGAAGGCATACGAAAGCATATTTGAACTCAACGTTGCCAAATCTTTTGGTATAGTTTACTAATCATCAGTTGAGAAATAGGTATCAACAGTAAAATTGTTAACAATATCTCAAATCTTAGTAACTATCATTGAACAATATAAATTTCAAAATCTGTGTCCTTCTTAATGTTCCACAGTATAGATAATAATTGTATATTTAGTAACTGTAAATTTTCTAAACTGTGTAGAAGTGTAAAACCCCGCATTCAATTTGGCAAGACTCCTGAAAGTACGACATACTAAGTTCAGAGAATTTTTCTGAGTTAATTATTTTGAGCCATATTTGAAAATGTAATAATAACATTATTCTCTAGAAATAATATTTAAAGATTTAAATAAAAATAATTGGAGCGTAATATTCTGTGTTACTTCGATAACTAGGGCTCCTTTAATAAGATTTTTTTCAGAACACTTTTACCGCACGTCGAGAAATTTCAACATAGAAACTACATGGGATCCCAAGAACAGAGCATATCAATTCCCGGCAGTGCATTTGTTTTCCTTAAAGCTCCGCAAGTTCTTAACGTTGCCTGTGCCATGCAACTCCAGGTGATCCTTTCGTACTTAAAATAGTACATAAAAAATATTTGAATTATTTGAAAATATCCCGAAATTTAATAATCTCTTTACCAATATACACCATTTTCAACATATTCATGCATTGTTCGCAATAATTTCGAAATTTAATTTAAAGTGATATTCATATCGTATGATATAACAATGAGGGAGGAATAATTAATAACATTGTGAAGCGCAGGTGTGAAGTGAAGAGCTAGTGCTAATTACACAAACTTTATCTTTGGCGAGCATTCTGATGCAACTTGATACATACTAACCGAGCGTTCTTAAAACAAAAAGTTCAAAAAACAATGTTCTACGGTACTTTTTGGGGTTAACAATCACCAAAGTTCTGAAATGAATAGAATACAATTTTCAGAATTAAAAAGTTCAGTTGGCATACTAGCAGCACATCGTAATTTAGGTCTTGAGACCGCTAATCAAATCTTTTTAAGATACCATATTATATCACAACTACTGTTATACTTTAGTTGCAGAGTGCAGTAAGACTGAGTGATGTTTGTGACGAATGTTGGTATGTTCCGCCCAAAAACCACAATATAATATCATTTAATATAATTTATTAAGAAAAAATTTTAAGCAAAAGTTTTCGCCTTAAATATATATAGTTGTTACTCGAACGTTAACCCTATATGTCACGTTTAGGAAGTTATGTAATTTGCGCGACAAACAGAATACAATTATATCTCGCGTCTTAACGCCTTGACACTCGAGATCCGACTCGCAAGAAGCTGATTCGGATTCAACTTTGAATATGTAGGAGATTTTCGCATCTCCTATTTGGCTTATATACAAGAACTCGTCTCAAAGTATAAATCTTAAAGTTTATATAATTTCTTATAGTAACTTTAGTGGTGGGTTATTGCACATTGTTTCCAACCGAACCGTAGGTCTTTATTTTTAATTACGTAAAAATTCATACGGAAAAGTTATGTAATGTAACTATCACCATGAGGAAAAACTTTATGTGACCTAAGCTTTATCTACACACAAATATTATAGCATTTGTAACATATCTCAATGTACTTGTTGCAAATTCACGGCTCTTGCGAAGTCAATTGTTTATGTAGGCGATAAGGGTCAATACTCGTAAGTCGATAAGCCGCTTTCGGCTCAAATGGAACTCAGTTGTGTAACAGGGTTTTATTTAAGGCTGTGTTATGTAACGATAAAAGGGTATTGATTTTTTTGTTTTCGTCGCTTAGATTTATCATATTACATTACGGTATATTATACAACGATTCTATACTTACGTAATTAATGCAAACAATAGCGAAATCAACATATATCAATAACAGTGTAGCTCAACGTAAACAATGTCAGGATGTACACGTTGGTAGGTAAATTTAAGGTAAATTGCATAAAGTTTCATTATTATTTTCTGTAATGAGGCGCGCCACTATGTAGTCATGTTTTTCTATTATATATATTTTACTAGCTGATCTGGCAAACGTTGTTTTGCCATAAATGATTTGTAGCAATAATTTTTTTAGTTCAATAAAAATAATTATTGTGTCATCTTTATACGACACGTTTGTCGGTTTACCATAGCAGTGCCATCTATTGATTACCTACTTAACCCAGTCAAAAAGTATCGACATCTGTTAGAACCTTTTGGAGTTAAAAGATAATTGTGACTGTCAATTGATTATAGACAAATAATTTTCAATAAAATAAAATTGCGACTATAATTAAACATCTAAGCTATCCTATCTCTTAAGTTGGATCAGACTGCTCACGGTGTGCCAATTCAATTTAAAATCTGTTAATAGTTAGGAGTCCATCGCGGACAAACATCGTGACAGGAGATTTATATATTATATTAAGAAGAGATAGTGTATGACTGTACATTTGCAAATCACAATGGTTTCACAAAAAACCTACTGCTAGTTTCCTACTAAATAACTTAGATGTAACTAAGCTGTTTACATGTAATTTAAGTGAATTTAATTGAAATAGACAACCCCAACCAGCTTGATATAACCCCTATCAATTATATTATCTTATCAATGCATGACTGCTAAATCAATAAATACTTATACCGTCTTGACAAAGGCTTTTCCGACATAATGGCCTCATTATGACTAGCCGTAAGCCCACTCCACCAATTTCGTATCAGCCGCTTTAATATTAATTGGAACATAACCGCCTAATCTCTAATCTACAAGATTAATATCAGCTGTTGCTTTATGAGCAACAATATTTAAGAGGGTGTCTTAATTTTTTGTGTTGTTTATTGAGTTTTTTTGTGTTGATTAAAATAGGTGATCAATGAATTTTTTACGGTACTGACCAAGCCCAAAAAGTTATTAACTGAGAATCAAACCAATATGGCTTGTAAACTGGAGATTAAGATCCAAGACGGAGTAGTTATGAACTTAGTTGACGTTTTATCTAAGTTCTAATATTTATTTAAAAAAAGTGTATAAATATACTAACTAACTCAAACAGCAAGTTATGGAATGCATGCAATGAAACGTAGAAAAACCCATATAATATTACTTAATGGGAACACTTAAAAGCTCGAAAAGTTTAATTTTAATTTGCCACGAAAATGTAAGAATCAGCTCACGATAATATGCCGTTTATCGCACAATTTCTTCCATTACATATTCACAAGTCATGCCGACTCGGTTTGGGATATTACATTAGGGGGTATTCGATCAATGTGAATTTTTTTGGTTCATTTACTACGAGCCATACGTTCGTCTGTTCACTTTCGGCTGGTCTAAGTGTCAAGAAATACTTGCTATTCCACTTTTAGAAACGAATGCTGGAAAATACTAATAAGTATTTATTTTGTGTTCACATAAAAGATTTTGTAAATATTATAATTATTTGTAACAGTCAGTATCGAAAGTAATAATTTATTAAAATGATCAAATACGGATAAATGATCTATTTCTTTCTTATGTGAAAGAATAGCATATATTAGTAGGTTCAAACAAAAATAACATTGACATTTGCAGAACTTAATAGCACAGGAACATTCGCGTACGCTCGTCACTTTGACCAAGCCGTTAATGTACGGTTTATGTAAATATTATGAGAGTTTAACTATTCAGTTATTCACTTAGCGTCAGCTCTCTCAGGCCGTCTTTTTGTATCGTAAGTCGAAACCTCCTCTACTTTGAGTTAAATTGTTTTCCGAGGGAGTTTAAGTCGATTTACTTAAATTTGAATCTATTTACAAATACCGTATGAGATTTGAATACATTTATTTAAAATCTTGATGGATTTGGATAATCGTAAGAAGTGTAAATCAAGTTTAATTATATTTTGTTAGCACTGAATAAAGGTAATTCCATTAAAATTAAAAAGAATAGAGCCTTTAAATATTCATACAAAGATAATTAGAAATATTTATATTTAGCGTAGCGTAGACTTTGTTGGCTTTGGTTCTGATGTAAACTAACTTGGGAAATCATAAAGAATGTGGATGTATATCTATCATATTATCATTGATTAACTGTAACATTATCATTTTGTTGTCAGATGTAAGCTTTTAATTAGGAGAATAATGTCATCAGGTTGTGTATCTAAACTTAGCGCAAGGGGAAATTGCGTGATCGAAATGACAGTGATACTAGCGGTCAGTATTTCAGTCAGGTACTAGGAATTAACTCAAACAGCGAACCGCATACGTGACACAGATATTTTCGACAAAACTTTAATTTTGGTCAAGTCACGTTTTACTTTCGGTTGCCATGTCTATTCGTAGTGGTAGAGAATTAACGAAACTTTACCGGATTCAACATTGCCAGTTGACATAGCTTAAATAAATCGTGACTGCTACTCTAGATGCAGTCTTCCTAATGCCTACTTCTGGTTACAAGAGATAGAAAAATACTTTTTATTCTATAACAATGCATGAAAACGTATAAGACGAACAGTGAAGTCTTATCAATTACCCTTCGTGTTCGGAACCCTTAACTTAAGAATGAGTTTTTACTCTTATCTTTTTTCTCTTATCTGTTAATTCTATTTTAGCAATATGAAACTCTAAATAAATGACACAAAACAGGAGTAGTTAGCGCAAGCGGTACACGTATTACACATAGGTAGACAAGATGTAATTAAGCCTGCGCGGGCCATTCAATCAGATTTCAATAAATTATAAAGCAATTATGAGATGGAAATACATTTGATTACTTAGAAACATGTCATATTGATAAATATCACATATTTACAATTTTATCTGCTCTGAACCCGTTTTTACATGAGTGATAATATGAATATATAATATTAGAGTAAGGTAATCTTATATCATATTCTACCTCTATTATGATCATAATTGTGTGCAAAATGACTTAACTGTATATATGTTAGTCCAAACCAAGAAGATTTTTAAAATCAACTACCCAACAACAGTTAATGATTCATATAATTAGCAGTTTTTGTGATCGGATTTTTTTATAGTTTTCATTCAGTCGCAGGATTATAAGCATATCATGAACACTCTAGAGGTTAAATGATACGTTTATTTATACGTATGAATAGATCGATTTAAATTTTAACTGTGCTGTTTAAACGCTGCTCTTCTGGCCTCTCCAACTTTTGAGTCCTAAGCACGTCTAACCATTCCACGTCTGCGCTGTCCACCTTGCCGCATGGGGATAAGCTTGAATTAAGATCCTCGTGTTACTAATTTCAACTTATTACTAACAGAAACGTTTTAAAATGTTATTAAATAGTTTAATGGTATAGTATCCTTTATGGTATTATTATTATTTAAATAAAGCAGCAATAAAAATATATTTTAAATTATAACGCTGTAAAGTTAGGTCGTATTTATCTTAAACTATGAATTCAGCAGCTACCTCTTGAAAATATATATTCTTGTCTTGTATGACTTATTTATCGACTAAGGCTATAAATTTACGGTAAAAACGAGAGACCACTAATAACACGTTTTTATATTTTGTCGCTGTTTTGAAAATGTTATTAATTTTTATTCAATCAATGCGTATATTACAAAAAAATTATGTTTGTATCTTTGTGTACTCGGATATTTGGTTATTTACGAGCTTTAAAGGATAATACTCACTCGCGACCTGCTTGGTGTTATAGCTGACCTCTAGAGGTCGGCGGTTAAATGTATGTGCTCATTTTTGTTCCATAACACCATTTTTTACGCATTTTAATCTACTAATAATGGAGGAAAATCATGCAAATGTCTCGAAAATTGGTCGCTTACAATCTTAAATTAAGTAGAAATGTGCATAAGTCATTAGAAATTCATTACTGAGTACTTTCATTCAAATATCGAAATACATTTAGCATAAATTAAATATGTAATACAAACATTAGTTAAGATATATATTGTAATAATTCACAACACACGTGTGATGGCTTCAAATCCCTTACCAAGGTAAAACTGAAACTTTGCCAAAGCATTGTGGACGGGGGGAACAAGTTTAAAAAAGGCCAAAACGCGTTTTGAATTTTTAAATCGTTTCTTGTAACCTTACACTTCCTTTCTGAGATAAATTGTGTACTTAAGTGTACCGAGCTAGATGTTTAACTCACTTCAACATCTAAGGCTTTTCAAAAAGACGCTTTGTAGTCTTTAGATACAGTTGGAAATGACTGTAATTAAGATATAGCTAAACACTAAAAGGTATTTTTTTTTAAATTTGCCTATTTATTTGGTGTACCTACTGCAGTTGAGTGTACATGAATAATACTTTATTTGATCACTTCCTAATAATACGTTTGCTTAAGAATACATATCCACAAATACGGCTGTGAACATAGTATGTAATATTTTTGTAAAGTTATAATTTTTTGCAAACATCCATATGTCCAATGTTAAAAATATGTTTTAAATGCTAACATAATTGTTGTTTATGTAAGCGCTTAGTATTAAGCGATTTGCAGAGTAATAAAATTTAACTAATATCTAATAATTTATATTTATATATCCGTCTCAAAAATCCTGAGAACTGTCGGTCTGCGAGGCAACATCGTAATGAGGTCTTTAATAATTCAGTTCCAAACTACGCTGTCGTACCAACAGTAACGAACAGACATAGGCTATGATTACAGTATTTGATGTGAGTAATAAATATTTTACAACTAATCAATACAGAAAATTATTGTCTATACTATGTTTCTCCTATTTGGAATGCAATATTATTAAATCATACTGCGCAATTAAATTGCTGTACAGTAGCTTATGGCTGAACGTATACTCTATTAAGTCGCAAAAATACTATTTAGTACCAGGTATATTTATAAACATGTGGGTATATTTCGTGAGTATTCGTTTATAGCAGCTGACATTCAAAAGTTATTTTACCTGTGTTTATTTAGGAACAATTTATTTTTAATCAGTGCAAAATTATCTCGACGTTTCATTTGTTTAAGAACTTTTTTTTTGAATAAAATAGAGTGCAAACGGGCAGGAGGCTCACTTGATCGTAAGTAATACCGCCGCCCATGTAGACTCGCAATGCCAGAAGCCTCCGAAGTGCGTGCGTAATATGACGAAAATAAAAAATACAAAGACGTGAGTGTATATCATCTCAAAGTGATCTAGTTATCTTAAAAAAGGGCTTTATAGCCACATGGCGATAGTTCGCGGCCGCGCCAGCTACAATTTTTCTCACACAAATCCTTTGGTTGTATGCCAGCAAACCTATTACGTACATTTGCAACTATCAAAAACGCTTGCCGAAACAAGTTGAAACTCTACTATTTTATTTTGTTGTGGAACTTTGCATTTTATTGCTCTTGTGGACAATATTTTTATGACATGTGAATTCTTACGATTCGATAATTTCTTGAAACGTTTGTTTATTGATATGTTTAGCAAATAAATATTCGTTATGGACTTGTTTACTTATATTTTGACAAAGTATCGTCCGTGCCTTCTATTTTGAATGAGAGTAGAAAATAAATTAACTTATTTAGATACGCTGAAGCTTGAAGGCATGGGTTTATTTCATCTTTAAACATTACGCGGTTTCTGTTGAACCTGAAGACTCCTTATAGAGTTTCATATATCCTAAGTATGACATCATGAAATGCCCATCATACCATCTTATTTTAATTCCACGTACATTTATACGTCGCATAAATCCAACGTCTCTTGTACATCAGTGAGACGTGTGGCCGCAGAGTAGACGCCCATAAATCTCCTAGACTGAGTGTTCGCCGTCGCACAACGGCTGTCTGTCACACCGAAGCGAGCGTCTTCGTAAAATAATACCTTGAAATTGTCTTGACAATATTTTACTTGCTTGTTACAACTGTAAAAATGAGACAATTCCAAGTTGATATTAAACATCTGGTGAATTGCTGTTAAGCGAAATAGCAATCCTTGAGTAAACCCAGAGCTTAAAACATTTGACTAAAATGGTATATACACAAAAGATGAAAATTGTGTAGAAGATTAGAATTATGTATTTAACGTTTAAATCTAGAGGCAAGTGCCAAGTCAAGTTGAAAGGCACTAACTTCTTTGTGATAGGGTGTATTAACTAATATATTAAATTTATAGTTTTTACATATAGAAATCTATAAAAAAAATTAAATCGAATATTCATCGTAGATACAGAAATGCTGGTAAAACGGAATTTATTTAGACATATGAGCAATTTCTTGTATAAAGTAGTTATAGTACCGAAACCCCTCTCATATATAGGTACAGTGAATTAACTAACTAAATATTTTGATGGGATAATATTAATGATTAGTTTATAAGAAATATTTATATTTAAGATTTACGTCATAGATAAACATAACATAATTATTCTTAAGTAACAAAACCTGCATATTTTCTTACATTGTTGTGAAAATAGATCATTTTATTGTTGTACAATTATTTTTAATTTAGAACAGGTTACATATTAATATTAATTATTTTAAAATATAGGCACTTGCAAACACTTAAAATTAAACTTCTGAATAAGATCTCATATAAGTGATTATTGTTATCTTTTTTGAGAAATTAAATTATATTCATCTATATGTAGGTATCTAATATAAGGGATATTCTTACACCGAACTGAATCCCCTTTGTTGGAATTGCCTTTAATCAATGACTTCGATTCTTAATATTAAACGTTCGCATCTGTCTAGAAGGCAGGTCTTTCAGGCGGAATCCTACCGAATCAATCAATGCACATTTTTTTAAAATATACATAATGCTAACAATAAAAAAGGGATGGAGGAATGAAAGGAATATATATTGGAAATGGAACATAACTTTTTGTATATGCTGTCTTCGTGTCATTTCACCTGTCACTTAAGATTTTACAAGTTACAATTTTAAACCTTGTAAACGTAGAAGTTGAATTGAATACTATCATATTAAATGTGATTGATATAGCCCACGTTTAAATTCACGCAGTTCTACGATAGTGATACTTCAAAGGAATAAAGGTCCCTGGTGCATACAATAGCTCTCAGAGTTTTTATCTTGATCCTGGTCCAATACGCCAGTCACAACGCTATCGAATTAACCAACAGGTGCTGCACAAATTCAATTATTACGATACATTTAACTGAGAGTTTTTAAACGATTAAGTTAAACTTTCGTTTAAACTGAGGCAAATAGAAGATTTTTTTAAATTATTTCAAACATAAAAAAATAGTTTATTAATAAACATGATATAAACATAAAATTGCAACTGCAATTGAAATTGCATAGAATTATTCAAGCAAAAACAACGCATTTGTTGTATAGAAACTCTTAGTTATTATTTCACCCGTCTACCTCACGGTTCATGAGACGCAGCCTGGTGACAAACAGACAGCGAAGCTTTAGTAATTATTATTTTTATTTCCCATTGGATGCGGAAATCAAAAAAGTATATTTTTTTTAAATTGGTTTATCATGCGAATTACGCGAGGTCCCATAAAACCCCAATTGTATCAAAATTGATTTAATAAATTATTACAAAATTGATATTATTCTAAATTGAGGTTTGTTGCTGCTAATTTTTTTTATTTCAATTTTCAGTTATGCATTGGTGTATCTTATTAAAATAAATCTGAAGCCATACAAAGAAACTTGCATCATTTAAAAATAACACTACACTATTTTCAATGTCGTATTGATGATACTTAAACAAATAAAAAATAAATATTTGTTCTTCATCTTCTGTACAGCGTTATATACTCAATTTTTGAGGTAGCGCAAACGAGTCTGCGGGTCAGCTTTGACCATGATAATTGTAGCCCGTTGTAGTGTTAATTATATAATAATTTCTTTTTATATGTAATTTCACTCATATTTATAAATCCATTAAGCCCTTATTCTGAATATTTATTACAGTTTAATATGTCATACAATTTTAGTATGACATGAAGATGTCCGCATATCTGCAAAGCATGTATGCTGACACAAGCTCTGGTGAGTGTGATGAACGATCTAGGCATACTCGAGGTATTTACTATACTAGGAAGAGATTAATGGCTTGTAACATAAGCTTATATACATAAAGAGTTGACTTTATCTACGTACCGTAAAGTTTATTCCGAATACAATTTAAATAAGCATGAACGTTTTAAATGTCTGTCAGTCTTATAAATTCGTAAACATTTTAATCATTAATTGAAATATCTATAATATTCCTTTATTATTGTATTATTTTATATATTTTCATAAATATACTTGTTCTTAAACATAAAGCTTAAAAAATTCAGACCTTATATATATAAACTTCGACGCTGTATGCTGTGATCTGATATTACCTTGAGATGGAATGGAAGCAATCCATTATTTTGACATATAGTCACCGGACGCTTGTATTAAATCTGTCTGGAATGATGTAATTTGTAGCTTGCATAATAAATGGAACGTATACATATTATGTAAAGTTATAAAATGGTTTTAAATTTTTATGTAGTGTATCAAGTTGTTTGACAATTAACATAAAACTGTCTGATGTCTTGGCATCATCCTCAGTTTTTGCTTCGGTTTTTATACTATTGTAAAGATTACTACTTTTATTTTAAAGATTCTAATATCTAAAAATATAGCAAACCTAGTAAAAACATTGATTGTAGTGTATTAAAGACTGTATTTGTCACATTATTTTATTAGAAAATGTTACATTTTGAATGAAGAATGGTAAAACAATTCGGACTACAACAATAACATATAAAAATATAGTGAAATAGAATTCAAACAATGATAGAATTATTTTGTATAACCATAAACTATTTAAACTCTAATCAATTGAATTATTCCAGCAAGTATCTAGATGTATTCACTGCATAAAATACGAACATACAATCAGAGGTCGAAGAAGTACTGCCAATACACATCGATATGTAGATTCAAAAAGAACCTTTTCAGTCTATAGACACGTAGGTCTCCCTCTGGCACGACATGCGTGAATATAAAACAGCCTTATTATTTCTACCAACAACGCTCCGTTTCATTTACATACCCTATTGAGTCCCAAACTGATTGTGAAATGGCTTTTTGTAAGAACCTTGTTCTTTCATATTCATATTTCTGTAGTAAAATCGATTCTGCGATTTTCAATTAATAATATTAAGTTCGGCCCTAGAACGTGGTCGTACATTTATAGAAATATTAGCCTCATCATGATATGTTTCGAAATGAACAAAGTAACCGACGGATGGAACTTAGGATTTAAGTATATAATATAATATAATATAATATAATATAATATAATATAATATAATATAATATAATATAATATAATATAATATAATATAATATAATATAATATAATATAATATAATATAATATAATGTAATATATCTGTTTATTATATTATAAATTTTCTGTACTTTACTATTTTTTTTAATTAACTATTACTAATATTCAAGTATTTGTACATTATACGTAGCACAAAACACTATCCTACTTATTCTTTAAAAAATATATGCTCTTTTAACTATAAGGTTACTTTGTTGCATTCTGGTAAAAAAGATAGAGAGAGAGAGAAGAGGCAAATTAGTAAGTAATTGTTGCAATTCTACTGATTTACTGATTTATTAGACTATGTGATTCATGAAAGCTACAGAAATTTAAATTGATAACAATACAAAACCATTATTTAATTTCTAAATTGGATTTAAATTCAGTTGAAAATTAATCAAAGTTAACTAACATCAAAACAAGCGGCGGTGTACCTCATCAGGTCTTCAATCAAGTCGTGTTTAATTTCAATCACACGCATGGCTGCCGCCGTAATTGCATACCACGAATCTAATGCAACGCCCTTATAAATAATACTTCGCTACAATGAATAGAACGCGCTTGTTTAGTTCAAAAAATATAAGTACAAACTACTATATGTACCCTGTATTTACACCCACATTAATTAAGCCGTAGAGTGATGTTATACAATATTTAGGATATAAATCTTTTTAAATGTATTAAAGATCTCTGTAGAAGAGAAATCTCTTCTTCAAGAAGAAAACAAAGCCTACTATCTCATATATAATGTATATAGTCGAGATATTATAGATATAGTAGTATAATATTTAATATCTACTACAGCTTACTATATACAATACCTTTCATAACCATTGTAATCTACTTTGTGAAATATGTTTATGTATGATAATATAAGTTCGTACATAGATAGCTTTTACTCGGTGAATCTTGCATATATTAAAAAAATGTACTCAGCGCTAAGCCGCTAAGCTTGAAAGCCAATTTTAATCAGCTTTCCCGGTTTTTGTTGACCTTACATTATAGTGAAATTGCTGACTGAACCACTATATTAAAATGAAAATTTTCTAGTAGGAAAATATATTTTTGCACTCAAGTGTTGATAGGTCTCGTTTGTAAGCTTAGGGGATTAGTAAGGACGGGAAGATTTACAACAAGCAGGTTTTGCTACGAGGAATAATTCATCTGAATTTCATTGACTTAAAAAGTATTTAGTAAGCTATGCCATATTGTAGTGAAGGGTTCACTCACACTAAACAATGTAAGAAACAATTGAACAGTATCAGTGTTTTCTATATATGTTACTGTCTTAGATGGTCTAAAATAATGTCTAAATAATTTATGATTATATATACTAAAAGTATTCATTTTCCATATGGTAATATACTTATAAGGGCTAATATACATTTTTAATAGTATGCCTTGCACATTAATCTAAGAATCCACATGTCTACATGATCACTATGCGCGTTGCCTAAGGGTAATCAATGGCAGGCAGACAAATGACGTCAGCACATCAGAGACACGCTGATGGATACGTTCATACGATATGAACTGTAATGAACTCGGTTTATAATTTGGTCGTTATTTGTATAATCACATAACAGTTGAGTAATTCCTCATTTAAAATTAGAAGACAACCGCATCTTTCATTGGAGTAAGATCAATTAGTTTTTTTTTCAATTATGTAGCTTATATTTAAAAAAATATATATGTTATACCGATTTATTGAGCCAGAAGGATAAAACCTGGTATTAGAATGTATAAAAGTAGACTAAAACCATCGTTTCGTACGATCTCCTTTGAAAAACTTAGCATTAAACACGATGACACATTTATAATATTACAACGCAATCAATTATTATCAATAATTAGATATCAATTTGTTAAACTTAATAAGGTACAACTATTAGTACGAATTGATCGTCTCCTTTCACAGCATCCAGCATGTTCTTTAAAAGCTGTACAAACATTCACGTAAATAACTTAAAATGAAATATATAAACTAGCTTTTAAAAGTAAAAACCAACTATATAAATCTCATATTTATTTTAATTTGTCTTTCAGTTGTAATAAAATAGACTATAGAAATGATATTTTTGAAATATCCCAATGGAATAAGGAAATGCAATAACTAGCTAACCCTACAGGATTACGGAAACAAGATTAGTCATCTAAGGCAATCTTTTCTTGTGTCCTCCTCGGAATATGAAATTTAACTTTGCCCCAGCCAGCATCAAACTTAGACATGAATTCATTAAAAACTCCCACGTTAGAGGTTAAACAATGACGAGTTAATTTAAAAAGTATTTTAAATTTCATTATTTTTCTTACACAGTCAATGTGCTCTACTTATTTACTCGTGTGATTATTCAGATAACGTTAATGTTGACAACTATTGTTGCGTCTATGATGTGATATAACGTCCGGGTTCCAAAAACAAATACAGGAGGTATTTGTTTTAATACGATATTATTACTTCCCGATTAAATGGCTCCCGAAACGTGACCTTTGACTTATGTAACTACCACACATCTTTCTGTCTTTGTCTCAATTAGCAATCTTTATTTAACTAACATGTTTATTTATAAATGAAAAGAAATATACAGTTTTTTTGTCTACAACTATATACAGTGTAACATAAGTGCAAAGCTGAGGACTGAAAAAGCAATACTGAATACGTTTGATGAAGCAAAAAACGATTAATTTCGTCCATAGTAAGAACTAGCAAGGATTCGAAGCAAAAACGTCCGCGTCTCAGCTCTGAGCCCGAAACAAAAAGGGTGATAAGGAATGGTTTGTTAATGTAAAATCGATAGACGCCGAGTGACGGTTTTGAGATACGGTGTTATTGGGATTATTGGATGATGTATTTTAAAAGACTTTTTTCTTTTTATATTTGAACGGAGAAAATCTATATATTTTTTTAATGTATTTTGAAAGAATATATTAAGTTAGAGAGAATAAAAGAGAATAAAACTTTAGTTATTTACTATAACGAAACATAAAGAAGCCAAAACATATCTAAAACTAAGAGTCAAACTGGTCTTTGGTTGTACATTTATGTGAGATAGGATCATAATTTTATGAAAATAATTTATTGTGATCAACACGTGTAATTAATTTTTGTTTCGAAATATCTCGAAATATATACTACTTTAAGCTTAAGAAATTTCCAACCAACGTTTAATGTAAATAGATTACTATTTTATAATTTAGTTGTAAATTTGAAAAAAACATGAGCGTATATACAATCTAACATGCATTGTTTATACATACCAGCAGATTGAGCAATAATACTTAAACATAATAGAAGAGATTAAAATACAACACTTATACATTAAATCTTTAAAATGAAGTATCAATCATAACAGCAAGTGCCTAATATTATTAATTTTAACATAGACCTTATTAACATAACTCAACTTATGAGAAAATATTCTTAAATGTAGCTAAGATTTTTTATTTTGATTTACACAGATATATCACCATAAATTATTAAATATTATGTAATTTTAAAACAAGAATTTTATTAACATTGTCAACGGTTATTATGTTAATTAAGAAAGGAGTGAAAGTGTTAATTTGCGCAAATATTACAAAAGTTTGAAGGCGAGTTCGACATAAGGCGATGCAGATTTTCACTGATTTCCCAAGGGCCATATTAATGGCGGGAATTGCGGATAAAAAATTATGTCTTAAGAATTTTTGTTTGTGAATAATATTCTGTTCCTTCGTTGATTACTTAGAAATGATTTTTCATCATGACAGATTTTCTTCTTATAACTTCAGCCCTCTTTTGCCAGTCATTTTCGTAATATATTTAAATTTGGATTTATAATTTAAACTTTATGAACAATTTCATAGAGACTTTTATTTTTCATTAGGCGTGCAATAATGGTTGCGAAATGAATCGAATTTGCTAAGTATATGAAATCTATATAATACTCTTGTTTCTTTCAAATAATAATTTAAGGAAACTGAAAAAACAAGGTCAATCACGATGTTCACTTAACATGATACTCACTTAAACCGATCGTTAAGCAAAGTAAGTCTATTCTCATAATCCGAAGCACGGTTAGCAGCGGGCAGTTTCTTTTAACGTTAACGACTAGGGGCCGTTATATCGTAGCGCAGTGCCGCATCGTAGACCCACTGTAGCGATTACTACCCTTAAAGTCTTCACATGCATTAATACTAATAAGCTGGTTTCTTTTATATTTCGTTGTAGTGATTTAAGATTGATGCGAAGTTAATATTCGTTGGAAGAGACAACACATGTTTGTTGTTTATTAATATTCACATTACCAGTTCCATTACATTCCTTTAAGTATCACAATATAGACCGAGATTAAAATTGTAGTTGGATTAAAATACTTGAGTTTTTCTAGAATGAAAATATATGTCATATGTTTGTCTTATGCAAAATATAATTGCAATCAGCTTAAATACGGTTACCAATAATGTTAATTGGATGTAACGGGCAATGTTTAAACTGTATTAATTAAAGGCTAATTAAAATCTCTTGAGTATTCGTTGAAACGTTGAGCCGACTCCATTCTGATAACGCGCTCAAAGAGCCGAAATAATAATTCAATTAAACATCGTAATGCTTGATCTTTTCATATTTTAAATTTTTAATTTCTCTTTATTGTTATAATTTATATCGAATAGCAATATGTATTTAAATTTTGTTTTATATGGTAGATTAAGATATTCCTAGCTAGAATATCATTATTTTCGCTTACTTAAATAAGTTGAGATGTAGTCATGAAAGAAATTACAAATTTATTAATAATATCGCCTTTCGTTCAACTGAGTTAATGATTCATTAAAATATTGAATTCAAAACTAAGTCGCATAATTGAGGCATAACAGAGCTTCATTGCAGTTAATTGAATATTCACATTTTTCACAGATCATTAACCAATAATCAAACCATTTTAAATCAATATGTTTATATTATTTATTGAATTTATAAAAGTTTATAACCAAAAATTTCATAATAATTTTTAATTAAAATAAAACTGATGCCAATTTAAAATTATTTATTTTTCTGTTTTAATCTGTAACACAAACTTCTTAAATTGTAATACTAGAGTAAACAAAAGTTAATTTTCAATAACTCTCAGTGAATGAACTTTGCTAAACGTATTCATAAACATTGAAAATTTCAAATGTACACTCGTATTACGCCTTCAGTGTAATTAACAAAAACGAAAATATCTTTTTCTAAGAATCAGTGATGTCACTATTCTTGGCAAACTTGTCTCACACTTTTGATTGTATTCTGTTGAGTACACCATTTTTAAGATCATGGGTGCGGTCCAGTTGCATAACAATGGAGCAAAAAAGCAGCCTCACAGATTTTGTTGTATTTTCGGACTCATTAAATATTTATTTTAAAAATATCATTGACGGCAAAAATATGATTAAGTACCAGATTGTGCATTTATAAATGTTGTTCTTACAATAGTAGGTCGTTTTATAAGTCATTTAGCTATGAAATATACAGTTTTTGTCAAGTAATATCTATGCAAATGTCGGCGCAGTATTCACCGGTGGCTGTTTTGCCCATAAATAGATTAGCTGCCTGTCAGCGCCCGTGAGCCGAGGCGAATCTATTAAGCGCGTTATTTCCGTGCGGACCGACATGGCTATAGAGAGCTGGACGAGGAAATTAAACCAGTGCGTGTGAATAGCAAGACTTGAATCGGAGATGGTTATTAGAAAATAGTCAGACATTTGATTTTTTTAATAATATTATTTTTAATTTAATAGTTGTCTATAGTTACCTCCGACAAGCACGTTTAATTTAACGATGGACAAAAAGCTTATCTGACGTTAAGTTCGGTCACGGGAATACACATATCCGGAAGGCATAAAAATACGTGTAAAAGTTACTAATAAAATAAAATATTAATAACTGTTCTTCGTAAATATGTGGATGCTACAACATAAACAGTCAATTCATGCAAATCGCATTACAATCTACTTCAAAAACTTGAACGACCACTTAATCGCATCTAGTCATCTATATCATTGAAATCGCCTACAATTCTAACGCAAAGCTTCGAAAGCAATCGATTTCCGGCCTATTCGACTTTAAACGGGAATCAAACCCAATATCCGAGAGGATTTAGCTACAGACTCAACACTGGCTAATGAATAGAGTGCACGTTTCAATTGATTATTTAACGCTATGGCTTATTGCATTATAATACGTAATAGCTTGCTTTTAGTCGATCGTAGTAGCACTAGGAAAGCTATTTCACAAATACCATTAAATATACGTAGATGTACACAAGTAAATGTAGAGCTAATTACATATATTATTCACTACTTAATTATATATATAAGTGAATAGAATAAGTACAATTCAAGTTATTATTGTTTTATTATTAACAATAATGTTTTAACAAATATTGAAAAATATGCTGTACCATGTGTAATAAATTTACTTTACTTACAAAAATACAGTCCACTTGAGTAAAGCTAAAGCTTTGACTTACCTGAAAAATAAACATATTTTACATTATTATATATATTTTTAAATTGACTAGAGACATTCAGTAAATACTGTGTTAAATATCTCGTAATATAAATGAGCCAGGCAATACCATGTTTGTTTTGTGACGTATATAAAGGCTCAGTATCAGCATTCGTATCCGCATTCTATACCTACCAAGTATTATGAATAAGAGGTATAATTTTTCACGTTGAGCCAAAATAAGAATTCCAAAATCAGTTTAGGCTGTTTTTTTTACCGTAGAACCGTTCCCTAGTTGGCTACTTACATAATGATTAAAAATTGTAAATGCAAACTTTCATAACTTGATAGTGTTTAACAATAAAAAGGCTTTTAAGAAAATATTAGCGAGTCAAGAAGCTATTTTGCGGCGAGCGTTCAAAGTACAACTGAGTAGAAACGTGAATACAGAAAGCATTGTTGAAAAAATCTTTTGAATTGCACAGTTAAATTCTGTTTTATAAACTGTATTATTCTAAGATATGGCCAATACTGTTAAAGTTTATGTAATTCCCATTTATATTGTACCTACGATGGCGTTCTTTACGAGTATATTATATATTTCAAGATTACAATATACCAAAAGCTTTAACTAATCGTTCTACGGTAAAACCTACTTAATAAAGTGATAAGAAAAGAATACCGTTTTTCTAATATTATCAATGTAAGTTGAAAATGAAGGTTTGCTTATTACTCGCATGTCAACCATGGCACTAATTATCGGAATTTCTAGTTTGAACTTAGATATTTATTTATTATAATGAACACAATAAACATGTTTTGAAATATGACGGGTTAAGTTCGATGGCTGAAGCTTTTTTACATAATTATAAAATTTCGATTTGCTTTTAGTTAAAAAAATGAACAATTACTGTTATCTCAGTTTGTTCCAAAACTTCATTCATTTGTCAATCGCAGACGCCATTAAAACACACTTTACAATTGCATCATTCTGACCATTTTGCTGTCAAAAACACAGACCATTCATCATGCCCCCCTTATTGTGTTAGGGTACTGGCACACCAAGTATAGATTTTCATTTAATTAGTAATTCTTATATAAGATATATTACAACCAAAACACTCGAAGCCCAATTGAATATTCATATGTTGTGTCACTTATCACGTTATTTTCAACTAAATATTATCCATGGTTATTATTAATCGATTTAAGTTACTTCCATAACTTATACCACACTATCACCATCCATATATTAAAATTGCTTTAAAGACCAATTTCAACTTAATGCCTCTAACATACATTACTCTAACTACGGAAGCACAACGAAAATGCACGAATTCCACCTAAAATTAACTGCAGAAGATTTGCAGGTAGGCGTTGATCGGAGTTATGTTTGGGCAACGCAATTGCATTAGTTAATTCGCGGACTGTACATGGTATTACAGATTATGGAAAGGTTTAGCTGATTTAGATAGAGAAGATTAGGGCGTTATTAACGTTAGTTACGTTTACAAATGCAAGTTTTTATTGATTTGGAGTTGACCTGGCAAATACAATTCATACATGCGGAAATGTGTTTAGTGAATTATATATAGACTACAAGTAATTTTACAAAGCATTTTTACCCATTGCAGGACTTACAATTCAGGCCTAGTGAAAAAGATACGCGTTTGTTGTTGGAGCTTTGGGACTTAAAAAACTCCTTGGCGATTAAAATAAATATTGAATGATACGTATAAATTATATCAATGTCACATAATTAAGAGATTTACCATTTTTATATGCTTATCTTTGACATGATGCATATTAAAACCAACTCGCCAAGGACCCTTCCAGTTCAATAATACCATAGCGAAGTACATTAGTCGGCTTGCAACCAAATAATGTACAGTTATGGACGTAAATTTCAGAATTCACCGTAATTGTGATTCACTCGATTCGAATTGGATTCGCGATAGTTATCACTGTTAGTTGGAGTTAAATTATTTATGCGCTTAGCTATTTGATAACCGAATAACAACGCTCGAGCAAAATTAATTTCGTTATTCGATTTTGTGTGCGAATGTATTTTATATTGATTGTGATTTAAATTATACAAAGGATTTAAATATAACGTGCATCGTATTTATTATAAGTTTATTCTAACTCCATATTCACACTTTAAAATGTGTCATAGATGTAGTTATAAAATTTGCGAAGTGTAAAGCATACATGCATAGTAGAAGTAATTATTAGCCACCGTGATAGTCTTACATTTTTAGGATTTCAATTTTGATATAATTATTATGGATACCATAGATGGCTGATCACAAATATATTATTGGCATAGGCACCATATACAAAAACTGACTCATAAATATTGTCCTTATAATAATGCCGAAATTACATGCAATACCAAATTATGAATATTAAAAATTATTATATATTCAGAATTAAAATGACACTGTGTAAAGTTATACCAGCTAATTAGCGCTTGGGGCTGTTAATTACACTTAATGCCAGCGACTCGACTCTTGTATTATTTTATCGCAAGCCTTAAATATACTTCTAACTGCTACTTTTATTTTATTGGTCTACCTGAAAACCTAATGAAGTTAGCAGCTCTTGATACTATTATTACTACAATTTTATAATTTGTTTATATTGCATCAGACACTCTTAATATAAGAAGATACCAAATTTTATTTTTGAAATCGTGTCAAAAGAAGCAGTTGTATTGATTGTGTCATCTAAACAACTCATATTTTTAATGGAATAAAAATAATGTCTTAAATTTAAAAAACAGTATGTAAGAATTAAATGACTTGTATTACTTAATTATAATTTTCTCACATAATATTATAAGCTACAACGTAACGGCGTAACAAGAGATTAACACGTTAAAGACCATAGTTGATTTTCTTAATTTTCATTTACAAAAGTTGAAGAGGGTTGATTTTACTAAAGAAAAAGCATGTTGCCATTACGAGTACTACGAGGCAAAAATATATTTCAACGCTGCAATGAAACACTTAGCGAAGGAATTATTGTGGCAAATGAAGCGGGCCACGCTAGGGTAGCAATAACCTTCTGAAAAGCGTTTATTATTATTATTTACACATGCTTTGTGTTTTAAATATCTGTCATAATATCCACCCATAATGGGTTTCATTCGACGTTGAAAATTTTATAACTCTAAATATTATGAATTTTTACCAGCAACAACGTGTTCTTTTAATAAAATACGTTTATTTAAAAATGATAGTTTAGCTTAATAAGCGAAAAACCACACGAGTGTTAGAACCTAACTGTTTATTTCGGTTTCGTCTTATAACTTTTAAGATTTTGATTTATTCAATTAAATGATGAAACATTTTTCAATAACACTACTTACGTCCAAATTCGAATTTTTTATTGTTATAATTAAATAAATATTATAACTCTATATGGAATAAGTTCAGGATAATCCCGTAAGCTCTGTGATTAAGTTCTTCATAGCTCTCGTTCGAACAATATAGACTAAATCGATAAAATCAATTTATTTTAGATGAATTATAGAATAAAATTGAAATGCATTATATTATGTTATCAAGTAAAATGTAGCTAACTTATGTTGTACACCACCATACAAACTATGAGTATTGTTGAAATAAGTTAATTGTTACGTTACTCTATAAATAAAAGAGACGTTTGGGTAGGTACCTATTAGTAATAAATAAAAT